>ML675629.1:50413471-50618348 GCA_007922155.1 Mesoclemmys tuberculata
TATATTGCAGAAGATAGCAAGACAGGCAGATACCTCTCCACGAAATGGTCCATGTTCGTGACAACAGCATATGTTCATGATAGAATGTCTCCACGGGAATTCTGGAATTCTATATCCAAAGAACAAAGGTACAGTTCTTGAAATGCAGCTGAACTCATGGGAAGACAGGCTAAACTGGCAAAGTCAAATCTCCTTCGAAGCAAAAATTAACTATGATTACTTGATGCCAGGCATCACTCAAACCAATCAAATTGTTATTTTGGGAAATCATAAATTTGTATCCAGTGTCAGTTTGTCACTCATTAAAATCTGATAAGAATGATTAGGAAATTATCTTAATAAGTAAACCTTAGTCTTAATGTCGTCTTCGTTTAATTGCTTAAAATACATTATAAGATTACATCACTCATTTAGGTATTGATAGACCTCTGACTACTTCACTGGTAATTATTTCTTGCTCTAATCCAGATTGTCCCATTGCAAGGAGTATTTATGTATTACCATCAGGCTTGATCTTTCAAGGAGCGTCTCCTGTGAGGTGCGGGCTCTCCCCAACTCCCACTGAAGTCAAGTCAGTTTAGGAGTTCACAGGATTGGGCCCTTAATTTAATCCTTTGGATCAGATGCTCCACTCCCACTAAATTCCTTTGCACTGCCCAAGCAAGGACTTTAAAGCACTCCCAAAAGGAATGATGAGGATACCCTCAGTGTGAAGCTTGCATAATTGATTTTACCCTGTTACCCACCCCTACAGCACTGAGGGCAGAGAAATGCTGAGGGGGCAGGGAGTGGAGCTGGTGCAGCAGACCTTTTGTGACTACTTCAGCAGGCATAATTTACAGCAGTCCTGTGCCTCCTTTATGTTATTCTCTGAACTGTTTTGGCCCTTTGGCATCCCCAAGACCAGAGGTCTTACAGCCTCTAGCTTACAGCCGCTTTTCCTCCTGTCCTTACGTCCAAGACTACTCCAACTTTATACTACCTGGGGTGGTTCTTCATCTCCTTGGCATTGCTGGTCCAACAGAAAAAGGACAGAGCTGGAAGCCATCTGGCCATAATTTTTCAAGGTATTAGTGTGAAATTCTCTTCTGTACTGGCTCACAAGGCCTATGCACCGTTAAACTCTGTTTTGAAGGCTTATATGGGACCGAAGTTGTGTCTAATATTTGTGTTGACCCCCTACACAGGGGTAAATTTCCCAACTAGCAAATATAATTTCCCATTTGTGAACAAAATATTCCTTTCTCCCCAGGTTTCTATGTATATAACATAATAGTACACATAAGAGGACGATATATCATTCTGCTCTTTCAGTCCAGATAGTCACAAGGTAGAAAATATTGGAGAAATTACTACCCTATTTGTCTACATGCAATTAAAGGGATCGTGCACACAAAATAGGAGCATACAGAGTTTTGAAAATGTAGGCTCGTATGTTTCCCCATGTTTAAAATACTATAAGTTGCTTTAATATGAATACAGTAGCTAATACATTTTACCTTTATAACATACTTTTCCTTACACAGTGCTGCAGACAATTGAAATCCTGTTGAATTCTGCACTTCTTAAGCCTCCTTTTCTACAGAAGAGCTGCAGGATGCTCCAGGGATTCAAATGCCCAACAGGTTAAGACCAGTTTTATTTAAGATATTGTCCTGGTTAGCTAAAAGAGAATGGTGATCTGCTTTTTGATTTGCTTGCAGCTCATTATTGCCTCACAGTTAGTTATCTGTTTCTTTCTCTCTGTATCTAGAATAAAATAAATGCCAGTATGACAATTTTCAGAAAGTGACAACATGGTTTAGCAACTGTCATTACCTAATGAAGCATTTCAGTTCTATTTTATAAGCTATGATTATTGTGACCATTTTATTGATACATATATGGATCTGCAGCCCTTTAGCCTTTTAAATAATCTGGTCACCAAAACCATTAGAATGTAGGTCACTTTAACCATATATATATATATATTTTGCAGCCTCCCTATAGGAAATATGCCAGGGAATGATTTACAAGGTATTCATCAAACTCATTTATAAACTCAGCTGCTTCCCACTGCTTTCTGATCCTGCTCAAATCAATGCAAGGTTTGAGCAGCCCAGAGGGAAAGGAGCAGGGCAGAGAATCTTCCCTGATAGTGGTAGGACAGACCTATCAACAACTCCACTGCTGTTCAGTTACCAAAACATTTGGTTAATTATAGAACTCACCATATACTTCTAGAAATAATGAGGTTTAAGAGATAGAAGTGCAGGCAGGGGCTAGTGCAGGGTAGGAAAATCCATGGAAGAACGTGAAAAGCTGGAAGGAGATTATGTATTGGATTCAGAAACCCAGAAAAACACAGTAAAGATTTCTGAATGTAGGGGTTATTAACTGTCAAGGTGTTTCTCTCCTGTGTAATACCTTTCTTCTTGGTTCCAAGCTACCTGAAAACCAAAGCAGCAGTTTCTGCAATCTGCTTTTGCAGTTCAGTTGTCCTCACACCGCTGGCCTTGTTTCAACAGTGATACTGTAATGGAACTTGAAAGGGCAACTACTGTCTCGCCAACAGAAGGCTGTGCTACCGTAGCTTTAGGACTTGTTAGAGGCAGATGTTCTGATGGACAGTTGAGTCCCTTCCCCTCAGCCATTCAGACCACATGTGGGATGGAACTAGAGACAGGAGCAATCTTTGGGAAACCAGGGGCGCAGGGAAAGCTGCCAGCATCTGGCTGGGGAAGGAAATCCCTGAATAAGCCACCTAGGCTTGCTGGAAAAGGAGGTTCTGAGGACTGAGCCCTGAGAATGTGGGGACTGAGCTAGGCCCATGTAAAAAGCCAGGAAGAAAAGGCCCCAAGAAAAACAGCCTGAGCAGGGACCACTGGCAGGGGGTCTTTGGGGAACCCAATTAACGACCAGTTGTACCCAAAAAGCAGGCTAGGCCTCAGCAAGACTCCATGAGTTAGAACAGCAAATTCTCAATCCTGGAACATTTCCAGTCTTCTAGCCTGCAGAGGAGAGAGCCTGTGAGCTAGGGTTGTTGAATTGCTACGTTGTACCCTAATAGTGATCTCTATTGCTGAGTAGTGAGCCCCATTTGCTGAACTACCCTGCATTCCCTCTCACCTTATCGCCACTAGACTGGGAGTAAAGATTCTTCTTTGTTTTGTGACCACCGCATGCGCATCCCACACCTGCGTGAATCACCAAGTATTAGGTGTCCATGTGGCTCTGCTATTTGGAGCACATGGAGAGCCTGCCTCCAGGGCCCATGGTGTGGTACTTACAGCTAGTGAATCTAATTTCTGTGTCCCATTGCTCCAATGGGCAGAGGCTTAACCCTATCAGATTCAGGTGATCTATCAGTTTCCGTGTGTTTTCTGCTAAAGTACAGATTGTCCTGATTTGGAGGATAGTAGGAGTTTGAATCACTCCTGAATGGCATTTGCCTTTACCTTCCCTGGAAGACAATTGACTAGAGTTTGAGTGCTGTCACATGCAAGCAGCTACTAATATGAGCCCCGATCCAACTGTTTGCCTACCCTATTACCACACTACCAATATCTAACTCTTTCCTTTGCAAGTCCTTTGAGCAGCGTCCATCTCAAAAGGTGATCAATAAAACCAAATTCTATTTATTTGCCTAATGCACATTGAAACAGGAAGTGTTCTTTCTGTCACATGAAACTCTGCTACCATCTTCATAAAGCAAGAATCACAGATGGGAACTTTTTTTTCTTTAGTGTTCTCTGTAAACAGCTTTATCTTATGAGAAATGAAGAGATTAAACTCATTTCTGGAACAGTGAGATACCACTCTTCTCAGATCTCAAGGATTCTGTTATCATTTGTGTAGTTACTGTAAAAAAAAAAAAAAAAAAAAGGAAGTAATCGTACACAGTGCACTACTGCTCAGGTCAGAAATTCTTTTAAATTACCGAAGCTTCATTGCACTGCAAAATTTACTACCTACCGCAGCCTAAGTAGTGATATAGAATATATTAACTAAAAAGCAGGGGCCAGATCCTCAGTAGGTGTCATGAAAAAGCCATTCTGATTTACACCAGCTGAGGTATTTATAAAAGGGTCTGGATTACAGACGAAGTTACACCAACATCTACAAATGGGGAAATTAGTGGTAAAAAGCCAGCAGTCAAACTGTGTTCTGAAAAACACCTTACTAGAACATTGAATGCTAGACATTACACATATGCCTTTTTCTTTGGTCAAATCCTTGAACCTCTACTTTTATATTTGCTTAGTCATATACAGCTAAATTGTGACTTTTCCCAGAGCTTTAAACAGGAGCTGCGTATTGTGGCACGGCCTCTGGAACAGATCAGGAGGCATGTTGAGATTCTGAGAATCAGCCTCCAAGGTTCCCCCTTGCTGTGACGGGGAAATAACCTGTGCCAGGTTTATACCCATCCAGTCTCACATGCTCCTGTCAGCAATCTCAGGTGGGAGACATAATGGCCTATCAGAGATTGTGTGTCCTCTGGGGCTGCTATCCATGATAGAGGAGCCCCACAGAGAAGCATAAGGCACTCTCTTAGCCCCTGCATGGAAATGCAAGCCTAATTATGATTTGACCCATTGTAAAGTTTTGCTACGAAGACTTGGGGAATGGTGGGAACCCCAAAATTGCAATATATCTCTGGTGCCAATTTTTCAACATTCAAAAAAACAACATGTAAAATGTTGTTACTATTCTACTTCTAAAATCACTCTTTTAGCATTGACCACAAACCTCAGTCATTTCTTCCGTTACTTTCTAACTGATATTTCTATTGGGGATCAAAAATTCAGTCACATTTTCTTTTATAGTATATCCCACTCTGGGAACTACAGACCCAAGTAAATATTAGTGCAGTGACTTCAGACACGTTCAAGTCAAGCTTGCGTAAAAGGCCATGAATATTGGAAAATCCTTCGGGTTTCTTCATCACATAAATTCACTGATCTCAATTGCACTGACATTAAAATTAGTGGACACATTGTTTCTGTCCTCTGCTGTTTGCTGCATGTTTGAAGACAGAAACATCATTGACTATACAGAGCACGTGCTCTCTCTCTCTCTTGCATACACGCACATGCACACACACACAAAGTCACAGCTTGTCAACAGCTTTGGCAAAGTAAAACACAAATGATAATTAGAAACATGTGACCCTAGAAAGGCAGCACAGAAACTAAAAGGTCATTTTTTTTTTCCAAATGACCTAATTAAAAAAGCCTGGAGTGCTGGCTACAATATAATGGGTTTACACAGCTTTCAACATAGATTTCCTGTTTTAAAACCGTACAATTGAATGCTCCTGCAAAAATATGAATTGGCGTTTAATGCCAGCAAAATTAGGCCTCACAACACCACCTGCCTCGAGCAATGTCCAGCATGTTAGATCCATCAACTGTGTAGTTGATTTACCATCCCATGATGACTATTTAGAAACCAGTGCCAGGATTACTGCCAATTTGCAAGCATGCCTATTGGTACTTTAATACCAACGGCAGTGTATATGTATTAATAGTCCAGAACAAAGTAGTGCACAACCCTGCCCATGACCCATTCCTAACACACTGTAGATCCCTCTTCCCAGTCGTGCCGTCTAACTATTAGATCTCCTGGTTTCTTCTTTCACCTTCCTCGATGAAAGCTGAGAAAGGATATATGGCCAGAAGTGGAAAAAGGGAAAAAAAGAGGAGACAAAAGCCTTGTCTACACTACACGGTTTTGTTGACAAAAGTCAGCGTTCATTGACAAAAAAGGTGGAGGTGCATGCACAGCAACGCTCGTTTCACTAATTTAATGCTCCAGCTACGCCAACAAAATAAAACCACCTCAATGAGAGGTGCAGAGATTTTTGTGACATAGTTACATTGATGCAGTATCAGTGTCACTGCACTTGCTTATGTCACTGTAAATGGCCTCCAAGAGGTGTCCCACAATGCCCATCCTGACCTTTCTGGTCAGCAGTTGCAATTCCACTGTGCTGCACCCAGGTACACAGGCATCCACCCTTCCCCCTTTAAAAGGCTGGGAGTTTTGGAAATTCCACTTCTTGTTTGCTTGGGTGGAGAGCTCACATCACATCTTCTCAGCTGACTATGGCGACTCCATGCAGAAAACGTTCTCCCACCTGGAGTACACCAGAGTTGTTCGATCTGCTGAGTGTGAGTCCCAGGTCTTTGGTGCAGTCCCAGCTCTGCTCCAGCCATAGGAACTTTGATACCTACAGGCAGATTTTTCATGGAGTGTGGGAAAAAGACCAGAATGGGATATGCATCAGTGCCATGAGAAGGTCAAGGAGCTGAGGTAGGTGTACCACAAGGCAAGGGAGGCAAACTGTAGCGCTGGTACTGCACCAAAGATCTGCCACTTCTACAAGGAGCTGGATGCCATCCTTGACAGTGACGTCATCTACACCCCCTAGAGCCCAGTGGATACTTCAGGGGAGTGGGAGACTGTGGCCAGGGTACTCAACTCTGAGGATGAAGTGGTGGATGAGGAAGTGGAGTTGGAGAAAGAGGTGGTACAGGCTATGAGGTTATCCGGTAGCGTGATGAGCCAGGAACTCCTGTCAGCTCCGTGGTGTTCAAGCCAGTCACAGCACAGTGCAAGCTGTTGGGATGAATTTCATCGCCCCATGAAGCAACGCTCCTTTCCCCTCCCTTCTTCCTCCAAACAAACAGGAAACCGATTTTCGCACCATTTGTTTATGCCGCATGCTCACCATTGCTGCAGAGACATGGAGCCAACTCAACTCCACACTATTATTGTGAGTGTCACAAATACATCGTGGTTTATCATTGTGTATTTTCAAAGTAGAGCAAGAAGCCGAAGCACAGACAACTGCGATGCCACCCAGGCTGCCCTGCTACAAGCCATCGAGCAGAACAATTCCCGATTGCTGCAGGCTGTAATGTATCTGCTGCAGTCTGTGGAGCGTGGGTTCTGGTCCTAGGAAACAAGCACAGACTGGTGGGACCGCATCGTTATGCAGCTGTGGGATGATGACCAGTGGCTGCAAAATTTTCATGTGCAAAAGGCCACTTTTCTTTAACTTTGCTCGGAGCTGAAGCATGTGACTACTCGCTTGAGACAAGCTCTGATGGGGGAGAAAAGAGTTGTCATCAGTCTGTGAAACCTGGCAACCTCCAATTATTACCGCTCGGTTGGGAATCAATTTGGATTCAGTAAATCTACCATGGGTGCTGCCGTGATTCAGGTGTGCAGGGCCATCAATAGACTTCTGCTATGAAGGCTAGTGACTTTGGGAAATGTACAGGACATAGTGGATGGGTTTGCCGCAATGGGGTTCCCAAACTGTAGGGGGGCCCATCCCTATCTTAGCGCCTGCCCACCTAGCAACCGAGTACATAAACCACAAGAGGTACTTTTCCATGGTCCTGCAGGGCCTTGTGGATCACAGGGGTTGTTTCACTGACATCTATGGCGGGTGGTCTGGTAACGTGCATGATGCTTGCATATTTCGGAATTCAGGGTTGTTCTCTAATATGCAGGTGGGCACTTTATTCCCTGACCAAAAAATTCACATCAGGTGTGCAAATGCCAGTAGTGATCCTGGAGGATCCCATGCATCCCTTGCTCCCTTAGCTAATGAAACCCTACACCGGGCACCTTGACAGTGACAAGGTGTGTTTTAATAAGTTAAGCACTTGCAGAATGGCTGTTGAATGTGCGCTTGGGCGTTTAAAGGACAGATGGAGGAGTCTGCTCACTAGGCTTAACATCCATCAGTGATATCTGCGTGCTGTGTTCTTCATAACGTGCATGAAGCGAATGGAGAGAGGTTCCCCCAGGGTTGGGCTGCAGAGGCAGAAAGACTGGCCGCCAGTTAGGAGCAGCCAGATGCCAGCAATACGCTGAGAGCTAAACGTGGAGCACTTTGCATTAGGGAAGCTTTGAAAACCAGGTTCTGCAATTAGATGCAGGACTGATTTCTGTTCCTGTCTGTTATTTGCCTTTGCTCAACATCCTCTGCTACCATCGATACCAGTACCCTCCAAACCCCTCCAAAACAAGATATGATTTAATAAAGAAACGTGTTGAAATGATGCAAACTTTTATTTATGAACATTCAAGTTGGGAAGGGGGGAAGTGTTCATTCACAATCTCAAGGGGTAGCATGGGTTCTTGTAGGCCAGCTGTCAGCAGGGCCACCGCTGCTTTCTGCCTCCCTCCACCATCACCACTGGGGTGAAGTTCATCACGTACTACAGCCTGGCCATTCTCCTCCGCGAACTCTTGGGGGTGGGAGAGTGGCAGGGCAGCAAAGCTATAGGCAAAGGAGCATTATGGTGGGGCTGCAGCGGGACTCTGTCCAGCCTCTGCTCCTCCTGAAGCTCCACAAGCCGCCGCAGCACGTCTGCCTGGTCCCACATGATTCACAGCATTTTCTGTATGATACTGTGTGATACTGTGATCATGCTCCTGCATTGCTCTTTGACTCTCCCTGTCCATGTCCATATTCTGGGACAAGGTCAGCCGCCACGCTCTGAGCTCTGTCTTTGTGGCCACGGAGACGTTCACGAGCTCGCCAAATATGTTATCTCTTGATTTTTTTCCCGCTCTTTCTAATCTGCGATAGTCTTTCCGCAGCATTTCTAGAGGGTTGGGCCAAGGTCGATGTGTCCACAGAATGAAAAGAAATGCACGAGCTTGCCATTGTTAGCAGACCCAGGAAAATGAAAAAAACTGCAACAATGTATAAAATACTCTACTTGTAGTGCACACAGCAAACCCAGACTCTCATTCCATTCCGAACATCCCAGAAGGGTTGGCTCACTGTGCAGAGATGGTAGCTGGCACTTTACTGCGCTATAGAGAGGATTAATGATCTTTTAAAAGCTCAATTCAAATGCCCTGTATTAGAGGGGTGTCTGGGAACATGGTTTAACTTGGATGACCGTTTTGTCACGAGGTGGCCATAGGGGATCTGAGGACAGCACGGGAGGGGTTAATAGCATCTTCTGAAACCAAATCAAAATAATTAAAGTGACTACAATGGGGAATACAGAGGTACAGAGTATCTGCTGTACAGCTCAGGTATTTTAGACATGCGTCGTCTTCTCTAGGTGACCATGAGCGATATCAGTCTCCTGAGGGTAACGCACGAGGAAAGGGAAGATTTGCTGCACACAGCAGTCTACCAGCCTGGCCCTTATGCCGCTATGCTGTGTTCCGCCATAATGCCAACTCCCTTGATTGCAGTGTGGGGTGGAAAAGTATCTACGGGGGAGGAAGGAACAAGGCTGCCCTCCCCCAAAATCTTGTGCAAAGGATAACAGATTACCTACATGAAAGTTTCCTTGAGATATCAACTGATGATTCTTGAAGCGTATCTCTGCACATAAATAATCTGTTCTGGAGGTTTCCCACCAGTAAAGTCTGCTAAACACTTGAAATCCACTTCCCGCTCCCCTCCCCGCCTTTAAAAGGACAGAACTGCTAAGAAGAAGAAAAAACTCATCAGATATGCCTTCCCTGGGATCATTATTGCTGTCCTGTGTGCTGCTGGACTGCTCTGGGGTCAGGAATAGGTCCTGACTGTCTGGGAGAATGGACACCTGGCTCTCCTGCACCCTGCTCTCCTCAGCCTCCTCCTCGTGCACGGAGTCCTCATCATTGTCCATGGGCTGTGATCTAGCAGAGGTATCGATGGGTGGGGTGGCATTGTGGTGGGGTCACCACCAAGAACTGCATGCAGCTCCTCATAGAAGCAGCATGTTTTTGGCGAGGAGCCAGAATGGCTCTTAGCTTCCCTGGCTTAACAGCTGCAGCTCCTTGATCTTCACGCGGCACTGCTGCCACCCCTGTTGTGTCCCTTCTCCAGCATGCCATGGGATATCTTCCTGTAAATGTCCAAATTCCTTTTGCTGGCTCTGAGCTGAGCCATCACGGACTCCTTGCCCCAAAGACAGATGAGATCTGAAACCTCTGGTCAACTCCATGCTGGAGCACATTTGGGCCTTGCAGTAGCCATGAGGAGTCCAGTGACAAAGCTCTCTTCATGCTGGCTGCACAGAAAATGAAAATTCAAATTTTCCTGGGCATGAGGGCAGGGGCCATTTCCAGGTAGCATGACCACGTAACAGCACAGCATGAATGTCCAGAGAGGTCACAACAGGGCATTGTGGGATACCTCCCGGAGGCCATTAATGTTGAATTACATTTTGCTCTGTCTACATTGACGCAAAATCAACCCAATAAAATCGAATTAGGTGCTATGCCACTTGCAGAGGTGGTTTTATTACGTCGACTTTTGCCATGGTTTAAGTCGACAGAACTGCCATGCCAGTGTAGACACAGGCTTTAGGAGATCGACATAAGTGACATTACATCGACCTCTGTCACCAGTGTAGACCAGGCCTAGGAGTGTTTGCGTCTGCTTCCATTCCCCTACACAGCTATGTAGTGGGGGCCTTACAGAAAAGTTTGTTGATGCACACTAAGATTTCATGGGAATCCTCCAGTGAGATCTCTAGGAAACTCTTTGAAACAGAAGGTTCCTTGGCAGAGCTGATTTGTTTCTTCCCCTACTGTAGGAAACTTTGCTGCACCCATCAGCAATCACTTCTACAGGGACTAAAGCAGCACACAGGTGAACAGCATAGGGACCCAGTCTGAAACCGCACACATGCTGGAGATACGCCCTTGCTTCCTCAGTTACCCTCAGAAGTGAGATATCCCCCCCACCGCCACCTATGAAAAATGGTGGCAGAATTTACAATGGTGTCCCTAGCTGCTTGCAGTGATCCCCTTAAAAAACCACCTAGGCCATTTGCCCAATATTGTCCCTTCCCCGCCCCAAGGCTGAACTCACCATATTTAGAGCCCTCACTGAGCTGTGTACTCACCAAGGAAGAGTGAGCAAGAGGAGGTGTAAGGAAGACATGTTTAGGGAGGTGCTGCTATCATCTGATGATGCAGATCATGATCACAGGACATGGGGAGAGCCAATAAATGAAAAATTGAAAGCAGATAGCCAGGAGAAGAAGCAAGGCCAGGAACACGTGTTAGAAGGCCAGGAGCAGATGCTAAAGCTGACAGAGGACCACACAAAGACGCTGAGGTCTGTGACTGCACTGCAGTCAGAATACATGCATGCTCGCCTCCTCCTGCAGCCCATGCAGAAATGCATGCCATATCCTCCCAAACTCCCCCTACTCATTCCTTGCATGTTCCTAGCCCCTGAAGGACCCCTTTCGCTCTACCCCTTCGGATAAGTTCCCTAATGTTATCGGAACTTGCACACAAATATGAGAGGTTCCATTCAGAGGGAGCTCCTCAGTGTCATGTCCCTTGCAAGAAATCAAATTCTGTGTATTGCTTATTGCTGTTTAATGAAAATGTACTCATAAAAAGAAAATTAATCTTTATTTTTCTCCGATACAAGGTGGTTGCTGTTGGAATTAATACACTGTGGCAATTGGCACATTTTCAGACTACAAATCATGCTCAGGCAGGAATCATTACCAGGGTCATTCCAGGTGGCAAATAAACAAAGCCTGGCTGAATGCATTACAGAAAGACACATTACTGGGGCTCATTTTGAAAATACTGCTTCAAAGCCTCCCTGATTCAAATAGCCTCCCACTGAGCGCCTGGTATCTGGCTGCTCAAAATCAGCTGCCAGGTGATCTGCCTCAATGCTCCACCCAGGGGGAAACATTTTCCCCCTTAGATTCACAAATGTTATGCAGAGCACGTCAAGCTGCTATGACCATGGGAATATTTTCTTCATTGAGGTCTAACCTGACAAAAAGGCAGTGCCAACGAGCCTTTAATTTGCCAAATGCAAATTCAGCAGTCGTTCTGCACCTGCTGAGTCTGTTGTTGAAGCGCTCCCTGTTCCTGTCAAGGTTTCCGGTGTAAGGCTCCATGAGCCAGGGGAGTAAAGCGTGTCTGGATCTTCCAGGATCAATATGGGCATTTCAACATCCCCCATTGGAATCTTCTAGTCCGGAAAGAAAGCCCCTGTTTGCAGCTTTCTATACAGGCCAGTGTTCCTGAAGATGCATTAGTCATGCACTTTCCCTGACCACCCTGCGTTGACATCTGTAAATTGACCCCGGTGATACACCAGCACCTGCAATACTATAGTAAAGTAGCCCTTTCTATTTATGTACTCCATCACAAGGTGATCTTGGATCAAAACTGGGATATACGCACCATCCATTGCCCTGCCACAGCTGGGAATCTCATTGCCGCAAAGCCATCCACTTTTCATGTACATTGCCCAGAGTCACAGTCTTCGTTGCAGGGTGCGATTAATGGCCCTGCACATTTGCGTGACTGCAACCTCCACAATGGTAGCAGTGTGGAGTTGCCAGCTTCCACACAGCGATCACCACACACTATCCTCTGAGAGGGTGCAGCTCTCATTTTGATATCTTTGCGCCACAGGGCAGAGGCAAGTCTGCACACAGTTCCAGGAGATAGCTTTGTGCATCTGAAAGTTATGCAGGCACTGTTCACCATTCCATACCTGCATAACGATGACATCCCACCACTCAGTGCTTTTTTCCATATAGTCCACCATGTGCAGCTGCTCTGTGACTGCCAAAAGTAATCTGGAATTGTTTCTTTCCACAGCACACAGCAGGGCTACACCCCCAGCAAGCCAGGGAAGGGCAGCATGGGCTGTGTTGGGAAAGGAAGATATTTACCCTGAATTTCACCATTCTTAATTTCATCTCACTGTCATTGCTTTTGTATCATGCCCTTGTATCATCCTAAATAATTCTTCTTCCAGCTTGGTTTACACACACTTCTCACAGCTGTAGAAAGCTATTGTGTCCAACTTAGTCATCATGTACCAAAGGTATATATAGCTTATATCCATCACTCCAGACCCCTACATTTTCAATGATTTAATAGGTAGCATATCCTGTCTATGTATCTGATGCCTTGCACAGTGAGAGGAAACAGAGAAAGTGCTCAGTGCATCCAGTTTGCAAGAAATCCTGGCTTCCATGTGACAGATAGCTGAACACTCCTTAGCCATCATAAAGGAGGGAAGGGCATGCAAGTTTGTGCTTCCATATCCTGTGGAGTGCTGACAGCCCTCAACTCCCACTGGCTTCAGTGGGAGTGAAAAGGACTCCCCATTTCCCAGGAGATGCTCAGCATCTGGACTGGTTAAAACAACATGGAAAATAATGTACAGGATATGGTTGCACTTGAACTAGAGATGTAATTTCCATCATAGATAGACATACCTGTACTACCTATGATCAAGCTAGCATGGTAAAAATAGCATTGTAGCACTGGGATGGATTAGCCACCCCAAGTATAGGTCTGTCTGAGACCCTAGGTCTGTCCTCAGGGCAGTTAGCTATCCTGTTGCCCATGCAGCGGAGACTGCACTATTATTTTTGTATGTTTGTCCAAACTAGAAATTACACCTCCATCTGCACTGTAGACATACCCATAGAGTATGTGAAATATTGTCTTTTCGCTCATGATAACTTCTGTATTTTGTAACCATTTTGTGCAAACTTACAGAAGCATGTGTTCTTCATTGAGAGACCGTATGCATCCCAAATTCAGAGCTTTAAACTCAAACTGGCTTTGACATTTTGTAAAGGGAGGAGAAAACAGATATATTTAGCTGGTAAAAAAAGGTATTTGCCAAACTGCATGGCTTTGAAATGATTTAATGGATTTTATTCAATTGTTTAGTTCATTTGCTTCTGGGCTGAGAACAAACATGTTAAATTCCGCCTCAAAGGTAATTTTGACATGCAAGGCACTGAAAATGGTGGTTATAAAATGAAAGTGTCTTTTGAATCATTACTAGAATGGTGAAAGTGCAATGATATAATACCCTGCAGATGGTGTCCTGAGGGTGATACTGTTTATTGTAGCAAAATATCTTATTCACAATTAGGCTGGGACAGAACTACTGTATTGTATTGTAAGTATTTACAGTACAATCTGGAACGAGAATAGTTCATGAGACACTATAATACTAACAGAAGCACCTTCAGGGCATCATATCATTTATAATATAATTTATGCAAACACAAAGAATTACATTTTTGAGCTACAGTGTAGTCACACCTTACCCATGCTACTCGTGTTAACAATGACAGGAGTTGCGTGTTCAATCTTCCATGTACCACACTGAAAATGTTGCCCTTCACCTCAGAGATCCCTTTTTGCAGTTGCAGGGGGTTACTTTCACCTCGACACAGTCAGGTCCCATGAAAACATTCACACCTGCCCAGGGCTGTCTGTTGATTTGGGGAGAATCAGGTCACTAAAACGTAACTCGGTTTCAAAGACTGAAAGGTACTAATTTTACATGCCAGTAAATCTATCAGATCACAAGAAGAGTGAGGAAATGCTTTTATCTTTAAAGTGACAGGCATTAATAATGTTCCCAGAATTTCTCTCATACATAACTTAACAGTTTGAGGACTCTTCAGTACCTGCACAATATGAAAGTTGCTGCCATTTGAAAGGCAGTGTCCCCTTCAGAATAACTGGCATTGCCAGCTAGGGCGTAGGAGGATGAAATATGTTCCCTTGAAACAGGAAAGGATTGGACAGAAAAGAGCTATATATGAACAGTCAGGAAAAAAAAAAGCATAATGATTAAAAGGCAGCCAAAATATTCATCAGGTAGGGGAAAACACTGTCATTCTTCTAGTATGGTGTTGCAATCATGGCTTTCAGCACCAGAACATTTGTCCCAACTCAGCCAAAAAAAAATCACAACCACACTCAGTCCTGAAAGAGAGAGGATTTCCCTAATCTCAGCTAAAGGCCTGGGGTGGAATTTTAAGCATTGCTCACTGTTGGTCTAACTCTGCTCCCACTGAAGTCAATGGGAGTTTCACCACTGTGCAAAAAATAAAGGCAATGCTGCATGCTTTCAAAAATCCCACTCATGGGCACCAAACTTTACTCAGATGAGAAACGCATCAGTAAGTTGCCCACAACATCACAATCACTGAAGCTGCCCTCATACTTCCCAGTGGGAATTATATTGTCTGTAGACCACTGCTTTATATAAAAGAAGAAGCTGGACAGTCAATGGCTTTCACTGGATTTATAGACCATGTTTTGGGACCTTCAAATGAATTAAGAAAGGTGACATAAGGTTTTGGTTTCTTAACTGACAGCTTTTATTGTACTGTATCAAGTCTTCCAAATATAAGTATAGTTGGGCCAAGACAGTAAATATGTGGGAAGAACATAATAGGCCTAATCTAGTCCTAGTCTAACTCAAGCCACTGTGAATTTCCTGGCCAGCTGCCAATGTGCATCTGAGTTGGATAAAGACTGACTGACCACGCCTTGATCTGAAACTAGGTGCTGCATCAGAGGTTCATTTTATCCAGTCAGTGTGAGAATGATCAGAGGGGAATTGCCATGCGGGTAGAACATAATACAGGGATGAGCTGTATAGGACAGGCACTGAGGACAGGACATGGCTACACCATGGAGCATTTAGCAGTCCATGTGAATATTTACATGTTAGCTCTCTCCTTCCAAGCCTAACAGAGATCTAAAGAACATTTCAGTAATGCAGCTTTGCAGGGAATTAAAGTGTCACTGCTTTTTTTCTTCTCACTTTACATAATCACCTAGCTATCTTACATAGGAACTGAGTCTTTGCCAAAATATAGTAATGCTCAGAGGGTAGGGAAGAGAGATCACACAAACAGCAAACCACATGTCTTCTTGGTTTTGCAGTGTGGATTATTCACTGTTACCAACTACTTGCCTCTTTTTAATAATCAATGAAAATTCACCATAAAATTATACAGGTGAACTATTAGATTTATTTACTGGAGTTCCTTTGATCTTAACTTCTGTTCTTTTAGATACATTTCATTGTTCTGCTGCTCAGTAAACACACAGAGTTTTACAACAGCAGCAATTCACTGCTTTTGTTAAGGGTTATTTTAAAATGTGCACAGTACAGATCTATAGAAAACCTACAGGATATTCTACTTGGTTCATATGGTTCAGGCTGTACTACAGACTGCAACCACAGCTTCCCATTTCTGCTAGAAATACTACAAGCTATTATATTTTTATTAGTTATAATGCACATATATGGAAATTGAAGGCATTGCTCCTTCTATTTCATACTTCCAGTCACCCACTCACTCTTCTCTCTCACACGCGTTTGTTTCCTTCAGAGCACAGGTTTAGTTCATCATAGAAGTTGTTCATTCCCAAATGGAAAGATTTCTGCTTTGTTTGGCAAGTGAAAGAATTTTTAACAGGTCTGGGTTTTCAGTGTTCTTGTTCCACTAACCCTATGATATGACTGAGGCCATATGAGCAATAAAGGTAACAGAATATGGACAAATACTATGATAAAATAAGATTCCTATAACACTGAAGTGATTGCTTTATTTATTTACAAAGTCTTTTTAATTTGCAGAAATCCTGTTTGTGAAACAATTAGCATTTTTCCTCATATTCTAATTTTTGCTTTTGTACTCTGTAAATTTAAACCAAACCCAGAGAAGTAGCAGCGTCTGTCGTTTCTGCTTGATTATTAGTACAGGCGGTAGGGTTCAAGAGGTTACCACAAGGAAATAATTTATTTCTGCCTACACATCAGAATATAAAAACACTTTTCATTGTAAACGTGCTTGAAATGTTGAGTGTTCATTGCAAGTTAAATCGTAGACCATGGGTGGACTCACACATGCATTCCACTGGTGGATGACAAACTAGGAAATGTTGTAAAAGTTTTCTATGTCTCGAAGCCAACACCAGACCCAGGAACTCACATTTTTGAAATTATCTGTTTGGGATTCTGTTGAGTTTAGAACATGGATTATGAATATAGGAGTGAAACTAGGGTGAGAAATATGAAAGAACTGAGTTCTCACTGGGGGGGGTTGGAGGAGAATCAACTAGATGAAAATCCATATTGAACTGATTGGGATGCTGCTTCAAGTGCTTACATTCCACAGTTGCTAGAAAATCAAATAAAGGATTGGGCCCCAGACTTCATATAAATGAAGTATCAAAGGACTGGAAAAAACAGTTATAAAACTCTTCTTTATTTTTTAAAGAAGACGGTTCAGAAAGTCCCTCATTGCATCTATGGCAGTGATAAAGAAGACACAAGCTGGGCTCATTCTTGAGGTTTCTCCCTCAAGTGATCTTTATATTTGGTTTTAGGGAGGAGTCAGCATTAGTGCTGTCATAGTGACACCTACTGATAAATCTGTGAAGTAAAATTGGGGCCCACTTTGGCAAAACCCTGTTGGTCCACTCTCGTGGCCACAGAAAATGCTATTGCCAGGTACAACACTTTTCAGTAAAAAACTTCCTTTCATGAGCCCGTAAAGGAAATTTTTCCTTTCCAGTATTTTTATTGGTGCCATTTATGGACAGTATCCCAGCCTAATCCACTACCAATGGAGGAAGAGAGTGAAATGGTAGAACAGAAAAAAACACACAGATCCACAGGCCTGGCTTATGAAAATGACAGAGCTGATCCTTGAACTGCAGTTGCCATTTCCCATGTTTTCCAGCCACACAACCAAAAACCGTATGGTTGCAACTGAGCATTGTTGTTATGGTTCCTCTCACAGATTATTCTACAGGAATAAATTCCACAGCTTTAGGGAGCTGAGCACAGAGAAGCAAAGTGTGGAATGAGGGAAGCTAAAAGGTACCTTGTTCTTATTACCACAGAACTTAGGACCAGTAGCCAGACAATGAATAAACGAACAGACAATGCTCCAGGCTGCCAGCACTGCCCACCCTCCAGGAAGTGTCAAGAGGACTATACGTTAAAGCTTTTGACAGACATGATAATTGCTCAAATAAAAATGTATTAAGGGGCTGCATTATTCTATATTTGTATTAATAAACACAAGATCAGAAAGGTAGATTTTGTTATCACCACTGTTCACTAGAATCATGTTGCCTGCTTAGCTGAGAGACACTGCTCATTAGAATTAATTCCTTTGAGAGGCTAGTGGTTAAAATGGAATCATGAGGGCTGCTACATATGTATAGTCAGATTTTCAGAGAGCTCAGCTCCCACAGAGACACCTGAATGAAGTGGCCAGATTTACAAAAGTGCTCAGGCAGTACCCACCAGCTCCCCTCATTGCCCTCAGTGGGAAATGATGGGTGCTAAGCATTTTTGATAATGTACTCACTTTACTTAGGTCCCTGACTGAGAGCAGAACCCTTTTTAAAATCTGGTCAGTAAATTAATGCATCAGTGGCTAACCAGAAGACACTAGCAGACTGAAATGCATAGAATAACTTCAATCATTTCATCCTACACTGAGAATGGCCAATAATGAAATAGATTAAAAAGTTCAGAAATACCTGGGACACTTTTTCTATTTCCCAATCTTTGACAGACAAGATAATAATAACAGTTACCAAAACAGAGAACATACAAAGGCTTGGTTACTCATAAAATATTTATAGAATGAGGACTATGGTAAATTGGGGTTTGATATCTAATGTTCTTACTTCACTGTCATCTGCTTCAGGATGGAATCATGCAATGTTTTCAGAAGTCAACGAATAATAAGTTATATGCTAAGCCATCAAGCACATTGCTGATCCATAGACCCATTACTCTCCCATTAAATATTTTTGTTACACTGCCATTTTGTTTTCAGGAAAATGATAATTGCTTAGTTTTCCATAGCATATATATCTATGTAGTGTATATCTGCAGAACTATAAATAAATCCATGGTATACCCACATCTTGAATACTGCATCCATATCTGGTCACCCGATCTCAAAAAAGTTACATTGGAATTGAAAAAGGTACAGAAAAGGGCAACTAAAATGATTAGGGGTATGGAAAAGCTTCCATAAGAGGAGAGACTAATAAAACTGGGACTTTTCAGCTTGGAAAAGAGACGACTAAGGGGGGATCTGATAGAGGTCTATAAAGTCATGACTGGTGTGGAGAAAGAAAATAAGGAAGTGATATTTACTCCTCATAACACAAAAACTAATAGGCAGCAGGTTTAAACTAAACAAAAGAAAGTATTTCTTCACACAACATGTGAAGTCAACCTGTGGAACTCCTTGCCAGAGAATGCTGTGAAGGCCAAGACTATAACCAGGTTCAAAGAAGAACTAGATAAGTTCATGGAGGATAAATCCATCAATGACTACTAGCCAGGAAGGCAGGGATTGCTGTTTGTCAGAGGCTGGAAATGGCCGACAGGATGGATCACTTGATGATTATCTGTTCTATTCATTCATTCTGAAGCACCTGTCATTAGCCACTGTAGGAAGACAAGATATTGGGCAAGAAGGACCATTGGTCTGACCCAGCATGGCCATTCTTATGTTCTTACTCTATGTGTGACAGCAAAAGAACTACAAATGATTTAAAGCAATATACGTTATTAGGAAATATACAGGGCCATGCTCACTACATGAAAGCATTATTTTTGAACACGTACTTACTTCTTCCAGTATGCTACATAATTGTTTATTTTGTGACAGTTATGATTTTGTCTTGCTATTCACCTGTGTAGGCTGATGGCATGGTCCAGCTGGGGGCGTCGCAACCCTTCCTCAGACTTAGGCTCTAAGGAAGGCCACAGCGCCTTGTTACAACCTGCCATTACTTACTTTCTGTGTGAGAAAAGTATCTCTACTTAACATCTACTCTGAATCTGTTTTCTTCAAGTTCATGCTCAGACCTATTTTATTATCTTTTGAGGGGGTGGTAAGATTTGTTTGCTAAACAAGGTTTGCTAGAAAAGGTTGCTAAAGAATGATAAGGTTGCAAAGTCCAGCACTCAGAAGTTAGGAAAGGCCCAAATTAAGGTTGTCTATACAACTTCAATTTATTTATTTGTACAATGGTAGCACCTAGGAGCCCCATCAGGAACAGGACTCCATTGTGCTGGGCACTGAACAAACATAGATCTTAAAGGTACTATACACCAGTCTCCTACTAAATCTCTTCTCAATATGGAAATCTAGAAAATATAGATTTAGAGCTCAGTTGTGCAGTGCTTTATCAGCGCATCCATGGCCTCCCTTTTCTCCCTGGTCAGAGGTCAGACACAATGACAGATACTCTCCTGAGTGCAAGGATTACTCTAGGCACACTGTTCTGTATCCACAAGCAAAGATGGCGTCATGGGAATACATGAATGTTGCATCCTCGTGGAGTCATTGTATCTGCATCAGAAACAACACTTCCACACCTGTGCCTTCATGCTAGGATTTTCAAAGGAACGTATGGTGTTAGGTACCCAATCCCTCTTGGAGCCAATTCCCTGAGTTTAAAGGCATAACTGATCCATTAGCCTCTCCTCAATGTCCAAAATTCTGAAGTTCTTACTCAGTTGTTTATTCATTCCTTACTCAGGCAAACTCCCAGTGAGGTTATTGGGCATTTTCTTGAGTGAGAAGTGAACAAAAACAATGTGAAGACTGAATAAGGGCCTTCAGATGAGGTCCATTGTTTTAATTTCTAAATGCTAGCCTTATAGGTTCAGGAATCAGCTTTTTCTGCCAGTATTTTGCTGAGACTAAAATCATCACTAGAGTGGGACAGATCAATGAAACATATGTGTCCAGTGTTTTTTTAACTAGGTGTAAGCAAATTTTAGGTCTTTTTAGGATTGACAAGTCACTTTCCTGAATCACCGTCCCTGACAAGTGAAAGCCCTTCTCATCATAAACCTTTGGTTGGGTGCGGATGGGTTAGATACACAGAAGCCCATTCATAGATACATCATTCTTTAGTAGCTTCGAATGTCTATTGTTCAGCAGCAGCTCAGGAAGCACGTTAAGGATTTGCATGAGCATCACCATATTTTATTGAAGTTGGTAACAATTTACTAATTATCAGCAATAGGGTTCTGAAAAACATTTTTCTTTCCATTAAGTTTGTTTCTTACCTCTCCTCAGAGGCAGAACTGAATATTCATGTGTAGATCAAATCACTGTTAATTTGGCTTGCTGCTATTTTTTTTCAGATAGACTGTTAACCCATCCTTTTTATGGCACTTCTACAAAATTGCTATATTTATAGAATCTTTGCTGGTCTATTTAATTACTTGGAAGGCTTTTTTCTTAAAGCTAAATAAAACTTTTATTTCAAGTTATACATTTATAGATTAAGAACCATCCATACAGCCTCTGTATTTGTGCCTTCAGTTTTGTGGTTGGAATCATCTACACGTGCTAATTTGGCATTTGATTTTTCAACATTTTCCAAAATGATCTTCAAATGTAAGCACCCAGCCATCTGTGGACACACTTACCCAGTTTGCACAGGCGATCACTGTATTTGAATGCAGCTTTTGGGCTCAATCCCGATCTGACTGAAATCAGTGACCAAATCCCATTGAATTCAATAACAGGACTACCCGGAGAGTGTGCAGTCGTACACATGTTTTTACATCCATAACTGCATTAAGTCTAATTTTCAAAATCAGGACCTCGATCATCTCATCACACCTGATTTGCTGCCTCCCGCAAAATGATAGGTAACAATTTTCTCTATGCATTTTTTTCCAAAACTGCTATTTATTATATATTATTATTTTACTATTGCAGTGAGACACTGTGCAAACACACAACAACAAGACTGTCCCTCCCCTGAGGAGCTTGCAATCTAAGTAACCATTTACCATCCAATTCTTTTTCTGGGACATTTCCTATAACAGTAATTTTCCTTCAGAATTCAGCTCTTCTTGTTCATGCTATAGACATCTCTGTAATTATACCTTGCCTTCACATCAGGGATTTGAATATACCTTACAAACATCAGTTAATTTACCCGTACAACACCCCTGAAAGACATGATAGGTAAGTATTAGAATTCTCATTTTACAGAAGAGCAAAATGAGCCACAGAGAGAGTTTAAGCAGCTCAATTTTATTTTTATGCTTATTATTCTTTGCAAAAAGAGTATAAGGGTAGTCTTGAGACACCTGACTGTGGCTCAGGACAGCTAGAATCACTTCTCAGCTCTGCCAGAGACTTCCTGTGTGGCCTTGGAAAATCATTTAATCTCTCTGTCTCCTTATAACTGGGACAATCCTGTTTCCTTTGTCTGTCTCATCTATTTGGATCATAAGCTTTTTGAGGGCAGGGACTGCCTATTACTACCAGAGTAGCCCCCAGCACGATAGGACCTCTAGGTGCTACTATAATACAAATAATAATAATTAAAAGCATGATACAATTCCTACTGAAGTCAAGAGGAGGTAGACTGGATCTCAAAGTTACACAGGAACTCTGTGGCAGAACCAAAGTCTGCATGTAGAAGGAGAAAGAAGGAGAAAGAAGATTCAGCTTTGGAAGTCAGGCAGTCAGTGGTTTCATATACACTACTAGTAAAGATGTGATTGTAGCACCGGTAGACATACCCATGCTAGTTTTAATCTAGCTAGTATAGGTAAAAACAGTAGTGTAGATGTGGCACAGGCTAGCAGTCAGAATACATAGAAAGACAGAAGTGTTTAAATAGGAAGGGAAAGCATTCTTCTCAGACTAGTCGAAACCACTGCAGAAATGGAAAAAAATTCATATTAAAACATGAGATTGTACAAAAGAGTTTATTTTAAAAGTTTCATCATAAAACGTTAGTCCAAATAGTGAAATGGACTAATGAGTATTCTTTAAATGCATCAACTGCTGGAAAAGTGACATAAAATGTGATGGGTTAACAATCTAGATGAAAAAATAGTAACAGGCCAAAATAACAGTGATTTGATCTATACATGAATATTCAGTTCAGCTTATGATGAGAAGTAACATTTATGATGTGAGGATTTAACTGTCAAAAAATCCTGGGAAAGAAACTTAATGGAAAGAAAATATTATTCAGAAATCCATTCCTGATAATAACTAAATTATTACCAACTTTAATAAAATTGGACAATGAATATGTAAAAGTTCCATAAAAGCATGTAGAGTTTCTAGCATGCAAAATAAGCTTTGCTTAACAATAGAAGATCTAGTTTAGTCTAAAACTTCTATAAACAATACCTTATTATATTGCTTTATACATTTAGAAAATTATCCCGTTTTCCTCAAGATCTCAGGGTGCTAATAATAGAAATGAAGGGTTTTTGAAAAGACATTTCAAAGATAATCTCCACAATTTTTAAAGGAGTAACTATGTTTCTTACTGTTCTGATGGCATCAATCTTACTTTTAAATTGCATATATATTGCCTATGACTCTATGAAGACATAATAGGGAACATATATATTTCATGTATGTTTGTCTACACTAAAGATTACTGGGAGCACTATTTACTGAAAGTAATCTGTGGCTATCAGGGGTTATTTATGGTGGTATGTTTGACACATGCCTATGTTATAAAGTATCCCATTTTTGTACATATATATATATATATATATATATAAGGTGATATACAGGTATCTATATGATAATACTGAAGGAATATTTATATGTGCAGTAGTTGCAACATGAGGACATTCTGTTGGAATGTCTATTCTGAAGCACGTATGTCTATACTGCTATGTTTTCGCCTCATGCAATAGGTTTGTTTTGTTTGCATGGCATATTCTGTCGACACCTAAAAGGTAAAATCAGGCAGACAGAACTTTTGCTGATGTTACTGATTCACCTTCTAAAAATAACTGCCTCACAACTAACAAATAATATTCCTCCAAGGTCTAAACAGTCAGAACTTGTAACACTAACTGTAATAGCACCATCTGATGACTTCCAAAAATATTACACATATGGAGGTAGGTGGAAGAGTATACTGGGAATATGTCAAGAGGTTAAATTTGATTAAAACAGGATGAAGAGCTCTCACCAAACTAGCTAGCGAAAGAGAAGGAGACTCGCTTCCTCTGGGAGATACTGCCAGAGCCACCATCAGCAAAAACAAAACCGCATAAGAGAAAAGGCCAAATTGGCAGCAGTGTCCATCTGTTCCTATTCCCCCAGTGAGACACAGTTAATAATCTATTATCTAATGCATTCAGATTCCTTTGGTAACAGTGGATCTTTGTTTTGGTAACCACGTTTTTTCAAACTCAGCTTTATGTATATGATCATGTCTGGCCAAATATCTATGCCATTTGGACTATATATCTAGCCTGCAACATTTTGTGTTGCCCTCTAGTTGACCGTCTGCACCAATGAAAGACGTGCTTGTGAAGAAGTGCCCCTTTGCTTTTGTGGTTACCAGTTCAGCTCTACAGAGTTTCCAAGGGTAATGCTATTATATTGCTTCAGCCACTGTATGCACCCTACTGAGTCATTTATTGGCCAAGGTCCTAACAGAGGAAAGATCTGTCTAGGATTCTGATTAACTTAATATTAAAAAGTAAAAATATTACACTTTACAACAAGCAGCCATCAATGACAACCAACAATATATTTCTTATGGAATTATGCTTCTTTTTGAATTCTGAAGCATAATACAAATAGAACCAAAGAAATTAACCTCTTGTATGCCATGATTCCCAGGGCACAGTTACAGAGTATCAAAAGAAACATGACCCCATCACTTGTGCCATCCTAATTAGCATGCTTCATCCCATAGCTTATTGTGTGGGGGACAGTTTTTGCTTCCCTCCTATCCAACTTGCACAAGACTACACCCCTGCGTGTGACTTCATGCTCCTTTTTCAAAACAGGCCTTTAGATTTTAATGGAGTAACACAATCAATGAACTTGGCAAGATGTTCAGCATATACCCACAGGATCAGTTTAGTGCCCCAACATAAGATATATACTGCCTATTTTATGGTTTTATAAGCGATAACAACAATTTTCTATTTGTTCAATGGAGCCAAGTAAGGTTAGAGTACCCAACGTAAATATACTGCCAAATCTCTCCAGGATCCCACTAACTGTGAGGAGCAAAGCTCATGCCTTTTGCGTGCATTATTGATCACTACTTATTAAAATTCTCTTAGGGTTGTGCATTGTGGTTTGTCAAAACCTACTAAGAGGTTTGAATGTTAGAATGGTAGGTCTGAGTGATTCTGACACTAAAATTTCTAGTGCGGCAAAACCCTGATTAAGGAGGACAGGTTCCAATGAAGGCTCAACAACCTGGAGTTCAGAATTTCAACTTCCAGACTAGAGTTTGCTGTGATTTCATGACCTCAACCTAATTTTTCGTAAACATTTCTGGATTAACTTGTTAATGTTTGTAAAGTGCTTTGAAGATGAAAAGTACTATATAAATGCTAAGCTTTCCTTATTATTAATCATTATTATTATTTAAATGAGTCTTTTAGTATTCCTAAAAGATATAGCTTCTTCCTTTTGTTTTCTATGAAGACAAAGTCACCAATGTTATACAATATTTTGTTATACAATACCACACAGCTACCTTTACAAATTTATTTATCCAGATTTTTGTTGGTGAATTGCATCAGTGGTTTGAATCAATGTGGCTTCAGTAAAAATGTTTCAGTTTCACTATTAACTTTGAATCCAAGCTTTTTCCTAAATATTTTTCTTTCTTCCTTCCTTCCAGAACTGCTTCCAAATGGTTATATTTGTTGTAAGCCAAAATGAGTGGTAAATAAGCTATTATTGTTTATTCTGTATAATTTGTCTACAATAAAAATGCACATTGTGATAGAGCTGTTGTAGTCTTGTGACACAAAGCAAACCTCTCCTGAGTTTTCTCCTTTTTATACAGATGTATACAGAGAACAAGCGAAACAAAGTTTGTTTCCATTGCTGAGTGCCAGCTGAAAAAAAAAGCACTTAAAAAATGACCTGGTTTTCAAAGTCTGAAGTTCTCAGTCCAGTGCAGAAGTTAAATGTCTCTGCTTTTCCACTGTGCAATGCAGAGAATGTGGTGGGAACAGAATAGGAAGGCAACTCAGCTGGAAAATATCTCAGATAGATGAAATATTTGTCAAGCAATTTTCTCATGTGAATATGCCTCTAGTTGGTATATGCCAGTCACTAGAGCATGGCATTTGTTTTATCTTGTATCCTGAGGATTTTTTAAAAAGAAAAATTGCTGTGTAAGGCAGTAGAACTAAACAGACAACAAAGCAATGCAAGTTTAACAAGAACTCTCTCTTTCAAAAGGCTAACAGAAATAGAGTCAAGTTTTAATATCCCCAGAGGTCCTTTCTTCACATAAGAGCGTGATAACAAAAGAACCTTAAGGCAGGTACACTTTCTTCTTCCCTGTTAGACTCATTTATTGCCAACAAGGCATCATTTAGCCTTTTTTTTAAGATGTAGATGTCAAGTTTGATAGCTCTGCATTTGAAATGAATAACAACAACCAAAATATTAAAAAACATGTTTTCCCCAGATGTGGTGATGTCTCAATAGATTTTTCTTTTTCACAGCAAAGGAAACAAGGCACATATAGCTGTTTATCTGCGCTACAACTTACAAAACTGATATGCTGAATAAAGACTGCAGCATATCCAGTGCAGCATGTCCTGATCAAAAACATTCCACATGCAAAAATCAAAGCCAGGAGGAAAAGAGCCATATAAAACAATGGTAGCTAGAAAAGCAGCCACAGTACTAAAACGCTCCACCCTTTAAATGGTTAAACTTAAAACAAATGCAAAATAGGAGCTAAGCTGATACCGCTCAGGGCTCATATACCCACAAATGGAAATGAGGCCTCAAGTTGGACAAGGGTGTGTAATGATTCTGTTTTCTAATGTGACATGGACACTTTAACTCTGCTGCTGACAAGAAAGCCACGGTACATCTGAAGACAGTTCTGGACAGAGAAAAAGAAAAAGAGAGTGCATGCAACAGTTAAACTCCGTAAATAGGAACTAATGTTACAATGGGTTAGGGAACTACAATATGGGAATGTATAACGTATTGAAGCCTGAGCCACCATAAGCTAATGTTATGGAAAAGGAAGTAAAAGAGACACTTAAATCATTATCTCTACAAACTATTATTCTTTTCTAACCTAAGCTGCTCTGTGATTTAGTAAAGCTAAGCAACACAAAGAAGAAGGACCTTCCTAAGTCTATCTTGTATTAGCTCTCCCCAGCCAAAGCTGTCCTGCCACAGAAACTTTGTTTGCATGACATTCTTTTCTTCAGGCTGGCCCTTTAAATTTGGCAGAGCTATTTGGTAACTGACTGTTGTTTGCTCTCTTCCATATGAAGGTAGGCATCCCTTGCTCCTATTATGTTTCTTTCTTGTTTATAAGGAGATTGTACCACCAATTCCTAGTGTTCAAAAATTATGATTTTTACAAAACATTTTTGTTCTTTTCATTTGCCTTCTGAAGTTTGATCACTTAGGGTTCATATTTTCAGGCTTTTAACCACAACTGTGATGTTTAGAAATGTACATTTAAAAAAAAAAGAAAGCTGAGATTCTCCTATTACCACTTGACTCCAGGAGCTCAGGCTTTAAGAAAAACCCCAGATATTGTGAAACTCTCTATGAAAAGATCAGAGTTAGTAACAATGAAATACCAGGGTCTTGTATCCTCCATTTCACTTGGCATTGTGACTTTCCAGGAACCCTTTCTACGCACAGTCACTTTTTTCTGCTGCTAGAATCCAGAAAGCGGGGACAACACATATGGAGAACTAAATTAGCCTTATATGAGTCTGGTTTAGCCGAGTCAGTTACATTACTTTTTTTCCCCCCCTAATGTGGATGTTTTTAGATCATCAATACAATTATGAGATGAAATTTGCCCTAAAAACACTAAACAGCAGAACTCTTTCTAACTCTGCTTTTCTACTATTTCCTTTTCCTTTAGAAAAATAATAAAATTGTCATCTGTAGTCTGTTGATGCACTGAAGAGGGGATGAGTTGATAGGTGCAGAAATTTTATTGAAAGTCCAACTCGAACAAAAATTAGAGGAGTATCAGAGGGCTCAGATCAGCCACCCCACAGCTCAGCCGTTTTCCTGAATGTAATGGAAATATTTACACAGGTCAAAAAAAAAAAAGGATTGCTGTTTCCAGAAATGTAATGTGAATGTACAGACCCCTTTAAAAAACAACCATTCCTCTACAAATGTAATGAGAAACACCTCATAGAGATTACTATTATGAACTAGCTAGCGCCTGTACATAGTCTTATGGAGCACTGAATGTCTGTGAAGGTCTATGTCAAACTGTGGCCTTCTCTTGACATTATAATCACCGTTTTGAAGAAGGTGAATTGCCTTTTGAGTGAGTGGCTCTGACTGCCTACGGATGTCACAAACACACCATGAGTCTTATGGTAATGCTCAGACACCTCCCTAAAGCCATTAACGCAAGAGTCATCAGTGTGATTGCCAGGACAATGGGTTTGCTAAAGAGAGTGGGCAAGCTAAATGAATCTGGTTCTCCCAATTTGTCTCCAAATGGAGCTCGCACTTCAGCCACCCAACTGGGACTCTGCAGCGGATCAGTGAGTCAGATGACAACGAGGCCAGGAACTTTACTTAAGGTATAGATCTGCTCCAGTCTCGCTCTCTATTTCACCAACTAACCATTGGCCAATACCAAAAGGATTGCAGGATGTAGAAGAAAGGCAGTGCATAACCTCATATGTAGACTGGGCCTATGGACTCACAGAAGGGATGACCATAGATTTAGGAGAGAGCACATAGGATTTTGTTATTTTGCCTGAATATCTCTGATTCTTATATGCTTTGAGGGTAAAAGTTACAGTGGTCTTAGAGTCTCCTATGCAAAACCTATGTTCCTCACTTTACTTGCCATGTGGTTCCCAAAGAGTTAATGACAGGAAGAAAGATGGAGAGTATAGTGGGGCATGTTATGAGGTAAAGAGTCATAGGATAAACAAATACCCAGACAGAAAAGGTAAACAGATGTGAGATACACAAAATTTGAACTAATCATTCCATTTTTTCCCCTGATTTATTTGCATTCCATGATGCTTACACCAATTAAGATTAAGGGCTGTCACTGACCATCCTAAAATTAACTCTAAAGTTAGACATTGAAATAATTCAGTTCAAACAATTGCTGTAATTATATGTCAATATCAAACTATTTCCCCCTTATTAAAACAAACAAAATATCAAATTCCTCTCTTACACACACACAACACACACACACACACACACACACCATGATATAGATTGCAAACTCAAATGTCTTTAAAATTGCTTTTTAAAATGACCAGGTCACCATCTGGATAACAACATGTACACGCATAACAGTTTCTTGATACTTTCAAGTTAAAACCAGTGTTAGATGTGAAATCTTCAGCTCTACATGAATTCTCCACTTCTGTTGACAGTCCGCATTGGGCAGGGATCTCAGGCAATAACTGGAATATTCAGCTTAGTTCAAGAGGTTATGTTCACTATAGGATTTCTAATAACAGAAATGGGCTTCTTCTGCCATTGGTTGAAATAAATTGAAAAGGACCGCAGGTCTTGGTATGGCTAATAGAAAGGCTTCTTCACTGACCAATTAGGATAGTTCTTCAACTGCTCCATCTTTCCAGGTGTTCTTTGGCTTACAGGAAGGAAATGAAAGCCATTTTATCCTACATTTAGTGTGGACTCCACTTACATGTCCTCCATAAAAGATCCTTGAAGATTCAACATACAAGACACAAATCATGCATCATTTTTCAGGAGCCCAACAGAACAGCAGAACAACCCCTTGTTGTTTTAGTTTTCCCAGAAGTTCCCTGTCCTTCAGGCTACGGAGTTCATCCTATACATTTGGGAATTTCAACTACACTTACTCTAAACAACTGTTTTTATTCAGAATTTCTCTTTATCAGTCTTTCTCTCTCTTAGGTGTAACCCAGCTTTTCACCTTTAAACCTTCATTGCTGTCATCAACAATTCCTTCCCAGTTTGGATAATACAGGCTGTGGTCAGTTGTGACCTTTCAACTTTATCAGAAACTACTCTGCCATGGTTAATCCCTCTGGAGCCCTGTGTCTTATCAAAGGTTCATTATATTTTCGGATAACAGAGGCCTGAGGCCTAGTATCTTTATCAGAAAGTTCCATGACAGTTCCTTCCTCAGCCTGCTGCTTTTTGAAACTGGTTAAAAGTTTCTCATTGCTGACAATATACATTATGATTTGAAAGATCATTTGTTTCAATATCTTCACCATTTAGGTGTTTTCTGATAAAATGTAAATCATGGTTATATTGGCATTTGATATATATTTCCAGGGGACAGGCATATTCTTTTTGGATTGTATTCCCTTATACTACCTTGGTACAGAAGGTAACATATTCATTAAATATGGAATGTTGCTGGAACAGGTAGCAACACCACTATTTTCAGTTGCTTATAATTTTGCAAAATATATATACATATATCTTTTCATTATGAGGTGGATTCTGTTTTCTTACTGTTGCCAAAGATGTCAAATAAACTGTCAGTTTACATCTGGGAATCTTAATCAGTCCAATCATCTTTCTTCAAAAGAACAGGATGAAACCCAATTTTTTGTAAACCAGAAATCTGAAGAACATATTAAAAGTGGCATCTCCCAGAAACAGCTATTACCTCCTCTTACAGGTCCTCCCAAAGCTGCAAACCTAGCCAACTCTTGTCTAACTTAGCTCAGAGTCACTGCTATGACACTCAATAGCTTTGAATCAGTGCTGATGGCTGAGATAAGGCAAACTACATGAAATGCTTGGTATTAAAGGCAGAACTTCTTTTGCTCTGCACATGCCATATATCACTGATGCACCTGTTTTATGTTCAAAATGGGAAGATAGTCAAAAAGGAAGTGGCCAGCTTTAAAAGAGAAGCTATGTTTTTAGTTTCTGTAAATAGCCCACATATATAACTACTTAATAAAAATATGTGCCTGACTAAGCATATGTTTGGAATGAGCTTGAGTATTTTTTCAGTCTTATACATAAATATTATATGTAATATGTATAGCATGTATAGATTTCATTTTCACTCTTCTGGGGTATCATTTAATTTCATTTTCAGTTTTCAAGTTTAAGGTCCTGCAAAAATAGAGTGGGGAAAATGTTTTTAAGCAAAGCTTTAATAAATCTTTAGCATTTCTATGACACTGCATTAGTTTGGCTTTTATATTTAAACTTTGATTTGTAGTTCTAGCATGGGTGTAATTGAGAACATTAAAATCCTTAGTTGTGCACGGTGTCACCATCCCTTAGCACAATGATTTTGTAAATCTGAAAATAATTTTTCACCCAGCATGTAAATTTCCTTGATACCCAGCATGAACACTGTCTAAAACTACACTTCAGGTGAGGAAATAACAGGTCAGAAATTGGTTGGAACATGATAAACCAGAGAAACTCCTTTAGCACATAGAAGTATACAATATCCTATGATGTTAGGAACAAGGAAAGAAACATTTGGCATATGACATATCTGCTCTCCTATGCTGGCTGAATCCAACTAGATGGTATACAAAAGTGTCTTATGAGGAAGTGAACAAAAGCTTTTCCATACTTACCAGGGTGGTAACCCTGGAGCTATGAAAGACAAAAAAAAGAATCTTTTAGAAACCACAGAACACTTGTTAGTACTTTTAAAGTGCCAGGAAAAGAGATTTTCATGTTGGCTAGTTGAAAGAGAAAAAAGAGAACTTACTAAGAAATATGGTGTGAAATTTTTTTTCAGTTTGACCACAAACCTCTCTGAGCCATGCAAAATCTTTGCAACCTATGAGCATGGCTAAGGAAAAAAGAGCATGAAATGTGTGGCCCTTCCTCCTCTCTCCCTGCACATATATTCACTGCCCATATTACATACTAGTACGGAGCATGTACACAGTGTGTGGCCTATTGCTTCACAGCATGTTACAGTTGAAATAAATACTATTAAACAGAATAAGGTAAATGTGGTGACTCCACTGGCAAACACAGTAAAAGAGATTTAGAGATTATTACTACCAGATTGCTGCTGCTGCTGGTGGCTGGTTAGGGCTTGTAGGTGCACTAGATAGCCAGGTCTCTGAGCCTCTGCCCAAAACATGGAAATTATGCGAGAGAATGATTTTTTTGTGGGGGAAGAGACAAATCTACAGGAATAGCTGTTGAATCATTAAAGCTGTTGATCCAACACACCAACCACTGGATAATGTCAGCACTGTGGAACTTAGCAGAGGAAAAGGCTGCATTTGATTCCACTATCTGATGAAACTATTGAATTCTGCAAGGTGCAAGTGCTGAGGAGGATCAAGAAATGTATTTCAAACGAGTGCTTCTGAGACAGCTATTTTTCCTCTTTGAGTTAAGATTGAGTTAAGATGAATGTGATATGTTAATAAATGTTATTCCACATATGGAGTTAAAAAAGCAAGAAACTGCGTTCAAATGTACACATGGCATCTGGGCATGCTGCATATAGAAAAGCAAATAAATAGCTTTAAAGAAAAGGTTTAATTTAGAGCAGGGATGTGCCTGAAGTGCAGAGTCTGGGAGTGGACAGAGCTGCAGTTTGGAGTCAGGCTCATCTCTACATGAGAATGTCTTAGGTGAGGATTCCACTGTAGCTAAAGACTCAGAGCCAAATTCATCCCCAGTGTAACTCCATTGAAATTGATGAATTGTCAGATGTGGAGATGCTGGGAGGAATTTGGCTCTCCTCCTTTAACTGCATGGGTAGCCATATTGTGCCACTAAAATGCCTCATTGGGACCCCAGGAGAAATAGTGCACAATGCCTTTGGAGCTCTCTGCCACCTTTGAAGACTATAGTGTGTTCTTCCCTATGTAGTTAGCCAGTTCAGATTGCCAGCACCCATTGTGTATAGGTTCTTAGAATTTTAATTAGCGAGAGAGACTCATACTTCCTAATCTTATAGAGATCCCTCCATGCCTGCTATATCTGATCTCTTAGTCCTCTAAAGGAGTACACCTTGGTAATTTAAAAGCTCACAAAGAATGCAATTGCTTACATAAGTAATTGGTTCAGTGTGAGTCAGCATTGCAGCGTCAGACCCAAAGTAGGTTTTCCCAACTCTGCTTTCCAGACTATATCCTTAATTCAGATGTGTAATGTTGTCCTTCACTTTGTCCAGCAGATTAGTTCTATTTTAAGATTTTGGTTTGACATTAAAATGACAAGAGTTTATTGGAAATCATTAACTATGCAAATCTATACTCATTGCTGCAACAATTATTTGGTTAACAGTTTCACAGAGCAGCATAATTATCATTTTTGTTAATAATATTTGTAGACCCCTTTCTAGACCCCTTTCTAGACCCCTTCTGGACCACTTTCAAGCCTCGTTTAACAGCGCTTTGGTACAGGTCTGAAAACGGAACTGGAAGCCAAGCACTCTGAGTTCTAATCTCAGCATTGACACTGGCTCCTTTTGTAGCCATAGAGAAATCCTACAGGCCATATCCTCAGCTAGAGTAAGTCAGACATTGAAGTACATAGAACTAGGATGATCTGAGGATACCAGCTCAGGATCTGTCTAAGTTTCCAGAGTGGCACTGATCTTAAGAACCCCAAGTTCTGAGTGCTCAGCTTCACTCACCTTAAACTCTCTACCTTAGTTTCCTAAGGTATAAGGTGTAGAGCTAGTGAAAAATAGGGACTCACTTTTCATGAAAATTTTTGTTGACAGACGTAATCGAAAATTTTTAATTTTTAATTTTTTACCATGCTCTAGTAAAAGGGTAATATCTACATACCTCACAAGGATGCTCTGTGGGGTGTCAAATCTTTTTAAAGCACCTTGAAAACACTGGACAACAAATTTTTTCGAAAGTGTTGCTTTCTCAGAAATTTTTTTTTGATTATGCTAGACCACTTGAAACTGAACACAAATATAATTTCAGACTACTTGTGTCACATAGGAATTTGGAGAAACAAGAAAATGACTTTTATTGACTGTAATGCGTTTAATCGCATAACGGTGCTGACACTTTGCAATAGTTCAACTGAGCTAAAAATGTTTTGTTGATGATTTTCATTTGTACTCAGTGTCCGAGGCTTCTCATTTAAGTGTCCAACAATAATCGGCCAGCATGGATGGATTCCAGTTGCTCTGATACCGTTTTTCCATGGCTGAAGGGAGATTGGGGTATTCAATGCATTTCTTGTTTTTAGTAAAGAAACCAGACACATTGGTCAGACAGAAGTAACAATCTGTTACACGATCCTTCTGTTCTCACCATATCATCGGGACAGCGAACGGCATTGACTTCCGAGTACCTCTGAGCCAAGCTCTAAGATCAACAGCACATGTTGCGCAACAAATGTGAGGAGCCCGGACTTTGTCCGGATCACCAATTTTACAGCCAATGTAGGACTCATATGCTTTTTTAATTCGTGCAGTCATGCTCTGTCTTTGAGGTTTAAGCATATATTTGCCACATATGTAACAGAATGTATTGTGGCTGTTGCGACATTGGTGAGACATTTTGCTATTATGAATCTTCCTGAAAATATAATTGCTTTATGATTGTGAGTACACACAATACGCTATGCACAGAGAGCATGTGCATCAACATGAATGCAAACTGATATAAACACAATGCATAGAACGGTGTGTGCAAAATGCTTTTATAGTCTTTCTAAAATCTGTCCCGCCAACATTCGACCTGCGTAAGCCTTAGCATTCCCACTACATTTTGTGTGGCCTGCACTAGGTGCAGTGTCAGTGCATGCCCAGGCATGCTTGGACACAAGATAGAAAACTTTTCAGCTTACATTGTAATTTTAATAGACTTAAATTATGAATTGAAATAACAAATATAGGTGATTTCAAAAAAATGGTACATAATACGGAAATTTCATAGTGATTTTCATAATCAGCAGCCCAAAATCCATAAAATACACCCAAAAGTATTCAGGAAGCAAACTCTTTGTTGTCCAGTGAAATAAGAAGAATCATTTAAATGCAGGATATTTTTCTATCCCTTCACAACAGCAATGCCCATGTTAATACAAAAAGCTTACTGGGTTCTACTAAGTCTGTTTATCATCTGAAGTAATGTGATCTCCTCAGAATCCTGAGAGATTACAGAGCATTGTTTAGTTTACCTAGACTTGTGGCCAGCATAGTACATTATCAGGATTAGCTACATTTCCTTATAAATACTCTGTATGCCATGTGTATCACACCAGGGACTTCCTCGTCCATCATTTTATATGCTGTTGGGGCATGTTAATTATTCACTTTCTGAAATCTGATTTACAAAGTTTCCTGAAGACTGTTTGAAGAGATAAGAAGTGTAGGGGAGGCGCGGGGACATTACGTCCACAAAACTTACTGGAAAGAAAATCGTATTTTCTTACAATCATGTTGTGGTAAACATTTTATGATATTCTCAACTACAGACCAGAAGAATAATATTTAATAAAGATAGTAGCTGCTTAATACCTATGTCAAGTGCAATGAAAAAGGGGTTGGTTGAGACAAACTGACTTCTTTGGATTATAACTGACCTGTGTTTCAGTAAACTACAGTATTACTTCTTATATCTCTAGACAAAATTTTCCACTATCTTGAATGGGAGCAGGATCAGATGTCCCCGAATCTGTGACAATGACTGACGTTGCGATGTGATTCTGATCCAAAAATCTCCCATGCAACTGACACCCCTTACTGCAGGGGGGGATTTCAACTGATTGGATCATTAGCAATAATATTACAGTGAGAGAACTGAAAGGGGAATAAACAGGGCAGCAAAAGAGAGGAGAAACTACTGTATGTGAGAACTCTAGGGAGACAACTTACATGAGCCAGATAAAACGCTTCCAAAACTACAAGACCTATGAGAATAAAGCGACCATATGCAAGTGCAGTCATTTTCATAGCTGTACTACCCTAAATAGAACTGTAGTCACTGAACCAGAACCCTGGGGGTTATTTGCTTTTAAAGGTTCATAAGTTAGGCTCCTATCAGTGCTAGCTGAGGGGAGGATGTGATGCATTAACTTTTTAGATTTGGGTATGAGTTCACTCCCATTCCCTCTACATTTTAGTCAGTCCTCATTATAGGAGGTGGTTAACAGCTGTGGTTAGCTGTTGCATTATTTGAGGCAGGTGTCTACTGCTGCCTTTGACCTTGACATGAACAGCTTGCAGAGCAATGCCAGAGCTAGTGTTTCTGAGCAGGAGTCACCATGGGAGTGGCTAGATTCAAAGAGGACTGAAGGTTTAGACTACAAAAGCCAGCTTTCAGATAGACTGATCTTGTAAAGTATTACAATGAACGAGGGCACCAGGAGTAGGTGTTCACCTGTCAGTCTGCAGCATGCAAGACAAGAGCCTATCTACACTCTCACATACACTGACTGGCAAAAAAAAAAAAAAAAAAATCACATAAAAAACCAACATCTTGGCTACAGAGACATTTTTAACAAGTATTCCAGAAAGAGCACCAGCTATCAAAAAGGCTGCCAGGACCAGAAGGAGCCATCAATCGAACAAGTTTACATTTCAAAGTTTTTCCAGAACAGTGAAATGTCTTTAGCCTCCTGGATCAGAAAACTGCAGAGCTATAGTAAAGTAGCTATTTGCTGCTTCTTAGTGAAGGCTGTTCCTCTGAAGTGGCCCTTTAACCCTTAGAACAGTGTTAGAATATATAGAAATATAGATTAGATAGATTAGATATTAAGTGTCTCTCTTGAGAGTTCTGTTCTGAGCAGCTTCAAGACTGTGGAGTCAGCCTCCTACCTTTTTCTTTTTGTATATCACATTGTTCAGTTCAAGAACTTCTCTGTAATGTCTGAGATTAACTGGTCAATTTTTTTAAACCTTTCCTAATAGTATTTAAGAGACAATAGGAGGTGTCTGTCTATCTAATTTAGGCATTTATCAGATAATTCAGTCAAGTTCCCTCATGTGACACAGCTTCATTCTCCATAAAAGAATCTAATGCAAATAAAAATACTGTGCCATGTTGATGCTCTCAGACATTTCACGATTAAACTACTAAACCTTTTGGCTCATGCAAAACAGAGGATGGTGTAAATGGAATGGTTTTTAAAAAGCTGCACCGTCTGGTTCTGTGCTCTTCCTTTCAGTTCTGTGTTTAATTTTTCTCAGTCATTTAAAAATGATTAAACAGTTCAAATAATTGTTTCCTGGGTATATTAGTGGCCTTTAATTGTCATACTTACAGTTAACGATGGTGTAGACAGTAGCTTGCCATGGAGTGTTCTAACTCCAAATAGACAATAACAGCTCACTGATAAATCAAATGTTTTGAAACTTTTATGACCAGCTTCCCTCCCAATTTTTTCTTTATTTCCCTGACTGCCCCACATGGACACTCAGTTTTGACACTGCTCTTCATTACCTGAAGATGCTGCTTGAACTGAGGATGGAAAAGTTGCACTCTAGGGCCCTGCTAGCCCTTCGCCAGGATCCTACAGCCATTATGATACATAGGCTGTTGAAAACTCCTCTCTTCTGGGTGGTTAGGGGAAATGACAGAACCCCACTGTCTCTGCATGCAGAAAAAAACAAATGCTGTTTATTATAGTTGTGATATATAATTTATGTTAGTACAGTCACAGCCTCAGACCGACTTATTGATATAAATGACACTCAATATAATTTATTTGGAAAAAATATGCTATCTGTTACCATGCCAACATTCTTTGTAAATACCATTGGTTCTCAATGAACTCCTTCTGACCTCCTGGTCTGAGGTTGTCACTGTGTGATGTACATAATTCTCTCAACACTGATCCATTACTTCTGCTCAGTGTTGGGGGTCATGCCTGTAGTGTAAAGTCAAAGATAATTAGCAGCCCTATCAATAACCAGCTGCAGGACTGCTGTCCCAGTGACAGGCCAGAAAAATCCGAGGAAAGAGGAATAAAAAGTGGAGGAACATGCCTGTTTATTCTGTACTTCGAGCAGCTGCTGCGGACTATCAACATCATCAGGAGACCTCAGTACATTAGCATAAATTCAAATGACAAATCCACAGTGCTATTCAGAGACTCATTAATTTGCAATGGGTGCAGTGCTCATGACATATTAGTGAAAAATTCAAATGTCTTTGTAGCATAGAGTTTAGTTGTGGGACCTAAGTCGCTAAAATGAAAATGTGTGTAATTTTTAGCAGTTTATTAAATTATGAAGTGTGATGACTATATCTGTGCATCTTTTCAAGCAGATGAGGTCCAGTGTACTCCCGCACCAAATAGCATGGTTTGTGATGATATTTTCCCTCAGATAATTTTCAAGCAGAGACAAGATACCAGACTGTCTGCTATGCTCCGCAGCATGCAGGCTGAGAGCTCCTCCTTCTGGGGGAATTGCGTTGCCACTTGTATATAGAAGGAAAATAAGATTGCTTAATGGTTTTACTTTATGCTTTTGTTGTGTCTATCTTTTTTATGCCTTTAGCCCCAGATTTTGATGCACAGTGGTTACAGTGGTCAGCCAAGGCAAAAATAAAATAATACAATATGATTATACATGAGTTTGATGGCTTCCTTTCTGATGCCATATTCATCCAGATATGAGGAAGACCATATATAACTCATGTGTGCAGGATATAAAAAGCCTTAATTATGAGTACCTTGTTTTAAGCAGTTGCTTTGTTTATACACCAAAAAATGGAGAGAGAAAGGATCTAAATTTTTATATTGAGAATAACTTGACAATGGTGCTCTTTCATAATGTTGTGATCAAACTTATAGTTATAACTTACAACAACTTAAATATACAGCACTGTGAATTATTCTTAGGGCTTGATTCTGCCCTTTGTGCACAATTCAGGGAAGTAGGTATATCTTTCTCCTCTTTAGGAGCAGCACAGTTTGTACTGCGTGCTTCTGTTTGTTTTGGCAGATTTGGTTTTGAACAGGGTCCTGGTGAAAAATGACCAGTGTTTAACCCATATCTGTATCTGCATATGATTGGTGTTTATATTTCTCTGTACACCATGTATCCCATTCAGCTGTCAGATCCAGCATGGGCTTCCTTTGCCAACAAAATACACAATAGGATAGTTACTTGCAGCAGATGAGAAATAAAATTCTTAGTTTTAAATGTCAGAGTCCCCAAAACTACTAGATATACACGGGCACAAATTTTCATGATAACTGATTTTTAGGTGCCCCACTTTCAAGAACCTTAAACTAGCCTGATTTTCATAGGGCAGGGGCTCAACTGCAAGCTGCACATCCAAAATCATTAGTCACTTTTGAATATGTGGGCCATTATGTATAACCAAGATAATATTAGCACATATATCGTCTTTGGTTACCACAATAATAAACATCTTAGAAATACCTTCAAGAGATATACACAAAGATAGAAGTACATTTATATCAGATATGTGGTAACCTCTGCACAGCTTTTAGACGCCCACCTTTTTTATGCCACAGCTGCTTTTATTTTCTCTTTAAACATGGAACTTCCCATGAAAATTACAACAGTCAATAAAACATATTTAGTTTACCTATACGTTTTGCCTACTTTTCTTAGAGGTTGCAGCATCTTGCAGCACAGGTCCCACCTCTGAATGAAGTGAAAGCCATTTCACACGTTGGCTTCTTGGCTCTGTCATGCCACCTACGACACAACATGTTACAACAGAAAAAAAGACAGTTACATGCCTTATACATCACTGAGAGGAGTGCCATATGCAGAACATGCTTCCTTACCCACCTCCCATTTTGTCAGAGCAGATTCCATGCTATTCCCTTGTACGATTTGAGTTTCCAAACTGCTGAATGCCTCTAGGAGGTGCTGAGTATCCCAGATTCCTATTGCCTACAAAGGGAAACAAATGCGCTTTTATTAGTAATTTGTACTGAATCAGCTGGATGGTCCAGTGGTTAGTGTGCAGTTGGGTCCACTTCCAGCTCTGCCGTAGGCTTCCTATAGGACTTTGGGCAAGTCACTTTGTCTCTGTGTATCTCAGTTTGCTATTTCTTTAAATGGCAATAATAATTGTACTTCTGTGCCTTACAGGGATGGCATGAGGATAAAGACATTGAAAATGATGGTATAGTTACATATATGGTCCCCTTCACCATACTAAGGCAGCCTGAATTTCTGAAAAATGAGTCATATTACATATGTCAAAAAAGAAAACATTCACCTCTGAATGAATATAACCCATGGTTGGATTAATGGACACTATGGCCTTTTTGGTTTGTCTTATATATATGATGTGTCTGAGTAAAGGAATTTACATTTGGATCAATTGAAATTGAAAGATATGTAAAATCATATGCTCCCTATTGACTCTGCATGCGAGAAAGCTCATGTGCATCTTTCACGCTGGTAGTGTTTGGAATGAATCAGTACACGGGTTCCCAGTACCCCTGTTTCATGGGGAACACATAAATAATAGGTACAAAATGGCTAAATCCTGTGGATAGGTGAACAGGTAGGGCAGAATAAAAGCTGGGCCTGTTAGAGCATTTAGAAAAGGAAGCCTAAAAAAAGGCTCAGAGGGGGATGTAGAATGGGACTTTCAAAAACTCTGTGCATTGCCCTATCTCTGCTCCCATTGAAGTTGGTGGAATCTCAGTGCTTTTGAATATCCCACCCCTAAACCTTTTGATAATTAACCAGAGTGAAGCAAACTTCCAAATCTTTTCAGAGCTCCTCAAACCTTGCACATTTGGTCAAGAGATAAAACCCAAAACCCAGATCCTCAAAGCTATGTTGAAGTCAATAAGATTTAGGGACCTACATTCCTTTGAGGATCAGGGAACAAATACCTTCTTGCCACAGAGTAGTCCACTGCAAAAGAATATGTGTGGGTGTTTAATTGATATGTTTAGATGTTTTGCCTAAGGTTAAGGCCATGCGCTTCTAGCAAATGCATATATCAGGCCCAGTAAATGTCCATTCACAGGTTTTTAAAAAGCACAGCATGCACTGTAAAATTACTATTTGGTGAACTTTATGCCATGTTATGATGAAAAAGAAAGATGCTAGTGCGGGCAAACAAGCAGTGGGCCTGTGTTCATAGTGTAAAGGTGCACAGAACATTTCATCAATAGTTTTTCATTTGTTTCCATTAGTAAGTATTGTGTTGAAAATATTCAAGCCTCTTGTTCTTGCAGAATATTTCTCAGACCTGCAGTTTTGCCCCAAACATCAATTGGATTGTGGATTGAGGACTGTGGATCTGTGATGTATAGTAGGGGTGCATTTCCCAGCATAAAATTTGCCACAGAGAGCTGAACATCAAACAATATACCAGTGCTGAATAATACTCTATCCTAGGACAGATATTTGAGATTTAGGGCCAAAGTCTTGGCTCTTGTTCTGGCCACACAAATCAGCCAGAAAGCTGCATGGAAGGGACAGCTGAGGAGTCCCCTCATGTAGATGAATCCTTTAGTGGAATAAGGCTGCTGTAGCTGGCTGTATGCCAACCATTCCCTCTCCTTCATATTGGGATGGGACTTGAGTGAACAGTGCAGTGGAGGACCTGTCCTTATGGGTTTGCTGATCTCAGGAGAAGCTTAAAACAGCTTAAAGACCATTTTAGACCCTAGCAACCCTAGGATCAGGGGAACCTAGAGATAATTTAGTCACTTTCCACTCCCACCTGCTGCATCAGCTGTACCCCACATTAACTCAGCACAGATGAGGATTCAGCCTATTAGCTAAATGTAGGTGTATATTAGCTTCCACCAAGAGACAGAATTTCAGTTTGTATTTACATCTTAAAAGCCTAATAAAAGAAACAATACGTGAAATTATCTTAATCTAAAAAAATGTTCTTCTGTTTCTCTTATGAAAAACAATTTTGGTTCCTTAGCAGATAACAATGCTCACATTATGCCACAGGGATTACTTGGAAATAAAATTATCTACAGCAGTCGACTGGAGTATATTGTGTATTTGTGATCAGCTGTACTACAGGTGTACACATTAGTGTGGAAACCTCTTGACTTAATAGTACTGTGGACCTGCTAAAGAACTTACTCCAGAGAAATCTACAATGGGATGAAGCTATTTGCAGCCACTGCACCGGAACAGAATAGGACAGGATTTAACCCTTTGTGTTTTATTTTAGAAAGGCCTAAATATGTGATTTTTTTTTTAAGTTTACATTCTGCATGCTAAAAGTCGTTATACATGCATGACTTTAAGGTCCTATGAACATGTCCTATGAAGTGGTACTTTGCCCTGGATTTGTTGTGGTAGTATTGCTAACAACAGAACTTGAATAGGCAGTTACCCATTTTTTAAGTCTTTCAAAAGAATTATTACCTTAGGAAGAAAACTGGCCGGGAGACTGATTAGAAGGGCAGATGGCAACGTTATCAAGCCTATGAGCTGGTAGAATCAATTAAGTCCCAAGCGAAATAAGAACAGAGGGTAAAACTCTCCTTTTAAATACAGCAGTGTAAATCCAGTCATTCTTATTTCAAGAGCAGGATTTGGTCCAAAGTAGTTAAGAAGAAGGAGGTGACAATGTTATTAAGCATAAGATGCTGTTTGTGCTAATATTTTCCTTGTGCAGAACACATTTGTATTTCAACTGGCAAATTATTTACAATGGGACTAGATATATTCACCACCCAGGGCAATTAATTCAGGGTTATAAAGTTTGTATTTTAAAATTGGTATGAATAATTCAGTGTTAGGCTGTTTAAGTGTGTTTTGTAACATAAAGCTGCTGCTTTGTTTTTCATGAAAACGCTGTGGGAAATGTGATTTTTTTTCTTCCCTCTCTCTTCTCCCTCAAGAGAGGAAGTAGTGGCGTTACAATGGTGACCTATGACCTGCATTCCTCACACAGTCCACACTGAATTGAAAATGCTAAAGGACTTAAAATGGGAGACTTGCACATGCAAGGAATACAGGATTGGCCCAACTATGGGGTGGCTGAATCAGCCAGACAAGTTTATTTTAATTAGCATCAGACTTACAGAAATGTGGACTTCCCCATGCTAATCAGGACAATAATTTAACATGTTATTTATAATAAAATAATTTCAATTAAATTTTTAAAATGCAAGTCTATCCTCATCAATGACAGCATAAAAATAATGGAAAGTTGGATACCCTGACTTCTGTGTCTTTCTACCCCCCACTTCAACTGTGCTCAGTTTATAAATGATGTCCTCAGCCACACCTATGCAACCATGTAATCTTCAAAGGACACCCAAGGTTCCACTTGTGAAACCCCATTAGCCTTTGATGATGCTGCATAGGTCTATTACTTGGAGACAAAGGGATTTCATAGATATGACTGAGGGCTTAATTTGGGCTGCACAAACTTTATTACTGAGAATGATTGGCTCTCAGAGCCCAGAGTTAGTTGCAGGGCTGGCAGTTGGAAGTGGGGGAATCTTTCTCTTTATAATTGATCATCTCTTTTATAGTCTCAGTCAGGGCTTGAATTGAACTGGTTTGCACCAGTTTAGCAACCTGCCACTTTTCTGAGGCTGTCACCTCATTCTCCGGAAGCTCAGCTTTCATTTTTTCAGAAAGGTCTCTAGCCCTCTGGTTGCAAAGAAAATCTTCAAAAGATGAAGAGAATGTAACCAGTGCAATGAGGTCTGCCTGAGCCAGTAGAAATCATTAAACTATAAGTCTGAGAGGTGTGAACTGCCTCATTCCACTTTCTGGGTTGTTAACTTAGATCACCAGTGATGATACTGTAAACCTCACTTCACATGGCATGTGGGTAGAGTTTGGGAAAGTACCTCTCCCTTCTCCTCTCTCGTCCTTCCCCCGCAAATCAAGCCCTGGATTCAGTGAAGCAAACAGAACCTCAGTCCTGATGGTCCTGTCTCAAATACATTTTAATGCTCAAGCATCTATAGCACAGCAGCAACTCCTTCCCTCTTCCCCCAAGACCCAGCGTCCTAGTTCATAATGGTCTCTGTAAGATTTCAAACAGGTGGCTGAAAAGTGAGCAAGTTTGAATGAGTAATGATGGGGGACAGCTTTGGTTTTTTCACTCTGTACACAAACCTGCATAAAATACCAGATCCTCATGACTGTGCCCAACCCCAGTGGCTGAGCTGAGCACTGGGCACTTGTACACATGGGTACAGAAGTTTCCTCTACAGGCTTGGGAGCCACTCATAATAGCTGAAGGTAGTCTTTGTACCCTGAAATACTCTACCACAGGGTAGAGGACAAGATGATATTTGGAACAGCAGATCCTCCGCCTTTTTCCCCATACCCCATATACCTCCCTTTTGCTGAGGGGCTGGGAGCATCATGAGAGCAGAGCATGGCATGGGTATATACCCTATACAACCCCCCTAAAATCTTGTTTCCTTGGTGTAGTTCTGGTTCCAGGGACTTCCACATCCAAGGATGCAGGAGAAGGAATTGTTCCCAAGAGAATATAGCTTAGGGAGATATTTTGGAAGTAATGTGCCTGGTAAGTCACCGCTGTTAATAAGGTCTTTCATCTTACTAGGACTGGTAAAATAATATAGCGGCAGTCAGGGGCAAATTTTATACCCTTTTTCCCACTGGGAAAAGAGCAAATGCGAAAGTCTATATTGAAATATTTGCAGTCATTTGTATAGTTTATAATATGCTATCTGAGAGGTTACTTTGATTAAAGGTTTTGATTTATAAGGAAACAAATATGATCCACAGACCTGAAACTGGAAAAAATATTCCATCTAAATATATGCACCAAGAAAATATCTCTTTAATTCTTGCTTCTCTAATACTTTTTGTCAGACGATTGATTTGTTTGCCCCTGCAGTGATGAAGCTTTCACAAATGCTTAGATATCATTCTGGGTGGCAGTATTTAGCAGGCTTGTTTTCTTGTTAGTCCTGTACTACATTTTTCTTCATTTTTGCTGCCACTGTGAAAGGGAGTGAGTAAATTTCCAAACCAGAACCTAAAATGTCACAGGATCGCTGGCTTAAGAAAGCATACGTCAAGTGCACTGCAAGTGTGGGAAGGGAATAAATTGACAGACAGCCAATGGGAAACAGGAAAAGAAGGCATTTTTATTGCACTGTGTTTACAACTTGTACTTTCTCAGATTCTAAAAAATCCATCGTTTGGCCTACAAGTCTGCAAGGTTTTACAGTTGGACTTGCTAGAAAACAATCTATGTCAGTGCACAGTTAAGAAAGTACCAGCTTTTATGTGCTCAGATTTAGAATTAGTGAGATCCAGGCCTGTAAATTCTGGCAGCATGGGACAGATAATGAAAGGATCTGCTAATTTCAGTCCCTGAGAAATGAACGTACAGCCTAGCGGCCCCTTTCCCCCCAGCGGTTTCCTGTTTCTTTCTTTCTAACTTGAAAAAGGATTCTCAGTCTGGTATTATACTAACATGAAATCTAGATGTGGTTTTTGGCACTGTGATGGGGTGACTATCACACAGGACTGAAAAGGGTTAAAGTGGACAGGCAGACCAATTAACTTGACAGGCTGCAGCTGGAGGAGCCAGGGAACAGGTTCAGCTGTGCAGGAACAAGAGGAGCCTGTATAAAGCCACAGATAGGGGGCTTCTGGGAAAGGCTATAGGAAACAGTTATTCCCTTGGGAGGAGGGATTTAGAGCTGGTATGCCCAGAAAGAGAAGGGGAACCAGGTGTGATAGGAAGCAGTCCAGGGAAGGAGCAGTGAGAGCTGAAAGAGGCAAGCCTGGAACTGCTGAGGTGATAGTCCCTGGACTGGAACCCAGAACAGAGAGTGGACCCCGGTTCCCTTGCCAGTCACTGCCTAGTGAAGACTGCCTAGGACTGCTAGAGTGAAGGGATTTTGTTAACCTGGAAGGGGGGAAAGCTGAGTGACCGGGTCAGAAGGCTGAGTCATGAAGAAGTTCTGTGGTTCCTGGAGCAAGAGAGGGGCTGTAGACCAGAGAGTGAGATAGAGCAGTGGTGTGCAAACCATGGAAGTGGGGGGCATTGATCTCAATAGCTAATCCTCAGAGTGATAAATGGGAAGTGCTGGACCAGCGTTGAGTGGCACACTCTGTGACAACTTGGAGGAGAACGCAGGCACATGGTGGCCCCCCAGTACAATGGGAGGGGGAAAGACTATTGCAGAGATGTTTGAGGCAAAGAGACAATTGAACCACAGTATACGGAAGCTCTGTTTGCAGACCACACTTATACCCTCCCAGGCTGGATTCCGGAGTCCCTGCCTCTGCAGAAGGGGGTGACAGCAAGGAGGGATCCAGGTCCTGATATGTCAGGTGCTGGAAAACCACCAGGGACAGTGGGAGGCATATTAGTACTTGCAGAATTATTTGGTGCAGCTGGCTGAACAGCAGCTGGCTCTAGTTACCCTCCTGCATAGGGTTGCCAGTTTTCTAGCTGCTGAAAACCAAACACCGCTGAGACCAGGCTCCTGCCCCGCCTCTTCTGCCTGAGGCCATGCCCCTTCTCTCTACCCTGTGCCTATCACTCACCTGCTGCCTGCAGGAGTGGGAGGAGCTGACAAGGAGCCTGCCTGCCTCCCCAATTGGGGCAGAGCGTGGGTGAGTACCTGAATCAAAAGGCAGGGTTGGGGCAATTGGGACATGGCTGCAAGAGGAGCAGATGTGAGGTTGGGAAGTGGGCCAGATATGTGAGGCAGGATTGATGGGGGGCTGTGGGGTAGAACTGATTGCTGGGCAGGGGGATGGGCAGATGTGGGGGTAAAAGCTATGAGAGTGGGAGCCAAAATCACCTCAAAATATGGTAGTGTTGCCAATCTAATTGTCTCTCACACACGTTGGCGATGGGCAGAGGAAGTATAGAAATCAAAAGGTAGGCCAAAAAAGCCACAAAATAATCTTAAAAAATCCAAAACCACCATGATTTTGGTCCAATATCATGATTTTTGGGAGGTCTGACTCATGGGGTTTTAACTGTTGGGGTTGACAGTATCACTTATTCCCCTTCCAATGTGAGAAGAAGCTATACATGTATACTGGTACAACTGTGTTCTTCTCCCCTCCCCCCCCCAAGTGTACTATACAGCTTTAACTATATTGGTACAGTGAAAGCAACTGTCAACAATTCCTAACAGAGGGCTTGTACACAGATGATAACAAATAGTTAATTAAATAGGGCCCAGTTCCAGGGCCTTTCAGAGTTATGGTGATACTGAAATAATTAGTAGCATTTGTAAAAATAACTATAAAAATTAATGGCAATAAAACAAATATTATAGTTAATACAATATTTTGTGTATGTGAATAATATAATTAGAGGTGTGTGTGCTCAGTATCTCTGAGGCTCAAACTCTAATGCTTGGATCCAGCAAACATGTACGAGTAGTAAAGCTCCAGGATCCAAGTTTAAAGTAGCATAACTAATTACTGTAATTTTCCTTTAATGTTGCATAATTGAATTTATAATCCATAAAAACAGAAGAAAACTAGTAAATCCAAACAGCAACTGAAATGCCATCATAAATCCTCTAGATCTGAAATGTTGGTTCTCTGTCTGTTACAAATGGATAGAAAATGTTTTTTGAACCTGCTTCTGAAACTGTAGAAGGTAGGGAGGAAATTAAGGGAATTATCAGTGATGTTTAAATAATTTTTCCATCTGGAGCTAACAGGACAAGCAATTCAGTTGATTTGGATTGTTCTTTAATTTTTTTAATGCAGATGTACTTAATGCACTTATGGAAAAGAAAAGTAATGTAAGCAAATGGGGTTGGTAGGCTTCAAAGTATTAGATTTTTATCCGTCCATGTTGTAAAATGTTGATTTCACAATGCATGCACAACTGATGAAAAATATTTCTATTGATGATAAAAATTTGCAGATAGCCAAAGTAAGAAATGTGGATTGAAGACTTTTGTTTGAATTAGATATTTTATTTGTTTTGTATTGTAACTTTGTATATTTTTATGTGATGCTGACAATTTGTTTTAATAGTTATAAAACTTTAACTTTTTGAATCTCAGCATATGCTTTCAGTAAACAATGATTCTGTCCTCCTCCTTCTCTGACCACCCACAACTGTGAATTTAAATTAAAAAAAATAAAAAAATACTTGATAAACCTTGATATTAGCTATTGAAATTACCCACCAAAAAACCCTGAATTCTGCCAAGCTTAGGGATGGGTTATAAAACTATATCCATTTGGAGGGTGTGTGAGAGAGAGAGAGAGAGAGAAGGCTTGCGCATGCAGCTTATTTGTGGAGAGTGTGTGATTTGTGTACAATGTTTGAAGAGTACGTGTGTGCACGTGTCGGTTGTTTTGTGGGCATGTATCGTCTGGGGAGTGGCTATATTCTGTGGTGTATGTACTGGCGTGATCTCTGTGGCATGGGTGTGTTTGAGGAATCCCCAGCAAACAGTTAAGTATTAAGGATCCCTGTGTGCTTCCTGGACAAGCTGGGCAGAGATTTGATATTCACACATTCCTGCAGGAAGACAGTTGCTGAGCCTTGGAACTGGGGGACAGATGGAAAGAGTGAGACAGACCCAGGGAGAGACAGGACAGAAGGTGGTCGTGAGAGAGGCGCAGAGAGAGAGAATGAAGGGATTAATCCAAGGGTTGAGAAACTTGGTTGCAAACAGGGAGGTCCCCCACACAACTTCTGAGCCTGTGGCAGCAGGCCAGGCCAGTGCCCACTGCTGAGGAGGGGCTCCACTGAGTGGCAGCAGGACTCACTTTATGGTCCCACAGGGTGGCAAGCAGGGCTGTGCTGGTAGCAGCATTGGCAGCGTGCTGAGCGGGGCATGCTCTGCGCCTGGCCCACATTGCGTCAGCTGCTGTGACCTGTTTGTTGGGGCAGTAATGCCCACACAGAAGCCCGGGATCGCTTCTGTGCAATGGCCAAGCAGCTCATGAATCAGACAGCAGTGGCTCCAGCTGCTGCTGTGGCTAGGATAGCAGCTGGGTGGGAGGAAGGCAGAGTTCAGCGGGCACCTCTGCCCCAGCAGCCGCAGAGGCTGGGCGCTTCGCGACCACCTCCAGCTGCCGTCAGTCACTATGCCTCACCATCCTCTCCTCCCTGCTCCACAACCTGGGGGTAAATTGGCTTTTAAAGTCTTCCCCTACCACGTTAATAGGACCTGTGTGAAGGGGGGTGGGGTTGGGGTTTTTGTGATGAAGCAACCAGATTTTTAGCAGTGCTGACCAGACACTGCCAGGTTCCTCTTTTGACAGGCCGTTCTGGTTGAAAACTTGACATCTGGCAACCCTAAAAATGAGTAGAATTTCAAGGAGCCAGATAGGAAGGCAGGTACCAGTGCCAGGAGGCCAGAGGCCTGGCCAAAAGAATTCTACACCTGTGGGCAACAAGGACACCTGAAAAGGGAGTTCCCCAACCAGGATGGGGGAGAGAAGCCGTACCCAGAAAGCTGGAAGAAACAAAAACTCAAAAGCATCCATCCTGTGAAGAGAACAGGAAGAGGAGGGGCATGTTTTGCCTGTGGACAGGAGGGGCACCTACCAAGGGGATGCCTGTATGTGTTGTGAAGTGCAGGCTAGCTGAGGGGAAGGGGCTGGACAAGGCAAAGAAAAGGGTTTGCTGTGGGGTTGGCCATATAAAAAGGTATTGCCCCTTTAAGAGAGCACATGGTAGCAAAGGGGGAAGGCAGGGACCCCAGTCAGGGAGGAAAAAGTTGATTACAAGACACAATGATTAGGACAGCGACGGCACAGGTGGACATAGGAACAACCACAGTGGGACAGCAGACTCCTGTGGGGATTCAGACCCAGCCAGAAAGGGCACTGGAGAAATTTGGGTAACAAGTGAGGGAGCTCCAGGGAAAGCTAGCAGCTGCCGAACAGGCCCGCTGAGTAGCTGAAGAGGGAGAAATTCAGGGACACCATGAGGGAGAAGCGCAAGTTGCTCCTCGCGGTAGGAGACCTGGAACATAAGCAGGATGACCTGCAGGCCCACTTGCAACAGTCCCAGGGAGAAGGTTCCTGCCCACTTGAGGGTTGCAGTCTTGAGGAGGAGGGTGTGGGATGGGGTGACCACCACATGCAGGACTGAAAGGGATTAGGTGGATAGACAGGCCAATTAACTCCACAGGCTATAGCTAGAGGAAGAGCCAGGGAGCAGGGAACTAATTGGAAGCAGATTCAGCTGTGCAGGAATGCAGGGGTGGGGCTTGTATAAAGCCAGGTAGGCTTTTGGACCTGTTTGTCAGAAACCAGACTGGTAGTTTCTGAGGTTGAGAGAGACTTCTCAGAGCCAATGAGTCTGCCATTATCCTATAACAGCCTTTAAGGGTCTGCTGAAGGATGGCTTTTCTTGACTTATTCTTCTACTTCCCTGATTGTTTTCCTTACACTCCCTTATTAAACTAAATCAATATATTCCTACAGAAAACATCCAATAACTAGGTCAACACAGTATTCAGAAATTATTCCACAGCAGCTCCACACGTGTCCGGGGCATGAGAATTAAGGCTGGGCAAAACTTTGCTGCTGTAATAACATTTAGGGGGCCATTACAGGCAGACATACATTAGAATAGCCCCATGATTGCTCTAATTGATGCTGGGAGGTGGAGAGGTGGCTTAAAGCTACCTTTCTTTTCTAAACAGTGGCATTCATTCTCTCTCATATTTTTGGATCTTTTAAAAAAAAATTAGACCCAATTAAGCTTTAAGTGCTAATGGCTACAAAATGCATTCAGGAAACTTAATTTACACCCAGATGCACATAGGACACTTCCAAAAATGGATTTCTGATGTGATAAATTAATTTTTTATTAGTTATGTCCACAATATTGACCTACAACTTCCTTAGAACATTTTTACTATCTGGTGGTTTATATTTATCTGTCTTGATAACAGGCTTATCAGCCCTTTTCTTTCTAACAAGGTCATCCCCTTTGTTTTCATTAAACCTAATCATTGTATTAATTACTTTGTTTGTTCTTTATTTTCTCTTTACTGTTTACAGACTCTGCTGTGTTTTACAGCCCCCGAAGTGTGTGAAATTCTATACATCTGAATTGTAATTGTCTTGTTTAATCAATATAAACCTTGAGAAAATTTGGACTGGAACTTTTCCTAGTGTAAAATATGTGCAGCAACAGACACCATTGAAAGAAAATATATTTAAAATACCTCTAGTAACTCAGTGTAAACATTATAGCACTTAATAATTGAGCTACAAAATATAATCAGCCTTGTGAAATGTTTGTGATATCTACCATTATTTGTCATGTTGTTACTGCAAGCAACTGCAGTGACATATTAATTGCAATTTTTATTAGTTTCTTTTTAAAAAATTAATGTTATGGAAAATAAAATTAGACAGGAGAGTAACCATACTTTCCGTTTAATAAAATTAGTTATAGCTATTACTTTTCAGTTAATAAGCAATAATAAATCTACTAGTCGGAAATGTTCAGAGATTGAATTTAATTCCTTTTAGGCTTGTCTACAGTCAGATTTTGTACCAGCATAGCAATCTTACTTAGGGGTTTGATTTGGGGTTGCTTTTTTTTTTTTTTTAAAGTTATAGCAGTACAGACCCTCATGGACACAGTTCTACCTCTATAAGGTGCTTAATGCCTTTCCCTCTTTACTTCATTTTGTCATATACAAAGTAAAATTTTAAGCTCCTCAGGGCCTGAACCTCTTTTATATGTACTGTGAGGCACCTCCATAGAGTGCTGCAAAATAATAAATTGTTATTAACCTGCTCTGTATCTGTTGTTCTTTGAGATGTGTTGCAAGTGTCCATTCCACTTCAAAGGTGTGCATGCCCAAGACACTGGTGTGGAAGACATTTCTCTCAGCAGTACACATTAGGGTGGCGTATGTACCCTCTGCTGCCTCATGCTGCTGCATGATGGTATAAAGGGCAGAGCTGACCCTGAAATCCCTCAGTTCCTTCTTACCAGACAGACACTGATAAAGAGGGGAAAGAGCATGGGTCATGCAATGAACATGATCAATGCATCTCAAAGAACAGTTACGAAACAGGTTAGTAACTGTTTCTTCTTCTTTGAGAGATTGCGTATGCCCATTCCATTTCAGGTGATCACACCTAATTCAATCTGGATGTGGGATCAGTTACTACCTGATTGGAGAATCACATGTCTGAATCTGACGACATGTCTAGATTGCTGCGAGATGGCAAAATGTGATGTAAAGATATGTACTGAAGACCAAGATTCAGCTCTACAAAGGTCCAGAATAGGTACAGGGGTTAGAAAGGCTGCAGAAGCTCTGTGTGATCTGGTTGAATGAGCTAGTACCCTCCTCAGTGGAGTTACACTGGCCATGTCATAACACACATGTATAAAAAAGGAAATTGATGAAGAAATTATTTGAGAAGAGACTGGAAGGCCCTTCATCATGTCTACAATTGCAAGAGGGATCTAAGTGGTTTAGTCCTGTCCAAGTAAAATGCTAACACTCTCGTAACATCTAATTTGTGGAGTCTCTCCCCCTCCCTACGAGCATGAGGCTTAGGAAAGACAGTTGTTAAATATATTGCCTGACTGATGTGGAAGTAAGAAACTATTGTGGTGAGGAATTTCAGATAAGGGCATAGGTATACCTTCTACTTGCAGAGGACTGTATATGGAGGGTCAGACATTAGAGCTCATATTTCATCCATGCTGTGGTGCTGACCACCAAGAAGGCTATTGTCACTGAGGGATAGAGCAACAAACAGGTAGACAGCAGTTCAAAGGGAGAAAACTTAGGTTTGTTGACCATTAGGTTCAATTACCAAGGCAGAACAGAATTCTCTTCTTGAAGCTATAGCCAGTCCAAATCCTTAAAAAAACCTGTGACATGGGATTGGAGAAAAGTGATCATTTATCAAATGGAGGTTGGAAAGCTGAGAGTTCCATCAGGGTTCACCTAGCAGCTAATAGCAAGAACTTGCTGTTTCAGGTATAACAAATAGTCCAGCACATATTGTTGTTATGGAGCCAGACCAGGGAAATTCTTTTTTGATGGGACCAGTTGAAGAATCTCTCCTACTTTGCCAGCTAAGTCTATCCAAGAGATGATTTTCCATTATTCAAGTGGATGCCTTATACCTCCTTTAAACAGGTCTCTCCTGAGGGGTAAATCAGACTGTCTGGTGAAGGACCTCCAGTTTGGGATGACCATGGTCCTGTGAGATCAGGTCTGGGTCAAATGGAAGTGTCAAAGGATCCCTGGCCAAGAGGAAGACCAGTGCTGGCAAGGCCTCCATGGTACAAGGAGTATTATGTGAACATAGTACTTGGTTTTTAACAACACACTGGGTAGGAATGTAATCAGAGGGAACATGTATGAGAGTTTGTCTGTCCAGGGCAAAAGGAAGGCATCTATCAGTGACCCTAGACTGTGACCTGCTCATGAACAAAATCAATGACACTTCCTGTTGATTCAGATTGCAAACCCCCCTGAATATCTAAAGCAGAAGCCAACCTCTTTAGAAGATCCGGGTAGGATCTCTAATTGTCCAGTATAGGTGAGGAACCTCCACAATGCAATTGCCTCATCAGGTGATGAGGAAGAGGAAGCTAAGGCTGGCTTACCTGGTGCTGATTCCAGTTCTGCTAAGAGAGATTCACTGGAGCAGATAGCTGCTGTTTGGTACTGAGCCGAGTACCAGGAGTGGCTTATTGCAGCTCTTTTAAGGGACGATTGTGATGTAGAGTGAAGAAAGTGTGAAGACAAACTGGAGGCAGGTGAAAACCCCTGAGAATTCCAATATGACCACTGATTGGTCCCAGAGCTCAGTTCCTTCTTAACCAAGGGTCGACATAAGCTAGCCAATCTGCAGCTTCTGTTGTATACTAATGGTGGATGACTCTTGGAGGAGAATGGCTAACATGACACACATAAGCCCACTTCAGACTCTGTTGAAGAACTGGATTCCAACCAAGAAAGTGAGGCTTCTGTTGGTGCCAGGGATCAGTGTCAGGAGTCTGGAAAGGATGGTGTGATGTTCCCCTAGTGCAGTCTGGACTGGTGAATTGCTCTGTCACCCCAATTCCCTGCTCCTGGAGCCCATCTTCCTCTGCTTGGCTGTGTGGACTCCCACCAGCAAGCAAGTTGCCCCCCAACTCAGTGAGTGAGTGCCTCTAGCTAGCCACTCATGGGATTATGGAATGGTATGACTCCAGTCACCATCTCCAGTCCCAGAGGCAACGCTATGAACTTCCATCTTCCAATGTTCAGTGCTGTCCACTGGACATTACAAGCTCATATGTTCATCAATTTAACAAGAAATTGATATGCACCAGCCTTTAAATGAAGTCTCTAACACTTTAAAATAAACAAACAAATTTACTAAACTCCAGAAGGATTTTAAATGATTATAGTTCAGAGGAAAGCAAGTAAACAAAAGCCAAAAACATTCTAAACTAAGCTTAACACTTTCAACAACCTTACAAACCCAGATGATTCTCACCACACTCTGGCTGGTCCCTTTCCAGTCAGGCTCTCCCCCTGGATCAGCACCTCAGTTGCTTGGTGGTGTTTGTAGATGGAGGTGGAAGAGAGAGAGTGGCAAAATGTCTCTCCTTTTTTTTAAAATGCTCCTTCCCCATTCTGGGGTTTCCACCCTCTTCAGGGTCAGGGGACAAAAACAATGTTCGTGTATGGTTCCCTCCATGTCCTGAGTCAGTGAGGTTTGTTGATTCCTTTATTGATGTCTAGGCCAGTCTTTTGTTCCTGGAATGTAGAGCTGGGTTTGTTCTATACAAGCTTTAGAAAGATGCAAACTGCTCCTCTGCTCAGAGTGTTGTTTGGATATGTTTTAAGCCATGACACATCTTTGGGCATATCACAGAGTGAAACCTCATAATCATACACATGACATTGCAACAAATATTTTACTATAATAATGTTCAGTATGTCGAGCATTCCAAAAACATCTTACAGGACATACTTTGCATTAAACCATACACAATTGCAATATAAAGATGGTCATGGGGAGGTGCAGTGTGTCACAGTTGGCATTGAGGAAATCATTGCTAGTTTGCCTTTTGACAGCACGTACAAGGAGGAACTAAAGAGTACAGAGGTACAGTATTAGGTACCAAACATCCAGTAGTGAGCAAATCCTCAGAAGTAATAGTCAGTACTTGGCAAGATGATTCTTTAATCACTGGAGAAGCCAGTATCGAGGCTGAGCAGATCACATGCCATTGCATATTCCTTAGGTGTTGATGGCATGAAATAGCCTCTTGCTGCTGCAGAACTAACAAAGATATTACCACTGAGCCAGATGGTCCTACCTGAGAGGTCAGTCTCAATAGGGCTGATACTGGTGCCAGAGTCAATGATCCTGCTTGAGGTGCTGTATGTACCAGGGAGTGCTGCAGTATTATGTGCGCTTTAACTTGCTTCCATGCATGCTTGCTGGTCTTCAGTGCTGGGGTCCTTGATCTCCTTCTACATCAATTTCCCAGCACGTCTTCTTCAGGAGCAGAGAAGGAGATCCGTGTTAAGACTCTGCCAACAGAGGCAGAGTCCTCCTAACTGAAGTAGATGTGCTCGGTGTATATCGTGAACAGGGATGCTCTAATGATGGACACAGGGCTGCTTCCAATACAAGAAGATTTAGTCTGACCTCCCTGTCTTTAGCTCTGGCCTAAAGTCCCTGTAAATTTGGCACCTGTCTCTGATATGGGTTTCTTATAGGCACTTCAGGCACTTGGAGTGTGGGTTACTAACCAGCATTGGCTTCTTGAATGCATTGCAAGGCATGAAGCCTGGGGACCAAAGCATGCCCCGGCATTGGGCACTGGTACCCAAATGGCAGAAACTGAAGTCTACAAAAAATACCCCAGTGAAAGGAAACTTAAAATTAAACCATCAACTAGTAAATGAGTACCAATTATAACCAACATTGAGAACAAGGGAAACACACAGCAGCAAGAAAGAACACTCCAACTGTCATGGGGGCCAGGGGTGGTTCTGCCCTTTATGCCATCATGCAGCAGAGCAGGCAGCAGCAGAGGACACTTACGCCACTCTAGTGGGTACCATTGAGGGAACAATTTCCACCACCAGCGTACTGGGCATGCACACACCTGAAGTGGAATGGACCCGTGCAACCATTCAAAGAAGAAATCATCTTTCTGACAACAGATAGGGGCTCCAGTCCAAGATTGTGCTTCACACACTTCACACAGCTCCATCTGCTCAAAGTGGCCAGAAGCCTAATGGCTTTGACTCTCAGTGTAGCAGAATCTGTAACTGGTGTAACTGCACGATGCTCCCCAACTGCTGGAGCAGGGAGTGTGGCCAGGACTCCCCAACTGCATGGTGTCATGGGTAAGTCCTCCCCATCATCCCCAGCGGGGACATTCAAGGGGTAATGAGGGGGATGGGGCACCTCCGTGGGTGCAGTCTACCAGACTGGGTCTCCTCAGCCCTGAAGCCTGTGGGTCTGAGGTCTATCAGCTACCTCCAGCAACAGGCAGCATGGCCTGGTGGCTAGCATTAATAGTCACCTTCTGGTCAGGGCAGCACAGCCTAGCATCCAGAGTCAGTAGGTGCCCTCAGGTCAGGGCAGCACAGCTTAATGGCCAGAGTCAATAATCGCCATGGATGAAGGCAGGATGGCCTAGCAGCCAGGATCTAGGGTCACCCTTGAGTAAGAGCAGCACGGCCTAGTGGCCAGAGTCTATGGCCACCCTTGAGTCAGGGCAGCACAGCCTAACGGTCAGTGTCAATAGTCACCCATAGGTTAGGGCAGTATGGCCTAGCAGCCAGAGTCAGGAAACACCCTTGGATCAGTGCAGCAAGACCTAGAGGCCAGAGTCTATGGTCATCCTTGAGTCAGGACAGCACAGCCTAACAGTCAGCCAGAATGAGCTGGCCTGCTCCTTTTTATGCTAGGATAGCAGTTGGAGCATGCCCAGCAGAGTATGGGGGGCAGGACTTCCACCACCCAGAGAATTGGCTTAACTCTTTCAGTGTGGGGTAGGCCCACCCCATCACACATGGCTATCTCTCACTGCTATACCATCCTCTTGAGGCAGCTAGTGGTGGTTAGAACTGCTATTAGTTGCTATAACCTGTGTCTGGGAACCACCGTGTCATGTGCATCTTGTACACGGTGGTAGCCTGGCTGCTACTAGCAGGGCAGGCATCTGTAGCAGATATGGGCTGGTTACAGAGCTTCCTTCTCAGAGAGATATCCCCCAGTTGTGTTCGCAATAAGATCCTTTAACGTTCTGTCAGGTATGGCTGATGTTAGCTGAAATAAGGTACGTTACGCACAGCACCATGTAGTGGCTGAACTGTATGGTATAGGTTAGCATTCCATTACAGACCACTCGGCAACCGGAAGAACAAAGGAGTATAAAGAATACCTTTGTCTCCCCCAGCCTCATCAGCTTCACCTTAGTGCTCCTTCACTGCAGCTCAGGATTTACCTTGCAGGAGAGATCATTTCTGAGGAAGAGTTTTAACATGTTTTCAAAAACCACGTAAACACAGAGAACTATGCCACTTGCACAGATACATAAGAAACACCATGACAGGAAATAATTACGCACACATAGCTCACATTTCTTGGGAAAGTTCTGCTCCCAATTACACCAGTGTTAAGTCCAGGATAATTCGTTTGACTACAACAGCAGGATTTGGCAGAAAATAAAGGAGGAGGAGGAAGTAACAGTTCTCAAGTCTATGGCTCATATCTGTTGCCATCAGGGAGAAATATACAAAACTGCCACATGTTAAAGTCATTATCTTGTCACAGAAACAAGCATCATATACATAAATACCATAAATAGGGCAGTTCTTTAGAGTTTCTGAAGGTTTTGTGAGGAGTAATTCTATGCTAAATAAAATATCTAATATCAATTAGAAAGAGACGCATTAAAAACAAACAGTTTAAGACAAACTTTCACATTTTACACAAGAGAGACATTTATAAAAGCCTTGTTCATATGGCATTCCTTATCTGTGAGAAAGATTTGAAACTTTGTGCACAAAATGGCATTGGTAAGGATGGTGAACATCATGTGTTCCCCAAGGGCAAATGACTTCTAGCTGCCTAGAAGTGGGATTGTCAAACATGTCAGAGTGATTCAGGAGTGCAAGGCCTCACGATTGTCTGTGGAACTTGTGATCCTAAGTCACTTAAGTGCTTTTGAAAATCACACTCTAAATCGCAGTGCTGGGTGGTCTTATTGCCAGCTAAATAACCAAAAATCAAGATAACCTCAGCATAAAAACAAGCTCAGTTAGTGTACAGGTCAGAAAAACATTTTGATATTAAACTCATAAGGCCAGATCCTGGGCTGAGCTTTGGGTAGGCTTGTATTATACATCTAGCACAAAACTGCAGTAAAACCAGCATAACCAGTACCATGGAGCTGCCATAACCCCCACTCAATCATTCTCCCTGTAGCCATGTAGTTGGCATGGTCCAAGAAAAGAAATCATCCATGGACTGGCCTTATATCTCATCAATCGCTAACTGCCCTCCTGGTCTCTCATGACCACTGATGTAAGTTAGATCATTCACTCAGCTTGCTTTTACTCATTACCCTCCCAGCTCTTGACTATAGGAGCACAAAAGCAGCTGAAAGCTATTGGGCCGTTTGCCTGGGTCATATTGAGTGTGCGGGATGCACTGCTGGTGTCTGTTCTGTACCTCTGGTGTCTGCCTCCACTAGGCACCATTTGCAACCACTGAAATGAATGAAATCGTCGTCAGAGTAGGATTAGGTAGCTTTTTCCTAAAACAACAAAAGAGATGAATTGGCAAGGTCTCTCTCCTACGTCTGACCAGAAGGACCGCAGGATCGAGGGCAAGGAAGTGACATGATTAACAGATCTCTTTTTCAGGAATTCTAGTCTCATGGGCCTGGGTACTCAAAAGGATTTAGACATTGTGATGCTGAGCGTCACAGAGCCTAACTTTTACACACCTAGAAAAATCACTGGGATTCAGAAAGCCTGAGTTAGGCACTTAGGCTCCCTATACAATAAGTGGGGAGAGAGCAATGTCTAAGACTGCAGTTTTCAAAAGCCAGTGTGCTAGCCAGGGAGCTGCTTAAAGCTAGCCAATAGGAGATGCCAACCAGAGGGGCCATCTCTGTCATGGAGATAGGCACCTAAATCTAGGCTTCAGGGAGGCACTATCTGCTAGCAATTCTCAGCTGTGAACCTTCTCTTGGACTTAGGCAGCTACAAGATTTCAGCAGGGAGGAACTCTCTCATCTCTTTTAGTTCAGTGGTGAGATCACTTTGGTGGGATGTTGGAGACCCCCCAGTTCAGGTCTCCCCTACCCCAGGCTGCCCAGGAATTTGAAGAGGGATCTGCTATCTGCCTAATGGTTAGCATACACATGTGGGAGTCCCTCCGTTCTCCTTGTTGAGGTAGGGGCATTCTGAGTCATTTCTGCTAGAACAAGAGAGAGCACAAGCATGAAGATGATTATATAGTCTGGCGGTGACCGTACTCAGCTATGATGTGGGCAACTTAGGACTCCTTCCCTTGTGCCAAGGACTCTTTAGTCAGTTATCCAGAGTGCAACAACTTCAACAGGAGAGACCGAAGGAACCCTAGAGCCCAGTAGGGAACTCACTTGAGAGAGAGGAGATCCCTGTTCAAATCCTCTTCCCCACCTCACGTGGGGGGAGGACGTGACCTGGGAGTCTCCCACATCCCACAGGAGTGCTCTAGCCAGTGGGCTTCAAGTTATGAAGGTGGGCTCCTTTGCTGCCCCCTCAGGTCTTTTGTGCAAACTTGTCTGAGGGGCCTGATCCTGTAGGCGTGCTCAGGGGGATTGGGCCCTGCACACAATTTACGTGGCCAAATGCCTATCTTTCCAGTTTGTGTATTGCTCTGGGTCTTATGAGAGAGGGGGGCATCCATATGCCTACAGCAGTGCTTCTCAACCTTTCCAGACTACTGTACTCCTTTCAGGAGGCTGATTTATCTTATGTACCCCAAGTTTCACCTCACTTAAAAACTACTTGCTTACAAAATCAGATGTACAAATACAAAAGTGTCACAGCGCACTATTAGTGAATTGCTTACTTTTTCATTTTTACCATATAATTATAAAATAAATCAGGACCCTGCCAGCCCTGGTTGAGACATACTGATACAGTATCTAGAGCAGTATAAACATGTCATTCTCTGTATGAAATTTTAGTTTGTACTGACTTTACTAGTGCTTTTCATGTAGCCTGTTGTAAATCTAGGCAAATATCTAAATGAGTTGAGTACCCCTCTGGAAGACATCTGTGTACCCCCAGGAGTATGCGTACCCCTCGTTGAGAACAATTGGCTAGAGGGAAGTAGCAATGCAAATGCTCAGAGGCAAAAACCTAGGACCTGATTCCAGAGGAGTAGCCGTGTTAGTCTGTTTTTAGCAAAACAGTGAGAGTTTGGTGGCACCTTAAAGACTAACAAATTTATTTGGGCGTAGGCTTTTGTGGGCAGAAACCCACTTCCTCAGATCCATGAAGTGGTAGGTATACATACACATGCAAGGATGAGTGAGTTACATCACAGTGAGGAGGGCGTGTGTTAACGAGGTTATTTCAATCAGGGTGGATGAGGCTGTTCACAACAGTTGATGAGAAGGTGTGAATGTCAAAACAGGGAACATGATTTTTTGTAGTGGGCTAGCCACTCCCAGTCTCTATTCAGACCTAGGCCCGGTCTACACTTACCTTTGCGATTCAGCGGCAGTCGACAGGAGATACACAAGTGACGTAAATCACTTGCATATCTCCCGTCAACTTTGCAGCATCTCCTCCGTGTGGCGTCCATACAGCGCTCCCTTTGACACAGTGCTACTCCACTTACCGGGGTGGTTTTCGTGCGTCGCTTCCTGGATCGACTGAGCGCATCTATACAGACCGCTCAGTCGATCCAGAGTAATCGACGTGACGGTGGTGAATTTGCCGCCATCAGTGTGGACCCCAGCCCTAATCTGATAGTGTCAAGTTTGCATATGAGTTCCAGCTCTGTAGTTTTGTGCTGGAGTTTGTTTTTGAAGTTTTTTTATTGAAGTACGGCAACTTTAAAGTCTGTTACTGAGTGTCCAAACCTAGGGAGCTTTCACTGCAAAAATTTAGGTGCCAAATAAGTTTAGGCAACTACAGACGTTCAGCAGGAATTTTGTACATCACAAATCTGGGATTTAGTTACTATAGGAGAGTAAAGAGTTAAAAGCTGGACAAGAAGTCAGACCTAAACTACAGGGAACAGGTTCAAGGTGAGGGCAAACTTTGTTTCTGCTAATTGGAGCAAATCTTAGTTAGAGTGTGTTATCACTCTTCTTTTCCTCCCTTCCTGGCCATCTGCTGGGAATAAGGCTAATAAAATTATTATCACCATTACTGCATAAGGCCTTGGTGGGAAGAAAACTTTGTTTTCCTTCTCCCCCCTGGATGCCTCTACTTCAAAGAAAGTTAGTGTAAAATGTATAGGTTTTAAGGTGATGTGCCTGACCTCTGTATGGTAATCCTGTAAACAACAAACTGAGGCAGGTATAATTATATTAATTATGTAGTTGTTAATATTCATTTTATAGGTGTCAGTGTAGCCAAATAAGGGTCTATGGGGAGTTACTGAAAATGTATACGTTTACATACTGCTATGGATAAAAGAATTGTAAAGTAATCCCCTAGTTGCTCACTCGTGGTGTGCAGGTGGAACGAGTAGGCAATAAAAGGTTTCATCTCCCCAATCCAGCCCCAGGACAACCTGTTTGATTATTTCTAACAGGTACCTAATTCTTTTTGTGCATCCAGATCTTTCACCTGCTCTCTCATTCAATTTTGTTTGTTTGTTTGTTTGTTTGTTTGTTTGTTTTACACCCAAAAGTCACATGATAGCAAAATATTGTGAGAAGACACTAGTTGTATTATAACAGACCTTGCTTTTTAAACTTTCTTGAGATGATTCTCGATGAAGAGATAAAAAAAATACTGAAGAAAAGACCACCTGGGTGTCAAATTTTAACTTAGTACTAAGATATTGAACATGATGACCAAGATTTTCAAAAAGGGACTAGTGATTTTGAGTTCCCACCTACTGAAAATGGAGCCCACTTTAGTGACATTGACAGGCTCTATTTTCAGTTGGTGGGCAACCAAAATCACTAGTCATTTTTTAAAAACTTGGTTGATGTGTCTGCCTTTACTGGGTTGAATATACAATTCAAAGTTTCCTGAGCATCTTCTCCATTGTCCATAGAATGTATAAGGTTTGGAGGTGCAATATATTCTGAGAGAGGGTTGGCAATGGTGCTCATCAAATCATTTTAGCTGGTTTCTTAAAATCTTCAGAAATCATATTTGTGACTTAGTGCAAGTCACAAACTTAGAAATGATTGCCTTGTTTGAATACGTGTATGGTATTTGCTATTTGTAATTATCACTAAAAATAAAGGAGAGAATGGAAAAAATGTGATAAAAAAGCTTAATCTAATTTACATTACTAGGCTGTTAGTTATCTCATGAGATATAACCTGGTGACAATTGACATTTTGTCCTCTAACTTTACCTCCGTCTTCACACAGTCGTCAGTTTCCTTTGAGCCAAGCAGATCTAAGATATCAATTAATAGATGATGTAAGTTTACTTAGATGTCATGTAATGTTGTTATCCATGTGGAAAGACATCAGATGTCCTAGTTTGCTCTCAAGGCTATGGTGCTTAGTAAAAATCTTCTCCCATGGGAAGCCTAGGCTTGACAAATGCCTGAGGATTAGTCATAGTCAGCCATCTCTTTGTGATGCAAAATGACACAATCATTGACTTTTTCAAATAGTATTACACTTCTACTTTCTCAGAATAAAGAACGCAATCCCATCTTTTTTAGATTATATATAAATGTTATAAATTATGATGTCTTCCTAAATCAGAAGCACAGTGGAAATCGGATATTTTACATAATATCTTAAATTTCATTAAACTTAAGGATGTTTATAGAAACAGTCGTCTTCCATTCAATATCATGCATTATAGTTCTACTTTATATTGGATTTCTCACCATGTAATAAATGCTTTACACCACCCTCTTAAGAAATCATAGATATGGGCTGGATGCACGTTCACACATGTTAATTATCATTACTGTGTTGATTAGTTGTATCTGACTGGGTTTTTTAAAAAATATTTATCAAGCAAAGTGTGACACCATTACATTCAAAAATTACATTTTTAAACAGGACCAAAACACCATTAAAATGCTTTTTTCCCCCTAAATCCCAACATCCAAAACATGGGAAAAAATTGCCTCTAGGTACTGAAAGTTGTTGCCTTTATCACACTGTGTATCTGAATTCCCAAGGATGATTGATTTAACGAGGTTTGCACATTAAAAGTCTTTTTCGTTGTTACAATAAGAGGAAATCACAAGAAAGATTAATGCCCTCTGCATGGTGCCACCAAATTAAAATATCTTTCAAATGTCTTCACTCCAGGAACACTGCACTATCCAAGCCTGTACTTAGTAAAGCTTTTCTCAGTGCAAAGAATGTATTAGTCAAGGCTGATGATGGTGGTGTGCTAGAACATAAATACCTAGAATATGCATTTATTAGGGCAAACTGGTCAACATAAAAAGCTTAAAATAACTGTTCATTTTTACTGATTGGTACAAGGAGATTCCAAGTCAGAAACACACAAGACCACCTAAAGACATGACATTCTGTCTTGACATCTTGTCACATTGCAATGGTGTTATCAGACATGAAGCAAAGCAATATGCTTTCCCATTACTGTAAAACTTTCCTACACTTAAAGCCTTACTGGCTTTTTATCTGTCTAAACTGACAATGTTTCATCCTAGGATATAATGCATTAATACTAATACAAAAGCTATTTCTTATTTCATCCACTCTTACAATCACCAAGAGGATGGTGCTTACTTACCCATAGACTTCAGAAGTGGTAGTCACACAAACCAGAGCTGGCTATTAATAGCTTTGGCTTTCCTTAACAAATAATTATTCCTTACCTGAGAAATTAATTCATCTGTTCATTTAGCCAAAATGTATTGCTGTAGTTACAGTATATGAAGCAACAGTCCACATGATATCAGAGAGGTTATCATAAATGTATAGTAACTGGTCAAATTCAAGTTATGGATAGTAAAAACATGAGAATTCCCAAAGAAACATGAGAACTTAGCCATAGATTCTGTGAACAATATGGGTCAGAAGATGGCCGTTCCATTCAGGTGCAGAGTGAAAATATCTACTGAAGAGCACAAGACTGTTGAAAATCGCCATAATATAGGATAGCACACTGTAGTGTGTGTTGGGAAATAAAAGAAAATAAATCTAAAGAAACAAGCTTAGAAATGGAAGTGTCACCACAGTGATAGCTACAGCCTCACCAGACCAATGTTGTGACCTGGGTCCACTATCCTATTCACTATTATTAGTAATTATTTGTATTATGGGAGTACCTAGGTCAGGTTCTGTTGCCCAAGGCATTCTCCAAAGACAAAGAAACAGTCCCTGGCCCAAAGAGTTCTCACTTTCTCTGTTTAAAATTTTGACAAGGAGTCATAAGAAGTCTGTTGCAGAACCAGGAATTTAAGCCAGATCTCCTGACTTCCAGTCCAGAGTCTTAATCACAAGGTTATTCACCCAATGTCACAGAAGGAAGCTGATGTTAGTAGGTGTGCATATAATTACTGAAATAATATCCCTTTTTTATTGTCTTTTTATTTTGAATAATTAAATTATTTTTACCAAAAAATACAGCTGGGCCCCAGTTTGATGTGGTGGAAGGTATAGATGACTAAATACAGTCTTGCCTATTTTATTATTTCTCAAATGGAAATAGTTACTGGTTTTAGGATCTCTATTAAGTGAAACCTAAACAGTGGTATTTTAATTGAAAACATATTACAACTGTGCAGTGGAAACAATGGATAAATCAGCTAATAAAATTCCATCTGCAATTACATTTAGTGGATTCATGCTAATTGCAAAGGTAAAAAAAGTACAAACATGGCACAATTACAATAGTAATAAACTATTCCACAGCAGTGGGCCATGTAAGTGAAGACCTTTGTCTTGCAACTATCTTCATTCTTTGACTAACAAGACAGAGGAGTGTTGAGGGCTGAAATCTATGCAGCTATTCTATTCTGTAGAGGGGTTCTGAGCACCTTCCATTAATGATTTAAACAATGTGACTAATATCCATCACATGCCTTTCATTTTTATCTCAACTACCTCTCAGCAATAAGAAAATATCTTAAATAATTTGACCACCCATTGGAGTATTTTGTTACACATAAAACCTAAGAGGACTGAAAGGACTGGAAATTGGCCTAGGAACTGTGCAGGATACATTATTATTGTGTGAGGTGGAATTAAAACTACAAATTCTATGCAGTGGATCTTCAGCTATGGGCCATGGACCAATACTTGTCCTTTCTAGTGGTCCACAGAATGAAATGCAGCTAGTGGAGAGCTGGAGAGGTTGGTGGGAGAGATGGTCTGTATTTGGATTACAAGGTTACCATAGTAACTGGTTCTTTGAGAATTGTCTATATGGATGTCACAGTCAGGAGATATACAAAGCTGGTGTGGGAGCCTAGGAGCTTATTGTAAACAAAGTATATTAGAGCCATTTGCCCCATTCATAGCATTAAGGGGGAACTAGCCCTAAACATCCTTCAGCTCCTTCTGCTAACTCAAGAATCCTTAACATACCACTCTGATAACAGGAGAAAAGTGGAACTGTCTCCTACAGTCTGCAGAAAGGGAAACATTTCTATTATCTAACGGACAATATCATAACTTCCAGAGCCGCAGCCCTGTTAAGGAGAGGAAAGAGGTGGCACAACTAGAGTGGCAATTCACAATGTCATCATGCTTACAGAGGGCAGAGGCAAACAGAAGCAGCTGGGAGTCCTAGAGAGCAAATCCTGAGACAGCCTTCAGCATCAGCTTACAGCTGCTAGTGGCTTTACCCCCCCATGATGTCTAATACTGAAGGCAGAGCTAACACTCCCCTGTACTGACATACAGGAAGTACAAGCGCCAGGATTCCAGCTGTGCAGGTACACAAGGGCCCAATGCACCCTCTACCTGCCTGGTGCATCTGTTCCTGAGCAGCCAGAATCCAAACCTTAAGCAATAATGTTTGTCAGGGGGGCCTTGTACCAGTTACTGGGTGGCTAGCAGAGTTAAAGGCTGGGAGACGTCAGTCAGCTGCTCATTGAGTGCCAGAAAATGCCTAACCCAGAAGTCTTTATTGCTATTACTCTATAAATAACAAAAAATACAAAATTGTAGAAAAAATAAGTAATTGCCATTTTAATGTATTGAAAAATAAATTCAACTTAGTCTGGCCATATATAGTGTTTTGCTTACAATACAGATCATTGCCCATCTGCTAACTACCAGTATAATAATCAGTACAGAGACAGCACTTCTTTCTCTACATTTCAGTAGGTTTAGAATTATTGTAGTGTTTTACTTCAGCAAACTCTCAAACGGCACATAAAGAAAAACATTGCTTTTTTATGTGTTGCCTAAAAGCACTGACCACACAGCTCTGCAGGCTGTTTAATAATTCCATCTTTACATGAAACGTTGTTTTGCCAGGATCGATTCCAGGTTGCCTTTATGATGATGATGACATCTCTCCTCCAGCTGTATGTATATTTGTGACTCATGCTCATTCTTGAATCCTCAGGAAATGTGAATTGAAATACACTGCCCTCAGGAACTATATATGTGATTTACCTGTTTTACCACCCCTGCACACTAGTAGCTTCTCGTAGGTGGTTTGTCTAACTGGAGAACAATGAAGTGGGTCTTCATGGCTCAACAACTGGAAAACTGCCATTCTCAATGTTAGACAAACTTTGTCCTACCTCTTACTTGTCCTAATCCACAAAACAGAATTTTTGCCTTCCTATTAGATTGAGTAGAACAAAACTTCCCGCAGCTGAAAATGTATTTTGGTGGATAACTATATATTTGTCACCAACACTGACATCCTGCATGCAACAGATACTCAAAATCTGAAAATTTGTGCATATTAATTGAAACATGTCGAATTTTTTTTACAAAACACTCAAACAATGTAATCAAATTTCAGCAAATTTGAAAAAGTCAATTTCTGTTTTAAAAAAATTCCCTCCAAGCTTTTTTTTTTTTTTGACTATTTTTTTAAAAAGCTCTAGTTCTCAGAAAGGTGGTCACTCTAGGATATAGCTAAGACATGTTGATGGAGAATCTTATGCTGTTACGGACTGTGATGTATGTGTTTTGGCATCTTTCCCCAATATTACATTAATTCTTAAAAAAACCCAGAAAAGTAAAAGGACGGGGGTGGGAGATGGGGGAATTTGTGACAAGGGCACCTGAAAGAAAACATGTCACTGAAATACGCACTTTGAACACCAGTATTTCCCTGTAAAGATAAGCCGTAGGTGTCACATAGTGAAAAAGCTTTGCTATGATAGCTGCAAACTTCAGCAGAGATGACAGTGATGACTGTTCAGGGGAAGCAGAGGCAAAGTGTATTGCACTCTTTGAGACACGACCCTCTACTATCAATATTTATACAGTATTTCAGAGGATAATATGGAGAAACAACAGCTCTAAAATGCACCGAAATTAATCTGTTTCAAAATGTTCTATAGCTATCAGAGCTGTAAGATGAAGACAGTGCGTTATCTCAAGAGAAAATTCTTTAGTTCAACCAAGCCAAATTTAACACAAAATTGTAGGTTCACCATTGGACTAAAGTTATATGAAAGTGCTGTTTTAAGATTTAATTCAATATTCTGCTTCTCACCAACTAGCTGAAATGCAGTTATTTAAAGAGGGCTTCAGAAACTCCAAATAACAGGGAAAGTAGGTAAGATCCAGAAATGAGCATGCTCGGGGATCCAGCCACCTGCAAAGAGAGGGCTGAATTGCAGGCAGCAGGGAGGTGGAGCTGTAGGGCCTTAGAGATAGATTTGCACTGAAGAGCTTGGGAACTTGAACTTTATTGCCTTGTAAACCCCTGTACCAGTCTGCCCGAGGGACTGAGTTAGGAACTGTCATTCTGATCTCTGTCTTATAACTTAAAGCCATCGTGCTTAGGGGTCATTGCAAGTTTTATTTCTGGCAGGGTCAGTAAAGTAATCTTCTCATTTGAAGTCTATGTGTTTTGGGGAATCCGCCAAGGGCTAGCAACTGATGGGCCTAAGTACTTAAAGTGACTGCAGTGCTTGCCTCTGAGCTCATGGTACACCCAGCATGCTACCAAACATCCAGGGGATTGGTGTACCACAGCACTCACAGCGATGCTCTGCAGTCAGTTACAGTATTTTAGTTCAGCTTAGTATCCCAGTTTGGATGCCTATCTAAATCTCTTGCATCAGCAAATTGGAATGAAAATGTTATGAGAACAGACACCCTCAGTTAGACCTGGCCTGAAAATGGAGCTGGGGGGAGGGAATCAAACCTTTTTTGTTAAAAAATATTTAACTGGAAATTTTCCAACCAACTTGACCCTCACGAGACTTTTAGCAGTTCCTGCTTCAAGTTGGAAACAACCTTTCTTGGGTCATTTTGTAATCTCTGGTTCCAAATGGAACAATAAAATGTCAAATGATGGGGAGAGAGAGGTGCCTTACAATGCATTCCACAAAAGTCAGCTCACTAGGCTGGGAGCTGCATAGGTTAGCCAATGGGAGATTCTGACCAGAGAGGCGGTCCTAAGCCCTATACTTCTCAGAGAGATAGGCACCTGAGTCCAGACTGCAAGGAGGTGCCTTTTCTTCTTGAGATCCAGAGCTGGGAATCCATCTTCTGGATTCAGGCAGGTCCGGCTTTGTAGATTGCAGTGTTGTTCCTGTGATTTTCTAGGCACCTAAAAGTTAGGTGTGACACTCAGCATCACAGTGCCTGTGTCCCCTTGTGGTCCACGCCTTAGTCTCATGTTAATTTCTGAAGCCTGTTGCCTTCTGTTGAGCAAATGGACATTAATGTGCAGTTTATTCGATGGTGGCCTCAAAGTAATTTCTAAAGAATCAACAGCACAGGCAAAAGTATAAAACACTCCTACGTTCTCTTACATTGCTAACATTCTAATTCAGGGTCTAGTTCAAGGGGCAGGCACCCAGCTAAACAACAGAAATTCCTACAGTCCAGAAACACTACAAGGTCACTGAATTAGAATCATACAAAAGTTCCTGTTAGGTAAAGCACTCAAGCACTTTCTCAAGTCCATTCAAACCCAGGAAGGCACTTAGCTTGACTTCAATGGGACTTCAGAGTGCTGAAGTCTAAGGTGTGGCATGGACATAGTCCTGTTGTAAAGTAGTGTCTTTGATACAGAATATTTTTTTAAAATGTGCATGATCAGTTTGAAAAAAATCTGTAGCATCCAAGATTTGTAGCAGAGACTATTGAAGCTACACCCCTTTCGTGACATCCGAAAAATTTCATTAAAAAAGATTTCTATTAATTCTGTTGTGAAAATACAGTGATACCAATGCAAATGAAATCTCTAGCCAAACAGAAAAATAGTCCCCTTCAGACAAACAAAAAGGAGGGGACATTCCCTTCTTCCATTCTATTCTCATCAATGCAGTATGGGAGAACCTCAAAGCCTAGCTGCGGTCAATCACTTGTTCATATAATTAACTACAGGCCACTTCTTTTTCTGTTCTGATTTTTTTTAAACCAAGGAAATTAAATGCCAAACATTCTGTTAATGCACTACTAATGCTGCAAGATCAGCAAAGCTTTTTAACCCAAAGTCATTCCTTCACGCCTCACCTTACAAAAAATACAAAGTGATGGGCAGTAGAGAAGTGCAGCTCTCCTCTCCTGCTTCCTCTTCTCGCGATGAGCCAGCAAGGATGGGAAGGGGCAGCCCAGTAATGGCACTCTTTGACCTTCTAACAGCAAGGATCACTCAGTCAGCCGTGCAATTAACATGCACGTAGATGGGTTCAATAATCTACAACAAAAAATCATTTTTTATATAAATCCTACAAAAGCTGCTCTTGGATAGGAAGAAAAGAATCTTTGGCAAAAGCCATCACTTTTTTTTCCAGGGTGGGTACCTCAGCCACAGTTCAAAGGATTTTTTTTTCAGTAGCTTTCCCAATATGTACTTTTATAATGATGTAACTTGCATCATTGTAAATTATATAGCATGTGTCAGAATCAAATGTTCTTAAAATACTCTCAAAGGCTGCTAAATATATGTTGTATATTCTTTTCTAACTCTATGTTACAAAGTAACTGATACACAACCCACAAAACATCTAAAAATACCCCTGAAGCCTAAGAGATGCCTGCAATTTCATCTGCTCTGTGTTGCTGTGGACCACAGAAACCAATTTGAAAATCCAACTATGGTACCATCCAGGAAGTTACAGATAGGAAACCACTTTCCACAACTCAAACATTTGCCTTGTTTTCCACTAGCTGCCAACATGCTTAGGATACTAAGGGATAGAACCAGCCTAGTCTAAATGTTTATATTTTTTTCTATGTGTCAATGCTCTTTGTCTAACTTCATTAAATAAGATGTAAATCAAAGATTTGTATCTGGCTAAATAAGAGGAAAATTGTTATTTGTTTGAGTACATAGTTTAACAAAGCTAATTCATTTCAACCTGTATATCTTGTGTCAAGAAATGTAAATACTTATTTTTAATTTGTATTCCTCCATCATTTCTTTTCTACTTTTTTTCTTTTCCTTGCCTGTGGTGGTAAAGACCATGTATTCATCCCTCTCAACCTGCCAAGTCTTAAATTTGTGGTGCAGTGTGCAGCAAAGACACAAAAAGAGGGTCTGTCATAGGTTCGCTGGCCCCTGTGAAATGAAAGCAGATTTAGAGCCCCTGTGTTCCCAGTCGACCAATTAAGAGGGCAGGGCAGCACCTGGGAGCTATAAAGGACATAGGAGAAGCTGCTAGGTGAGACCTGGGCATTAGAAGAAGGTCCCCTCTAGAAAGAGGAAAGAATTATTGAACTGCCAGCAGAGGGACTAGCTTGATGACCATCCTGAATTGAAGCCAGTGGTGGGAGGCTTACAACAGCTGATGGCTAGGAAGCCAGTGGCTAGTCTTCTGACCTTCCTGAGCCAGAGCTGGAGAAGGCTGAAGGCTGAGAGTGGCGGAGGGATGTGCCTGCTAGCTCTCGGAGCAGGAGGGCCAGAGAGGACTGATGCCTGGAAGTGAGGCATGGTGGGGGATGTTGGAGCCACACTGGAATGCCATGGCATGGTGAGGGACATGGGGCTCTACTTGGTGTACTGTCTGGACTATGGTTCTGGTGTGGGACTTGTTTTATTATGGTTTTTGTGTATGGGACTTTCTTTTCTAATAAATTAACACTGTAAGGGACATGTACATTCAGAACGGCTATTTGGATAATTTCTAGGGACTCTAAGGATGTGTCTCCACTGGAATAAAAGATCTCTAGCATAGCTGAGGCTGGCCCAGGTCAGTTGACTTGAGTGCACAGGGCTCAGGCTGTGGGGTTAAAAATTGCTGTGTAGTTGTTTAGGCTTGGGCTGGAGCCTGGACTCTGGGACCCTCCCCGTTGCAGGGCCCCAGAACTTGGGCTCCAGCCTGCCCCCCTGAACATCTACAATTTTACAGTCTCACAATTTTACAGTCTCACAAGCCCAAGCCTGAGTCACCTGACCCACAGGTATTGAATTGCTTTGTAGGCATACCTAAAGGGCAAACTAAGGCAGGCCTACCTGTTTTGCTGTGGCCTTCCACAAGAAGTCATTTCAGGCAGTGGAGGGTTCCTTATTACAGCAACACCCAAAATGTATTCCTGCATTCTTACAATACTGTGGAGTTCATTCCTTTAACAGAACTGGTTCTTTCTATAACCTCCGTTTCATGATCTGTGATTTCTGTTGTGAATGGTTTTCAAAAAAAAAAAATGGAGTGGATACAATCTGTATGTGGAACATGTGTGACTTTTGAATTAAGATGTCCCTTAAGGTGAGGGACAGTTGACAAATGTGTATGGAGGCTTTAAGCCACATTCAGGAAAACAATCTCAATGGGTGCTTTTAGTGGAATATTGTTTAGGCCAGGTGAGTGTAAATTACTAGAACTTATATATGGAGAACACCACTGGATGAGTTTGTAGCAGACAAAGCTACCAACATGAAAGGATAGAAAGATATAAGGTAATGTGCTCTCAGAATGCAATGTTTGTGTATAGCACCATAGTTATGCCTGATATTTTATGTAGCAAGTAAAGATTCAGGCCGGATCTGAAAGGTCACTAGTGATTGAAATCAATGGGAGTCAGGTGCCTAAATAGAATGGAGGATCTGGGCCATAGTAACCCAAAATGCTTACCAATAAGAACTCATTCTTGCACATACTGTTGCACAGGCTTCACTTAAAACATATAAATTGTCCCATTGAAGTCTATATATATAAATTTAGGTACAACATTAGTGTTTGTCAGATGAAGGTCTAAGTAAGATATAGGGAAAATAAACATAAATTAAGAGGGCGGAGGGAAAAGGAAGGAAGGGGTACAGAAAGTCTTGGACGTGCTATGGTGATGTGAATTCTGAGGGTATTGCGTCCTTTTATTATACCTTGTAGGTAATGCTTTTTTAAAATCACTGCATGCATGGTTTGAGGGCTCATGGGGGAAAATAAGGATTTTAGAGAAAAAAGGGAAGTAGTATGGCATAAGATAGATAAAGCAGGCAACTACTCCCGCATTATTTTATATTTTCCCCCTTACTTGATTTCCCTTCTACAACCCCATCCTTCCATCCCTTCAGCTTGCAAATTACCCTAATTTACCAATGTGTAATTTATGATACCCCTGAATTTGGTACTTAGCACTATTTCACTAGTGTGGCCCAGACAATCTTACATTTTTCTACATTAAAGGTCACTCCTGATTGTAAATCTGTTGGGAAAACAGATCCCTCAATGTCAGTCCACTCACCTGACATTTTAAACCTAGAAGTTTGCCTTTCGTTATGCCTGGCAAATAGCAGAGAGAAAAGTAGATTGTACAAAAACGCCTCAGATAGAAACTTCATTTTCAACAGCTCGAATAAAACAATTATTGCATGAGACCTTGCAAACCAAGGACTTCACTAGCTCTGCATGGCATTAAGGGGCAAATTTTTATTTTTTCAAGAGAAGCCTGAGGTCCACCTACAAATATATGGGTATATTCGCAGGTCTACCCAGTTTGTGCAACAGAGTGCACAGACTAGACACTTGTAGATGCAAGTGGATATATACATACCTAAATATTCAAGATAACAATTGCATAGACTGTAGATATATAAAAATACCATTGCACAAATGCAAAATTTTAGTACACTGTTGTAGGGGCCGGAGTTGCCAATACACGACTGAAAAAGCACATGATTTTGTGTGTATAATTTGTATCCATTTTCCCCTAAATCTGGCCCTGGATATCTCACGTGATTACTCATTATAGCACAAGTTTGCCTTAATATGCTTGCCTGTCCTGGCTGTGTTGTAAAGCATGCTTTGCAGCAGTTGGTTGCTGTCCTCTTCCCCCTCCACCCACCCATTGCATGTTTGTGGTCTAGTATGAATACAACTATAAAGAGCTTTTAGATCTTTTGGCACGAAAGGAGAGATATGAATGTATTATTGTTAATAAAAACTCTAAGGTCTCAAATACAGTAGCAAATTACAAACTACTAGTTATAAATGGGTTGCTTTTACTCCTTTTTATACTGATGAGAAAGCATACTTAGTGATCTGAGACAGCTTGTCTTTAGTTGTTACTCACAGACAGTGTTTAATTCCAACTTCTCCTAACTCTAACAAATAAGTGCTACCCAACATTTCTTCCTCTGCCTGTAGGGCATGCAAAAAAGCTGCTTTCACAAGCTGATGTCTTGCTGTTTGTGACAGATGTAGCCTGCCTTGCCCTACTGAATGAAAATCACAAGTCAGCTTAAATTTGCAACCCGGCCCACATGATATAAAGCTCCACTACACTGATCTAGGGTAAAATCATTATAATTATACTGCATAAACTTGTTATTTACTCCTGCTAGATATCTGATGAATTGAAGGGGGCTCATGGCAGCTCATGCAAGCCCCTTGTTAACAGAGCTGGCCTTTGTTCAATGTAAAAGAGAATATCTGCCTCTTCTTTTTTTTTTTTTTTTTTTAAGTCTGTCTAGCCATTTTCCTTCCAGAGATAGCCATCTAAACCTATGCAAACAGATCAGTAAGGTTGAGAGGACTATGCAGCTGGGTACTTCAGACTATGGAGTCTTAATGATCTTCTGTGACCCACACACAAACTTTATATACAGATAAATCAAATAAGTTTGAGGGTTGCAGCCAGGTATGACACCCACATGGACTGTCTGGGAGAAAGGGAATGTTATAATTTGCTTTTCTTAATGTAAGTACAGTAGGGTTACATAAGTGAGAATGAAAAATTATAAATTAATGCAGAGGAACAAAATGCAAACATTAAGGGAAAGAAGAAAGAGTCCTGTATTTTGATACAAAATGTAAGGTCTATAGGATGTCTCATGACAAGTGCCTCTAAATACGCTATGTAGTTCAACATGCATGACTACTTGTCCAGAATGGTTTTGTTATACCTCTTTTTCTTAAACTTGTTGCTGTCAAGTGACACAAAATGATGATACAAGCTCATTGTTTGTTTAACATAGCTATGAAAAGGCTGTAACTTTATTAGATTATCTCCCAAGGCTCGGATGCCACTAGCCATCAGCTGTCTTCCTCTACCACTTTATCTATCAACCAGCCCTCCAGTCTGTTCTGAAGATTCAGGTTAAAAGATATCACAGTTGATGTCTGAGCAACAGATGCCATCATGGTTAAATAGGCAGGGCCAGTCACACAAGATAACGTTATGTTTAATGAGCTGGCTACCAAACCTCTCAAATCACAGTGGGCCCTGTGCCACCATGGCAGGTGTGTCATCACCACTCCAACTGCACCTCAGCAACAACTCCAACCATCTGGAAAATCTTTCTTGGTTTCATTCCAGCAGTATTTCAAATGCTGCTAAGGAACCAAGGTGGATGATAATTGCCAAGAGACTATTGCAGTGGACTCTCAGTTCACGTGTGAACAGGTCTTGTGTCTTGCCATTATGCCACCACTTCCCCCCCAGATGTATTCTCAGACTTACAAACATTATTAAATAAATGTCATAGTGCCAAGCAGTCATTTTCAAATGAAATCACATAACAACCCTAGATGCATTTAAGTGCGATCAACACAATAAAGCCAGGGCTTGAAAAATGTACAGGCCAAAATCTAGGTTCCTAGCCAGAGTGAACAGTACTTCTACTATCTGGCTCTACAGACATTTGATGACATTTTAAAGAAGCCAAACAGTTGTGTACTGATGTATACAGCATCTAGTGGTAGCAATAAATACTTGCTTGTCAATCAAATTCATATTTATTACATCTTAAAACATTTAGCTTACTCCACTTCTCTCACTTTTATTACACTACTTTGCCTCTTCCTAGCTTCACCCCACTTTTTCTCTTTTCTTTCCTATCAAACATCACAGTGCATCTTTTCCTTTGTTGTCTTTAGCTTCAATTTCCAATTACCCCTCTCTCTCCCTTCCTGCCTGTTTCTAGGCTTTCAGACCCAGCAACAATGCTGATTCTGGTAGCACCCCAAATGCACTAGGCACTATACAAAACACATGAAGTCATAGGCACTGCCCAGATGTTGCAAATACTGAGAGGATGATGTAAGTACAAGTGGTCTCATGACACCATATGCATTTAAAATAAAGAACTCAAATGTGATGTGGCACAAGTAACTGAAGAAATAAAGTACACTTTTTATTAAAATTAAGATTCATCCTGCTTTCCAGTGTGATTTTAAATGACGTGCTGTAATAGTAATAATAGAAGCCCCTAAGAGCAGTTAGTTCCACAGCATGAGGTACCCACTATGCAAAACTAGCATTCTGCTACTCTAGACACCTGATTGGCTGAATGTCCCTAAGTGCTTTATAATCATAAAAGTATCTCTAAGTGCACATATAAATATATAGGCTAAAAATGTTCCAAGTAGACCTTGACACAATAAACCTGAACTGCTCTGTTATTGGGTAATCTGTCAAGGATCCCTGTTTTAAAAACTACTTGATTACACACTTACCCAATCTGGTGATCATTCTGTGTTTGGCGTAAGGACTATTGGGTAAATACATAATTAAAGAATTCTTGAAATATTCACTCTAGGTAATTTTTTCAGCAACAAAATACTAATTTACGAATGCAAAGGCAGTTCAACTAAAAAAACCCTTCACTAAAACAAAGCTTTAAGTCTGACTTAAACAGGCAAAGGCCAAAAATGTGGAGCTAAGGATGAGAAATCCAGGTTGACATGTAGGCTTTTGTGCAAAAAAAAAAAAGAAAAAAAAAAAAGACAGAGACACAGAGCAAGGAAGGCACAATAGTGTGAATTAAGGCTAGAACGTCAACCCCGATTTTTAACTTTAACTCTGAATTTCCTCACTTTTGTCAATTTAAGTATGCCCCTTAGTATCTTATAAATGTATTAATTTGTACTTCATAGAATAGGTAAACAAAAGAGGTGAAATTTATTCTATTAATTCACAATGGAGAAACAGGCTAAATATTTCAGTTATGCCACTTATTATAGCACACATAGAACAACACACCATAATCTGCTTCTATACATACTCTTCAACAACACCATGGTGGGACTAATATAGTCACTTTGCTTCAGCTTCACATGCTGATTGAGTGATGGAATAAAGTACTCCACAGATTAGCTTAGTCTGCAGCATTTAAAGGTCAGAATTTATTGTAATGTAAATCACAAAGCAATTTTATCTTGACAGAGATTACATACTGTTACAATATTTCTCGCTGAATCTAGTGATGCGTTTGCTTTTTCTTTGCAACTGCTGTGCAAATTGGACTTTAGCCCAGAAAAGAAAAAGAGATGGCAGCCTGCTTGGTTTTTCAGCAACAACTTAATTTCTCTTCATATTTTTCAAAGCTCCAAAAAAGTATTAAAATAAAACTTTCCATAAATGCAAGCAAACCTTTCACAATATGAAAGTAGCTTATATAGACATTAGCTAGAACATTCACAGAGCTATTTTGTAGAATTACAGATTTCTGACTCATAGTGATCAAAGCCAAAAGATGCTATTTACACTATGCTGAGGTATCACTATTTCATACTATTAAATATACATTTATTTAAAAATTATATTGTTACTATCCAGACCAAAATTGCCAACAGGAAGAAATTTTTGAGTTGAGGCTGCCTCTTTATTCTTATTTGACCCCACTTGGCTTAAATAGTGCCAGGATTTCAGAACAGTGTACCTCTTACAAATTATTGTGCCACATTTTGCCCCATCAAATTTGGAAGACTGCTAGAGATGCACATATTAACTTGCATGCATATTCTACTCAGGTTCTCATCTGGCACTCATCACTGTAGTATTCGAGTGTTATCTAGTAGTACACTAAGCAACGTGACTCATAACTGCCATGTTGTTTGTTCTCTCATCCTCCCTCCAAGGGGAGAATCATGTGCAGAGGAGTGTCTCGTTTTAACAGGGTTTTAGGGATTCAGTACTGACTGGCAACAACCACATAAAATTTAGTCATGGGTGGAGGTGTCCACACAGAGGCCATTATGAAGTATGGGAATGTACAGTCAGCCCTCTGACTAATAAACATACCTCAAAGGATCCTGTTATGGAGAACCTGTTGTTACCTGGCAGCTCCGTGTTCTAGGGGAACCAGGGCGCAAAACCTCTACTCTTTCTCTGGCTCACCTGAATCCCCCCCCAGCCTCTGCTTGAACCAGAAACAAAAGCTATGAAAAGGCAGTGGGAGGCACACCTAAAACCCTCCAAACAAGGGTGATAGGATTGAGAGAACTCCCCATGCCTCATCTACATAGAAGATGTAAAAAGAGGCATCTCAATTAGCACATTGAATGGAGAACTGGAGCCTCATTTACATCGAAGATGGAACAAGAATTAGCATGAAGAATGGAGAACCAAGCTCCAAAGCAGGAACCGCACTGAACTCTGGGATTGGCAAGGCAGGGATGCACTGCATGATGGCAGATCTCTGCTCTTGATGTAAATGAACTCACACCTACATCCATCCAGCTCCGCAGTTATCAGATAATTCTAGTTACTGATATGCAAAACACTGAATCTGCCTGGTTGCATTGTGAGCTCCCCCAAGGAACATTGACCATAGGTGGGAGTGATCAGCTCCTATTGTCCAGCATAGAGAAAACCACCCTGGGGTACTTCATTGAGACATTGTTTACCCACAAACAAACCTGGTTCTACAAAAAACCCCTACCCAAGTTCAAACCCCTCTTCCTCATCTTCTGATGCCTGGACCCAAATGCTGCCTGCTTCCCCATTTCCTGACTGATCGTGTTGTGGGCTTTGCCTCTCTCTCAAGCCTTCCTGACCCTAAGCTGAACAGCCTGTCCCCTGGGAACTTCTGAGCTGCAAGGAGTGGTGAGATTTCACCCCCATCTTTCCCCAATTCCCCAGACGCACTCAGTTAATCTGGAATGGTTGGGTGTATCTGTGGGGGGTTTATTTGAATCTGGGGCTGGAGGAATCCAGCCCTAAAAACCTTAGGTCCTGCGGGATAGCTCCATTGGGAGGGGACTTGTAGCCATGTGAACACACAAGTAACACAAGCAGCACATTAATAGAATCACACCCCTCTTCCAGGAAGATCACCCTAATAAATAAGTATACCTCAAAGTGACAGGGAAATCTGGTAACACTGTAGAGTAGTGCCCGTATGGCAGCCAGAATTACAGTGTGCAATTTCACGCCCGTGCATCCCTTTTTGAGAGACTTTACACAAACTGTCTAACACTGTGGTCAAATACATGTAATGGGCACATAAGCATGACATGGTGGGCTATAGATAAAGCAAACATTCAAAAAGCAAATTTCATTGACTATATGTTTCACAAAGTATTACAAAATAAAGGGTCAGATTCTTTCCTGGTGTAAATCCATTGAATTCAATGAAAGTTATGCCAGCAGAGAATTGGCTCTGTGCTTCTAATTATACTATGCCCATTTTTCCCTGTGTTAATCTTTGGGACATGGTTTTCTATATATATTGCATTGGTTGTTAGATGTGTTTGTGTTTTACAACACCAAACCAGGGGGTTCTCTTTAATCACAAATCACAACTCGCAAATGTTTTACAAATCGAAGACATGTAGATTGGACAACAGTTTCACATCCCTAATTAGAAAGGCATTTCCCTTGCTATAAGTAAGGGTGTAGAGCAGAAGCACCCAGAGAAGATATTTGATTATACAGTGGGGTACAAGACATATTAGAAGATGAGGCTGGGTAGCCCAACACTAGATGTAGGATCATTATTTTCATAAGAGTTATAGTCTCAATTTCTGGCAAGTACCTGTAGAGACTATTACTCTTTTTCACTGTATCATCAGCCATCTCTCTTAAAGATAAAAAATGTAGACAATTTTAAAACTGTCACAGCTCCACTCTGAGATATTGATTTCTATCAAAATCCTTATTGTTTTAAAAATAAACAATTTTAATTTTTGAGAAAGGTGTTAAACCAACAACCTGAGACTTTCTCCACAGATCAGATGCAGTTCAAGAAGTGGAAAATGGGAATACTGAGTAACAGTAGGGACTGATACTTTTTTTTTATGCTGCGTTGGTTAGTTCACTGTTGGAATACCATGTCCAGTTTTGGTGACTATACTTTAAAAAGGATCATGGAAAATCTAGAGAGGTTTCAGAAAAAGTTATAAGATTGATTTTTGGTCTGGAAAGCACAATTTATTATAATACATTTAAAGAGCTCAACTTTATTTAGAATATTGAAGAGAAAGTTAAGAGGTGACTTGATCACAGTCTATATATACCTCCAGAGAGAGACGATATCTTATACTAGAGGGTTCTTTTATCTAGCAGGCAAAGGCATAATAAGATTCAATGGCAGGAGGAACAATTTAAACTGGAAATAAGATGCAAATGTTTAGCAGTGAGAATAATTAAACATTGGAATAGATTGCCAAGGGATGTGATACATTCTTCACAACTTGAAGTCTTTTGAAATCAGGGTTGGATGGTTCACATAAAGATATGCTCGGTTTCAATTACAAGTTATTGGACTCAATTTGGTAATCATTGGGTGAAATTCTATGGCCTGCATTATGCAGGTCAATCTAGATGATCATAATGGTCTCTCCTTGCTTTAAAATCTGAGTCTTCTGCACTCCATCCCATTTTTTCCCCCTAAAACTAATCTCTTGGAATGAAATTATAATTCATTTTCTGAATTCATTCATTCCATCATGTTTCTACAGAGAATACCAAATAAGGATGCCAACTCTTAAAATATCAGTCTTCACTTCGAAGCTGGAGCAGAAAAATTAACATAGATCTCATACAGTCTTCTCTTGTGTTTTAATTAGGGATGGAATAACTAGTTTGGTTATGGGAAGCATCAGCCTTAATGTTCATCCAAATCTCCAAGTACACCAAACCCTCACCTTCCTAGGGGCTAGACTGTGAAGCTTTTAAGCATACTGAATCATACTTTTCACATTGAGCCCTACTGAAGTGAGGTACTACTCTTGAGAACTAAAGTACTACTTACTGTGAGTAAATGTATCACAATCTGGCCCTAGATTTGTAGAGTACAACTCTTCCTTTCTTTGGCTACCTTGTTATTTCCCACTCTGCCTTTTCAAGGCTAGCAGTGTGGGAACAGGCCAGGAATTTCAATGAACTCCTCTTTATGTGGAAAACACAGAACAAAGAAACAGAAGAGAGAAAAACTGGAAGGCAAAATGGTGAGTTGAGAATCTTAGCAAAAGACAGCAGCATTTTCATGGATTTATGTACCACAAATATGGATTTATTTGGGGACTTGATAAGAAGTTATATTATGCGACCATTTGCGTAGTTGTATAATCACATTAATTTCAGGACTCTGAACATAACTGGACTTTCAGATCCCCGTTTTAGTGTGCAAGGCTTGCCCTTTGAATATGTACATCCCAAAACCAAAAGTTAATCTGCTGGTGATATGTATGCGAGTCAGGCCTGTAATTTGGAAAGCATTAAGATGATGAACATGATGCTACATTCACAGATTCACTTTTTGAAGTACAATCACACTTTACACTACTTTTTAAAAAGATATATTTTTGTGCTCAAGATGCACTGCTGCACATACGCATACCATTGATACAACTGCCATACAATTTATTTTTAGCTGAAATTGCAACTTGGAGTCTGGTGGATTTTGTGGATTCCTTTTGCTGATTTTCCACCTTTTAAATTAGTTTTTCTTTTATAAGATAGGTAGACTTAGAAGGATTAGAGCTTTATGGGTAAATGTTGGTAAATGTCAATTTCACTGTAAACACACAAACAGGCAAAAAAATATTTCCATTGATAATAATCTAAATTTACAGGCAGGGAAACTAAGAAAATTGCTGCTTGAGAATTTATTGGAATTTGGTTTAAGGATATTTACTTTCTATGTTTTGACATAGTGATGGTGACAAATTTGTGTTTTACGGTTATAAAGCTTTAATTTTTTTAATCTCACTGTCTACTGTCATTAAATAAGTATTGGCTGACCCCTATATTTCCTGACCCTCCCCATTATTTACCACAACGTGAAACTTTAAATTCATCATAAACTTTGATACTATCCATTGAAATTAGAAAAAAATAAAAATTGAATTCTGCAAAATGTAAAGAAAAGATTTTAAAATGCAACTAAAAGAAGGAAGGATATATGTAAAATTCATCAAATACCACTGGACGGAGCCCCAGGTTTGAAAAGTCATATGTATTCACCACACTTACTTCTAATAAGCATGAAAAGAATATGCTAGTGAGGAAGCAAAGTCCAAGTTATTCTACAATTTGTGAAACTTTGTATTATTTCAAAATGTGGTGGATATTACAATAATTTGTAATGGATTTTTGAATCTCATTAATATATGTTTCAGCATTTAAATGCCAGTGTAACACACTGTCAAAATGCAAGAACATTTTATATATAAAGACACAAGAGCGCACAATAATTACTTTCTTGCTCTGTCTAGTCTAATCTTTATGTATTTGCTTGAGTAAACATTGAAGCAGACCTGGCTATGCTTGTATTTAGGGCTTAATATTTATTTATATTACTTTGTGTACTTTTAAAAACCAAAAACAAACAAAAAATACTGCTGTGTGAGTTTGCCACCAGTCTATTGGTATGCTCTCAGGTCTAACCAGAGATAATGTGTGTATTAGAATTGATTTAAATACAAGTATCCTGTGGTCCCTCTTAAGAAAAGATTCCTAATTTATTAATTTAAATATCATTGCCTTTGCATGTAAACTACCACTTTCCCAAGCTGAAAAGAAAAATAGCACAAAATCAGAATTTTTAAAAGCACACATTGAAGACTGCAAACAATGCAGGTTAACAGGACATGTATGTAAATTCTATTTATAGATCAGCCAATGCAGATAATAAACTTCTCAATTATTACATCTGAAATTTGATATGCCAGTCAACATGTACATTTTTAGATGGTCATGTGGAAATCAGGCTTAATGAGTGGCTGAAATTTTACTACCTTGTGATGAATTAAAATAAGATGAAGTACTTCCCTCCCCCCCCCAGTTATGTATATATATCTAACCCTTATAGTTTACATCACCTTCATGGAATTTTAAATACAAAGTATCCATTTTGCCATGCATTTTTTAATCCTTTTTAACGGAGTTTGAAATAAACATAACATTTTTGTTTGAACTTCAATGTGTGTTCCAACATCACTGATTTCAATCCAGCTCTGTAAAGTTAATTATAAGAGGACTGCTGCTGAAGAAGCAGCAGAGGGCACACAAGTCTAGTGGCTATTTCATTTAATGTTTTAGGACCCGAGTGTCCTCTCTGCACTTAATTGGGTGGATTTCTCTTTGGATGCAGATGGAGATGCAACAAATTACTGCATTCTCCAAATCCCATGGAAGATTGTAACAAACTAAGCCAGGTCTAAACCAACGTGTGCAAAATTGTATCAGTAGGACTGTATTGGTTTAACATCACTCCTTTAGTTAAACCAGTGCAACTTCGTGTGCCCCAAAGCTTGTACTGAAATACAAAGAACAAATATTTTTTTAAAACAACTTCCATTCTCTCTGCCAAATTTTATATATTTTTCTATTTTATTTAGAGCAGTCTTTTTTTTTTAACACTAAACTACTTCAAAGTGAAAATTGTTATTTATTCCAAGCAAAAAATATCTGTTCAGTGAATGTATAGGTGGCATGCGGCAAGTGTAGGTGGTTAAAAGAGTCAAAATGCCAAAAAAAGGATCAAAGTGCCAAAGTTAAGGTTGCTTTTGCCTCCTCGTATGGAGCCTTCACCTCAGTTCATGGGCACTTACAAAATATGCATATGGAGTGTGGCATTTCTAAATGAGTGATTTGAGCTTACCAAAATAAAAACCAAAGCAAATTCCAGAGGAAGTGTGGTGGGTGCATTTTTTCAAAGGCATGCCTGGGGCAAAAGGAGACAAGAGAAGAGACACAGATTAGGCAGAGTTCTGTATACAAAGATGAGATTCAGTGTTGTGCCTCTAAGGAGAGGCAAAGGCAGTTTTAACCAACCTTTGCACCTTCCAGTCCTGGGGTTGCGCTCAGTGCTTAATTTGTGCTAGGGCTTGTCAGGGCTGAGCCCCAGCATCTCTAGGCTTTGCAGCTCAGAGCCCCGGCCCCTCTGGGCTTGCAGTGTTAGGTATGAAAGTAAAAAATCACTTGAGCCCCGACACCTAATTGCTTGAATCTTGGTACCTCCTTCATTACAAATTCAGTACTGGCGCACTTAAGGGTTGTCCCCTCTGAGATGCAGAAAAAACACACTCCTAACCCCACCTGAGATCTCAAGGGAGCATCTTACAGTCTTCTTCCAGAATCCCCTGCTACTCCACTCTACTCCTTACCCTCACTGCTGACTAGCCTCATGTACATCCCAGTTCCCCAGGCTGACACTGCCATGGTTTCAGCAGGTTAAGGGCCTGGCCTGGGAGCAGGACCCAGTGCTGACCATGCTCCCAGCCATGTGACGTTCATGGCCGTCCATGTACACAGCTTACAGGGAACGTTGGGCCCAAGTGTTAAAAAAAAACTAGCACATTAAATCTTTTCATGGGCAATGAGTCAAGGCAGTGCAAACACCAGCCAGGTGCACTGCAACCCCAGCATAACTGAGACAGCACTGTGCTTCCTGTCCCCAGTTCACCCCCATACCAAAGCTGGCAAGGGGGTCTTCAGAAGACAGCTTTCTGGCTGCCCTGAGCCAGAGGGATTCTCCCACAGCCATAACTTTGGCTTTTAGAGCCCTTCTGTTCTGTTCTGACCTCTTACCCAGCACAAAGGGACGGGAACTGCAATGAGAATCTTGCCCTAGGATTTAAATTTGATGTGGAAGGTGGAATACAAAGGGACCCCACAAATAATCCAGCTTTTAATTAGTCCATCTAACTGCTCAAGTTCACATGACTTGACTTTATTAGATAGGTCTGTAACATAATAGCCAATGATTTCACCTTGCAGCTGGTTTCTTATAAAGAAAGTAGACCTTTTCCTGGCGATATTCTTGCATGGGTTACAGTGTTCTTGACATTTTGGAATGATTTTGTTTAGCAGTGCACACTTCCCTTGGTGATCCCACTGGACTGTGTTGTAGATCTTCAATGCTTCTGGGCCTGCTACGTGCAGCAGTGTGTAGAATTTCGCCCTCTCAGATTTTGGTGCTGGACCATTTACTTGCAGAGAAATGCCAAGTGCTGAAACCATCTCCTCCAGTTCTCTGCCAGGTTCCGTTCCATTATTTAATCAAGTATTTATTACTGTGTTTCATTATTTCAGCTCACCAAACTATAAAAATAACCCTGTTTTCCTTCCATACCCACAGTTGAGATTAATGGGCGTTTTGGGTGCACATGAAACACAGAATTGAGCCCTGCCACAAATTCATTCTTGACTGCTGTTTTATTTTGTCATAGTGGAAGCAGATAGCAAGATTACCTCTTGACCAAATCATGGCCTTGTAAAAATGACTTCAATTCAATTTTTTCATCAGCTTAAATATTTGTAAATAATAAATACATTTTTTTAAAAGTGCTTGTAAGGCTGACATATGAAATATATCCAGATTTGCTGCACTAGATGTTGGGATAAAATTCTCTCAAAAGCTCCTAAGTGACTTAGAAGCCTAAATCAAATGGGTCACTTTTGAAAACAGCACATAAGCTCCTAAATGACTTAGGTCTTTTTAAATGTGTACCGCTAATCTCAATATACATTATTACATAGGAAGAGGTCAAGCTAAAAGGAGCTAATATTTGGCTCACTACAGCATTCATTTCACATGGTCAGATAACACAATATTTAATTAACATATTACGAATTTTGTGAGAAAATTCTATTGACATACACAATTTAAACATGAATCTTTCAATTACCTTTTTTACTTTAAATATTCTTAACTTTTACTCTGCACAGTTTATCCATTGTAAATTTTAAACAGTGTAAGTACATGATTTTAATGGACTAAAGTGTGTAAAATAAAAGGAATTGATCAAACCAGTATTCTTTCTGAGGAAAGGCAAAATGTTCTCAGAGCTTACATACTTATTGATAGCAGCGGGAACAATAGTAAAAAGTATTCAGTGTGAGCAAATAAGATTTAACTCATTATTTCTGAATGCTCAAAAAGGAATTAGGCACTTCACCAAAATAAGTGAAGATGCAACCTGCAAAGACTCCACAAAGCATACAATCTCTAAATACCACACGACACAAGTAGGTGGTGTAAACAGGCAAAAAGGAGGAATGGGAGAGGGAGGACCAGTGTGATAATAATAGGATGTCATGGATATTAATCAGAGGCATGTGTACATCTTGATGGTTTTTTGCTCTGCTTTTTGGTTATCTTTACCTCCCCCTAACTTAGTGAGCCAGTGGAAGTCAATTTTCAGGATGGATTTGAATGAATACGGGACGTACCATCCATGGCAAAGAAGTTGCCAGGGGAGAGAGGAGTTGTATACCACACATGGGAAACCATATGGAAGAAGGCACGGAGATGTTTGTGGGAGATGGAGATGAAATGGTTATCGAGACAGGTATAGCTAGGTCTGAGAGATGAGCAAAAGTCTGAGTGTTATAGGCCGAAAAAGACATTTAAATTTGAGGTGCAGCACAATGGAGAGACAGTGGAATGATTCAAACGAGGGGTGCCAAAGGCCATAAAGAGGATTTTGGTAGCAGCATTTTGAATGGACTGGCCTCAGGAAGAGGAAGCTGCTTTCTTGAGGCTGTTGAGACAGAAAAGAAGGGAAAGTTGTGTCTCTCTTCTTCCTCCACATCTATGAATCAGTACAAATTTTCTAAGGCATTATTATAAATCACAAACAATGAATCTCTGTTCTCCTTCTCTTTTTATTTCTGTTTCACAGTAATGCTGCCAAGATGATTCAACATAGAAATGTGAGTTTTCAGTGCAATTAGAATGTTTATATTTTATTTGTGTTGCATAGAAGTCAGATATTAGTTGGCAAATAGCTATTCCACGGGTGGACGAGGCACATCAGGTTTTAAGATGTGTGCAGACATTGTTAGAGTTAAAAGATTCCATTATAAAACTTCAACCAGACACTTGATTTTGTTGTTATAACTTCAGATACCATTTTTTAGTCATAACAATAGGTCCCCCTAGTGGATAAAGAGGAGATAATAAATTTTGTCTTGCTTGTAAATTTTGTCTTGCCACTACACAGGTCTTGATTATCAAGTCAAAGCCCTCTCTCCTCCACTTGCATAAATGAATGGAGGGGAACGTTTAATTATGCTTGCACAATTCTTTGAAAATGTAAAGCACTTTGTAAGTGATATGTACTTTTTATTGAACTGGCTTATTAAGCAATCATGTCTCCACACAAGTGCAGCATCTAACACTGATTAAACTGTACCTAGTCAACACATAACATTAATTACCAAAAAATATTTATCAGAAGATAAAATAATTTTACTGGTGAGTTGGTCCTGACTGGTATAACAGATATGTAGGAAGGACAACATGCATTATGCTTTTGCAAAAATGAGTCAAGACTTCACCATTTAGTTTTAAATAGCATTTTTCAGAGTGATGGTATTCAAGGCACTTCATGTAGTAATGCATTAGACACTGGAAGTTCAGCGACTGCATGTGGCACAATGTGGTGGCCACTATAAACAGCTATAATTAGTTCATACGCATTAGCTCTTATAACCTGTTGTATTAGGTGAGTAAATCTAGACCAGAAGAGTGGGAGTTATCTTCAGCTTTTCTAAAAGCATCAGGGCACTATTTGACTTCCACCACAGGATAGATACAAAGGAATATCTCATTTAAATGCCTCATATGAAGAACAGAATTTCTGATACTACCATTCCTCATCTACAGCATGGACAGCATTCAATATGAATCCAAATCCTGCAGTGGAGTTTTATCCTACATCCTTGTGGCCTACAGATGTGCCCTGTCTTCTCTGGTTTTTCAAATCTCCTGTAAACCAAATAAGGCTGAGCTACATTAACTAGCAGTTTTTAACTAATTTGAGGGGTTTTTTTAAATGTAGCATCTACACATTTCTTCATTGCTTATATCCAGCAGGTGTTTATCTCCATACATTTTCCATTCCTCGATATGACAGCTTTTTATATGATTTCAACCTGTGTTTTGCTCTCTATCTGCCTCGATAAATAGTAAAACAGCTTTAGCATTTTATTATCATGTTTCAGCCAAAATAGGCAATACTTAATCTCTGATAACAAAGATAGCTGGCACATCTACATTTTGGGGATGATGGAGGGTCTCTTAAATAACCCTCTGCTCTCCCAACTCTGTTTACTTTCACTAACACAAGCCTTGGGTTTTGTGTTGCAGCAACTGTCCTTTCAGCAGAGGGTTAAAAATGACTTCTGCCAAGGTCTGACAAAACGACACCTCAGCCAGTGAAAGCTTCAGGACGCAACATAAAGTGGTCAGAGTCCCTGTCAACCAAGACACTTACCAATCTCAGATTTATAAATGGTAATGCAGGCACTTTCTGCTTGTGGACCTCCAGTTTGGCCTTGTCACACAAACGTATAGAAATCAAGACCCTCTCAAAAACCAATTTTATTAAGTCCAATGCTGATATGATGACCGAACACTGAGATAGTGAACTTTACTCAAATGTCAGACCAAACACTACTGCAAAACAAAGCAGTCAATCTTATTTGTGAAATGTTTTCTAGCTGCTAAGAGGAAATTTGTCACCTGTTAGGAGTAGTTCTTTCTCACTAAACTTATTCTCTGAAGAGTCCAATTAAAAGAGCAGTTTTTGCATGTCAATGAGGAACAAACAGTGGTAGAGTTAACCTTCAATCTACAAGTAAAGTACAGCCTGCTCTACTGATAGAATGACAGTAATTCTATGGCTTTCAGGATATGGTTGAGTTCTACCATCCTGGCTTTGAATTTCTTTGCAGACAAGAATATGAATAGAGATGCATACGTTAGGAAGTATCTACTTCTAGGCCAGGGCCTTTGCACCCCTGTAGCTGAAGTGGGGGGAGAGGAGGCATTCCAAATGGATCTATGTAAGATGGATCCCCACTTACTATTTGATATATATTTCAAGAATTATCATTTTGTATAGCTCATTAATTGCCAATCAATCAATTTGCTTTGTAACTGAGTTTCAGTGGATAACCACCGGTGCTTTGGGTAGAAAAGTAAGACACTTTCTGATTCTTTAAGCATTTCTGAGGCTTCTAGTGCCTTCCTATTCATCTACAATAATGTAGTGAAATGCCAATGGCATCTGTACCGATTTTCCCTTGATAGTACTTGGGGATGCTAAAAGGACCTGAAACTTTGACCTCTCTTTTTTTCTCTGAGGGACCATTTCCCTTTTGTTACTCAATGATGAAAACCTTCTTAACATCCCTGTAGACTTACTTCAGTGGCAATTATCTCCCAGCAAGAGTGGTACCGTATACGACCTCTGGAAAAGTTTTGCTAGTGACAGCCACTAACTGATAGAATTCCTGACCTTATGAACAAGTACAAAGGAAAAATATAGCTCTTGCTTTCGTTATGGCTGATTCTGGAGTAAGGGAGGTTGCATTTACCTATACGGTGGTCACCATTAAAAGTCTAATATATCAGGAGATACCGCACTGCAGAACTGAACTACAAGTATTTCCCTATTCTAAATGGAAATAAATATGGGAAATCATATAGATTATATTCATGTCAGAAGGTGTTACCAACTCTTGTGATTTTCATCATGAGTCTCATGATACTGGGCATTTTTCTTCCAGTCCCAGCAAACTCAATATGAGAGAAGTGACAGCCTAATTCTGTAGATGCCTTAAGTCACTAGGTGCCTTAATTTCCACTGTAAAAGTTGCCCATGTGCCTAAGATTCTGCCTCTGTGAATGCCCATTGCTGTCCCAGGCCGGTGCCTGGATGTTTATCACATCCCAAGCCCTGCCCCCGGGGCATGATCCTCAAACCATGTGAAGAGAAGCAGGCCACTCCAGGACGTGCGTTCAGACCTCACTCCACACAAAACATCCTGGCTGGCGTGAGGGGAGGAGATCTCCGCTCTATCACTGTGCTAAAGGTAATGGTACTCACCCAAGATGTGCGCAAGCCCAGTTCAATTCCTTCCTCTGATGAGAAGGGATTTGAACAGAAGCTGCACAGCTCTCAGGTGTGCCCTAACCCCTGGACTGGAGAGTTTTTCACTCCATGAAAGTCCAGAACATATTTAATCACTTAAACACAGATTCAACGAGAGTTTATGAGAAACCCACATTAGTCTCTCCCAAAGCCCAGTGGTTAAGGCTTTTCCTCCTTCTCCCACCCCCACAGACCATTTTGTGTGGAGTTAGGCATGTGCTGCCACTGTTCTTGCATGAAATGGCTGCCTTAGGTGCCTAAGATGCTTCCCCTCACAGAAAGGGTTCCCAGCTGTGGATCACAAGTACTCCTTCCAGCCCTGAGAGAGGGATAGGGCTTAGATCACACCTCTCTCATTGGTATCTGGTATTGGCTAGGTAAGGTGGGTCCCCACCTAGCATACTGGCTTTTGTGGATTCCATTCTCTTTGCCTATCTCTCCCCATGCATTCCATAGGGAGCCTAGGCGCCTAGCGCAGGAATTCCACTGGATGTCTAGGTGCCTAAACGTCACGCTTTGGAATAGTCACTTTGTAGATTCAGGCCTGAGTTGTTTTTATTGACTTGGCCTTTTGCTTTGTAGGTTTATCATTTGAAGCCTGATCCATGCCATACTTACAAGAGCTTCTTGGAGTAACTAAAGAAGGGCTTAGAATTTCATCCCATTTCTTAGATGCTAGATTTTACGTTTGCAAGCACAACTGGCACTCCTGCCCGTTGGACTTGCTCAGCGGTCTTTCTTCCTCTTTTGATATCATACATGAGACAAAACGGGGAAAAAAAAGAACACCAGCATATTGAGAGAAACACCAGACCAACAGACAAGCAAGTGCCAAGATAGATTTCAGCCCCACAAAACAGAAACAATATGCAGATGTGTTAAGTGCTAAGTAACTAGCTCTAAGTTGTTGAGGCACATAAAAATCCTCTGGAACTAGTGTGCTGAGAGCAAGGATGATGCTAGAGTAAAAAAACAAACAAACAAACAAACAAAAAAACCAAATCGCAGTTCACCGGCAAAGCCAAGGCACAGAGAAAAGATTTAAAGTGCTGAGAAAGACAGATAGAGAAGCACTTAAATAATGGCAGGTGTCAAACACTTGTGGTGCTGGAATGAAAGGCACTGAAATGCTGGGGGGGGAAAATACAGGTACCGAAGTGTCATGATACCACTGTGTATCATGCTGACCAACATTGTCTCATTTCTTCTTTTGCAAAACCTCATCTGTCAGCATCCAGCTGTTGTCTCTTCTCATATACTTGGATTGTAAGCTTTTTGGGGTAGGAAGCATCTTTCTGTACCTCGCACAATGGGGTCCGGTTCAATGACCAGGGCTTATAGGAGCAACAGTAATAATAATAAATAAATAAATAATAAAAATAATAACTAGTCAAGTCCACGTCACATACCAGTGGGTCCTTGCATCCCTCCAATTCACCCTATCACCACAAGTTCCCTGTGTGCCACCCTCCCATCTCCTCTATTTCAAGCACTCCAGACAACTTCCCCCACCCCTTCCCTCATTTGTGGGACTCTGTGTATCCCCCATTTCCTCCTCTATCATGTGCCAGGGACTTTATGTCCCTTTTCCCCCACTCTCCCCTCCATGTGGCTCCCCTCTCCCCCATGTGAAGGGCTGTGTATGAGAGTCCCCCCATTTTGCTTTCCTCATACTAGTCTCATTCTCTCCCAAGCCAAGGGCTGCAGGTGCCCTCCATTCCAGGGTCCCCCAATTTATTCCCCTGCCAAGGATTCTGGGTGCCCCCAACTTGCCCCTTCCCCCATCCCAGCAACTGTGTGCACCACCATTCCCATTTAAACTTTGGTTTCCTGATTCACCCCAAAATCCATAGGGTTTTGCCCCATGATGCCAAGAATATTACCTGAAATTTTGGAATCGACACGAAAATGCTAGCCTCTTATTAAATGTAACACCCTAAGCCAGAAGGAATGAAACTGAACGTTAAGAATGCTTTCCCAAGTGAGGACAGGTCACTTTTTGGCAACACAACTAAAACCTTTTCTTCATCCATTGCTTAAAAAAGCACTTCACTATGGTGATGCATTGGAGAACATTTCAACCTACCTAAATTTTAAACAGAGGCCAGGAATTCCAAAGATTAAACAGGCTTTAAAAAAAAAGGAAGTGAATATTTCAGCAGGAACTTCCTAGGAAAGTTTTGTGCCTGCTGAAGAGAACTTTAGTTTCTTTTAACCAAAAATAGATATTCCATCCTCACCCACTGAACAGAAGAAAATAAGGACTTCAGAATTACTTACGCACATTTGCTGACACTATTTACCATCACACAGAAAAATAGGGTATGTGAGTGATGCAGAACTAGTAGAATTCATCTATGTAGCTGTGAAAAATGCTCACTCATTTAATAATCCATAACACAATGGAGGTATAACTATAAATACCCAACAAAAGAATCCATTGTTACTTTTGAAAAATAAATCATATTTAAGACTAACAATTTAAGTTATAGTACAATTCAGTTTTGGATTAAACACAAAAATAACAAGGCTTTCAAAATACCAATAATAAAAGAACATTTTATTAAAAATGGACGTTTGTCAAAACTTTATATATCAAAACTAAGGCCACAGCTAATGCTAACATAAAGTCAACTTCAAAACATTTTTATAATATGATTTAATTTAGAAATATTATACAAAGCTATTTTACAAATGATGACTCAAACATTTCAGAAACTTAACAGTTTACCCTAAAATTTAATGTTACAAATTATTTTGAAGTATCAGTACATAAAATGTATATTTTTTTTTGGTCCCTTGAGGAAAATAATTTTTTTTGCATGGGTCCGGCTACAGAAATAAACAGAACCATAAGATGGCAATTACCGTATTAACAGCCAATAAACCTCCTTTTTCTGTGCTGAGTTCACTTTTCTTGTAATCTTAAACGTCTCCAGTCATAATAGCAATGAACTCCTCCTGATTGACTGTGATAAGAGAGATAGAAGGTAGATAGATATTAGAAGTCTATAATAATGAAAGAAAAATATTTTAAGTACACATTGTCCATTATATTTTAAAGCTTCCCCTTTAATATTCTTAAGCCCTGATCCAGTGCTCATTAAAGTTAATAAACACAGGTCTGGATTTTTTGCTTCCAGTTTATAACAAATTAAGAGAGTCTCTCTCTCTCTCTATTAAACAAAATGTATTCACAACACAGTTTTCACAATTTTTAAACTTAAGCCACAAGATCAGTATTTAGGTGTTATTATGGAAGATACTGAAGCCAGAAGCTCAATGCACAACAGTATTATATTGCTATAGCAATAGTTCCATTTATCTATTATAAAAAGTAATCTAAAAAAGAGAGTATTAAGAAGAAATACTGTAAGTCTAATTTTGAATATTTTGTGGACAGTTCAGAGAAGTTACAAAGAAATGTTAAATGTATTAAACATTGCATCACTTAAAAAGACCATATCTTTTTAAGATACCTTTCACTGAGGCATGTGTGTCTCTCCATGGTTATGGTTGAATTCCAGTTTGCCTTTAAACTAGAGATTCAACTTATTTGTTATGTACGAAAAATACACTGTATCCTCCCCAAAATTACATACTTACAATGAATTTACAAGTAACTCTATTAATTAGTTTGTGTTAAAATTAAACTGAATCCTTAGAAATTTAGCTTGTGTGTTTCCTTTGCTCCAAATAATTTTAATAATGGAATAACAAACACGTTTCAAACTTTCCATGTGGTTAAAATAAATTGAAATCCTACATACAATCTAAATTTGAAGAAGTTAGACATGAAGTTATTACTGACATTTTTATCCAATCGTTATGATTGTATAGACTAAATATTCAGATCACAGCTCAGGTAGCTCTTGAAGAGCTATTTTGACATAAGCAATAACTCAACTAATCACTATACTTCCTCTACAGCTAATCTGCATACAGCAGTTCTATTGGCTGTAATAAATCAATGGTGTGAGAGGAACTGGACATGTCCAGATTTCTCATTGTTAGATTACCTGACCCCAGTGCTCTCTAAAGGTTCCATGGCCGCATGCTAGCTTGGTAATCCATGTTTGAAAGGCTCCACATGGCACTTTTGCCTCACTTCCTTTCATACCAAGGCAGTGCTGCCAGGGAAATTGAGGAAGCAGTGCAAGACAACTCCTTAAAGCATAGACACACTGGGACTCAAGGATCAGGCTACTTTCCCCCAAAGCAGCTATAAACCTATCTTAACTGGCCAGTGCACTCTGGGTACTTTTTACTACTCTGATGTACAAATGCATCTGTCCTTAGGAGTTGGAAAAAAAAGTTGTTGAGGGCTGATATTACATATCTTCAAATCTAATAAATATTGCATGGAAGCATTCTCTCTGGGTTGCTTGCTTAGTGTTCATGCAAAACTTGTTCTATTCTGAAGTTTCTAAAAACCAAGAAAATTCCAAGACCAAAAAGAAAAAAAAAGTTGAAGTTGAGAGTACATATCATTATCTTAAAAGTAAAAGTTACAGGGATGTAACTATCCCAAAACTAAACACTGCAAAGCCAGAGTTAAATTTACATTTAAATGAAAGCCAAACATGTTAAGCAGTAGACATACATAAAGCACCCAAACAATCTTAATTCTAACTTGTCATGACAAGATATTAGGGGGAAAAATAAGAAAATGTCTTTAAAAATCAGTTTAATATAATCTGGGACCAATACACTGAAATGTCTGACTCAGTCATACACTCAGGACAGACTTAAGGTTGACTGGATGACCTAACTGTATTTCCGCACATCAACGTGTTTGGATATCTTTTAAATCCTGTTATTCCCTCTCAGCCTTAATTTACTGATCTGTACTCTCAACGTTAAATCCATTTTAATGTAGTTTTGTCTTAGAATGTAATAGTAAATGAACTAACACAGACTGTCAAAATTATAACTAGGGTTATGGTTAAAAGAAAGTTTACATACCGATAAAGTGTTCAAGAACTAAAGGATAACCCCACCTAGAAATGAGGAATAAAATAGGCAACACAGACCAAAAATATTTAATATTAAAGATAACAGACATATGGAATACATTACTGTAGTAGATGTGTGAAATATATAGGGTATACATGATTACAAGATAAAGTTTGTTAGTTTCTAGACAAGGTGAAGGCTGCAGGACATAGTGGAAAAAGCAGAAAGACAGATTTAAGAAACCAAAAGAGAGGATGTATGTTTGTCTCTATTATAACAGCAGCATATAGTCAATGACAGTTCAATACTTGGTGCATATCATATAAAATCAGATTCTGTATCAGGCATGCAAGCACAGAAGCTTATTTTCCAAGCTAGTGCAGAGCTGCCACAGGAGTCACAGGAAACATGATGAGTTCTTGGAGACAAGCTTGCAGTGTGACACAGAAAGCAGTTCAAAGTGGTTGTTGTCATTCATGGAGCAGCTGGAGATGGTGGAGTACCAGTTCTGGGTCCAAAAAACAAGCACTGACTGGTGGGATCACATTGTTATGCAGGTATAGGATGATGAGTAGTGGCTGCAGGACTTTCGGATGCACAAAGCCACATTCCTGGATATGTGTACGGAGCTCACCCCGGCCCTCCAGCACAGTGACACCAAAATAAGAGCTGCACTAACAGTAGAGAAGCAAGTGGCAATTGCTGTGTGGAAGCTTGCAATGCCACGTTGCTACTGATCAATTGGGAATCAATTTGGAGTTGGGAAATCAACCATGGGGGTTCATGTGATGCAAGTGTGCAGAGTCATTAATCACATTCTGCTATGAAGGACTGTGACTCTGGGCAACATGCAAGATAAAGTGGATGGTTTTGCAGCAGTCGGGTTCCTGAATTGCAGTGGAGCAATGGATGGCATGCATATCCCTTTTGTGGCACCACATCACCTTGCCATAAAGTACATTAATGGAAAGGTCTATTTTTTTATGGTATTGTAAGCACTGGTGGGTCACCAGGGATGTTTTACTGATATCAATGTGGGATGGTCAGAGAAGGTGAATGACAGAGAACACAGCTTCAGAAAGCTGCAAGCAGGGACTTTCTTTCCAGACCAGAGGATTACCATTGGGGACGTTGAAATGCCAATAGCGATTCTTGGAAACTCAGCCTACCCCTTTCTCCTGTGGTTCATAAAGCTCAACAGCAAAAAGGAGCACTTCAAGTACAGGCTAAGCAGGTGCAGATGACAGTTGAACATGTCTTTGGCCAATTGAAAGGCCGCTGGCATAATCTATTTATGAGATTAGACCTCCGTGAAAAAAATGCAACTGCCTGCTGTGTGCTTCATAATACATGTGAAGCAAAAGGGGAAAAGATTCTGCCAGGATGGAGGTGGAATGGCTGTCTGCTGATTTTAAGCAGCCAGATACTAGGGCTATAAGAAGAACTCAACAGGGAGCTATGCAGCTTAGGAAAGTTTTGAAAGACCATTTTAATAGTGAGTCACAATAATGTGTGTTGCTGTAGCATGCTTTCTCTGACATTTTTGCACCCCAAGATGAACCTTATAATGAGTTCTCTGTGTATAACATTGCAAATGCACCTATTGCTATTATCTGTGTATGATGGCACCCTGAGCCAACACGTGTTGTGAACTAATAAAGATGGATTAAGTTTCCACAAATAAGACTTTTATTCTAAACCCATGCAAGCAGACATATCTATAACTAAATTAAATTTTATAAGATACAGGGCAAAGAATCTTTGACGGGGAAAGAACAGTCATTTTTCATTTTACAAATACATACACCAATCCTGTCTCTCACAAGTCAGTGTATGTGTGGCTGTGATTGTCTGTATTTTACCCAGGGTGGAGTGGTAGGGGCAGTGCAGTGGCCCCAGATGCCACATGGAATGTGGTGGAAGGGAAGGTGTAGGGAGGGAAGGTGTCAGGAGATCCCTCCACGCAGTTTGCCATGGACTGCAGAGGGAGGCGAGCATGCGTCTGTTGAACTGAAGGTCAACAAGAATCTCCAGCATGTATATTTGCCACTTGAGAAGTGGTAGCATCTCCTGCTGCTCTCTCCTTTTCCTGTGTCCATGTGAAGGTATCTGAGGCTTGCAGAGTCTCTTGGAAAATGTCATCCCACATTCTCTTCCTTCTCCTCTGCTGGTGTGGGTTGAGTGACCCTCAAGGCCACATTTCCAGATGCATTTCCACCTGCGATGTGCAGAGGTACTATTGTGAGTTTATTCACAAGTTAAACAGAAATCTGGTATAATGAAATCACTGCCCTTGATCCACACAAGTTGCAAGCACTACATTCTCACTTTTCCTTGGGATACAGAGCAGTACCAGCCAGGGTGAGTATGGCCCACGGAGGAGGGGGGAGATTGGGACAATAAGCTCTTGGGCATGAGTATATGAGGATAGGGCAATTGAATTGAATACTGGCACCATTTTCCACATGTAGTGGTGATTTCAGCTCATATCTAACTCCTGAGGATAACAGAGGCTGAAAGAGAACCGCTCCTGCATGCTTCCAGCTGCAGACTGGGGCCACATGCTGCTAGCCTATGTGCTGCAATGGTGCCTGCTGAAGTAATTGCTGAGTGGTATGGGAAAGGGCCCTACTGCGACAAAAGAAATAAGGCAGCCTTCCCCAGAAACTTTCAGCAGAGGATTGCAGACTACCTTCAGGAGTTTCCTCAATATCTCTCTGGAGAGTTCACGGAACATCGATGCACATAAACAAGCTGTTCTGCAGGGCACTCTGCCTAACTGTACAGAGGAACGAAAAGCCGAAAGCAACTCTACCTCTATTGGATATTTCACTACCTCTTCTAGCATAATTAAAAAGGAGTAAATCAACAGATATGTCCCTGCAATACAAAGCAAACTGCATCCTTACCGGAGGTTCCTTCCCCTGCATCAGGCTCACTCATGTTGGACCGCGGGGACTGGCTCTACTTCTCTGGAATCAAAAACAGATCCTGGCTCTGTGCCACTGGATCTCCCAGTCACCTCTCCCCTATGCTCCTCTTCCTCTTCATCCAACACCTTCTCTTCACTGTTCACTGCAGAGACCTGTAACTCTGGCTCCTCTGAAGTATCCACAGGGCTCTTGGGGGTAGTGGTGGATGGCATGCAGCTCTCTGTAAAAGTGGCACGTCTGTGGCTCTGCACCTGAGCAACTGTTAGCCTGCCTTGCTGTCTGTTATGCCTGCTGCAGCTCCCTCTCTTTCACATGGCACTGCTCCAGGCCCTTCTTGTAGCCCTTCTCTCCTATGCCGCAAGAAATCTGCTTGTAGATACTGATGTTTCTACAGTTGGATTGGAGCTGTGCCTGTACAGCCTCTTTTCCCCACAGACCCAGGAGATACCTCACTTCCTGTGTACTCCAGGAAGGAGTTTGCCTGCAGCATGGAGCCAGTATGGTGAGCTGGGCAGTTGCTATGTGAGCACGCCACACCGAGCAAACAGGAAATGGAATTTCAAAAATTCACAGGACTTTAGGGGGGGTGAGGTTTATACCTAAGTACCTGGCAACCGGCCTGCGGAGTTGAAAATGGTGACTAGAGTGGTAATGGAGCATTATGGGACATCTCCTAGAGACCATTAAAGTCAACTAAAGTAACACAGTGTCTACACTGGCACTACATCCACCTAAGCACTATGCCTCTCGTGGAGGTGCACTTATTAAGTCTGCATACGGGCAAGTTACATTGGTGGGAGCAACATTTTAGTGTAGAGATTTACAGAATTAGGTCGACGTAGGTTGCCTTGCGTCAACTTAACTCTGTAGTGTAGACAGGCCTTTGTCTTAGTTAGCTTTCTAATATTTTCCATACACAGAGATGTACAAGACACACACTCAGATACCAATCTCTGTAACTTATTCAAGCTATTCCTCTTTCAGGCTGGGAAGCAAGAAAGATCCATTGTTATATCTATTTTTAAGTAACAGTAGAAGGTGCCCCAATAATACCATGGTGATGGAAGTCATATAAATGGAATGGAAAGATACAGGCTTTAGGCTACTATTGCATTATAATGTGGCTTGCTATTTAAGCCACCTGAAATTAGTTCCAAAATTAGAACATAAAAAAGCAAATCCATTGATATGTCCCAAAGTAGACAAGATGTCAGAGTACAGAGAACAGGTGTTTGCTTGGGTAACACAATATTCCTTAATTCTGCAAAAACCCTGCTTTGCTATTACTTGCTTTTCGCCATCTTTACTAAATAATAGGTTCTGTCTAGTAGTTCACAACTGTGACGCTGTGTTGAATACTGACTGTAGTACTGTGTTGGCTACCAGTGTTTATCAGTGTAGGTTGCATGCATATGTCCCCATGTAAGTGCTGTCTTAGCTCTGCAGACAGCCGAGACAGTTCTCACGATTGAATGAATCGACATGACCACGGATTAGCTGAGCAACAGAGGCACCCGAGCCAGGTTTATTGCGTGGGACACAATGAGAAGTGATCTACAGAGTATCTCTGTGTCAGCTTCCTATATGTGGCGTTACAATGGACACAGCCCAACGGTGGGACTTTCCGTTATCCCCTAGACGGGACCGCTGTTCCCTTTGACATCCTTTTATACATTGTTACGTACAATTTCGTTCTGCCCCCTTCGACATAGGCTAATACAACCTTTTCCGTTAATTGGCTGATTTGGGCAAAACAACTCCATTTATCACCTTTTAGTCATTTCTATTAATCAAAGTGTCATTTTCGGGAGTTAGTTCTTTTTGGTATTTTGGTGCCTTCTACACCTGCTACATAATTTGCATTTTAGTACTATTTTGGCAACGTGTATACTTGCAGCATCAGCACTTTCCTGTGCCAATTTCAGTTAACTTGGGTTTTTCCGCTTATACTCCTGTTCACTTGGCTTTTTACACTTAGGCCTTAGCCTCTTTTACAGGCCTTATGCTCATTTCTTACTACATTCCTTAGGCCTTAGCCTGTTTTATAGGCCTTATGCTCATTTCTTACTACACTGATAAGACTAGAGATTTGTTTTGAACATAAACATGGAAAACACAAGCCATTTAATACTATATTGGGAGAGAGTTAATTTACTAATGAAATCTCTTTGAACATGTCAAAAGCACTTCTCGCTGAGTCAGCATGGCAAATTTTATGTTTAAAAAACAAAAACATTGTGTTATCCAACCATAAAAGTGTCTATAAAGAAATTAAGATACATTTCCCCCTATGTGTTCCATAACTCCAAAAGAACTTACATGATTTAGTTAAACCTTTTCCAAAACAATCAGGCAGAGGTTGCCAATCAAGGAAGTCTAGTCTTCCTCCACAGCCCAGCAATGTTTATTCTGCATTTGACCAAAAGGTCACTGCAGCACAATGTAAAGTTCTCCTGCATAGAAAGTACACTGCCTCTTTGGGAGCTCTCAGCATCTGACAGCCCAGTCGAAAGACCAATGGAGTCTCAAATCGTGCTACGAGTGTACCGCTGTTCCAGTGCACTTTTATTATTTTGGAGAAAGAAAATACCATACCCAGAATATATCTGCAGAATTCCTCAGAAAACAGCTCAGCTACAGTATTATATTATTTATGCCCTATGTTTACCTCTCAAGCTACAAACCTGCCAACACAGGACATAAGCCACTGAAATGTGTGAAAAGTTATTAAAATACATGACCTGAGTTTTGCTTCATGTCAACATGTAATGGAGAGATTACAATTTTAAACATATAATCTGTTTTTCAAGATACGTTCACACAGTCTGACTCAAATATAAGCCAGTTTTTCAGTACATGTCACTCTTGCCTCCCAGCCTGGCACCCTGGGACCTAGACAGGTAGTACATCACAGTCACAATTTTTAGTAGTAGACCTAGCAGGTCATCAAATAGCTAGGACTTGGCCTTCTTTTCAGTTTTACCAGATATCAAAGTATATCATGGCATCGCAGCCATTAGGATGTAGGGACCCATCTGTCCCAGAAACAAGGGCAAAATAATTCTATAACAGAGGTCTTTCTGAAAAGGAACTATGCCCCCCCAGTATATACAACAAGTGATATTGGAACAAAGAAGATGAAGACTACCTCAGATGCTGCCTAGTTATACGTCTGAGGAAACATGACAGAATAAGAAGAGGAGAGAGAGGAGTAGAATTTTACCCAAAGTACATGATTTTGTGACTGCAAGCTGCTTCACAGAAGAGGAGGAACAGCAGATGAAACAAAGGAATAAAACGAAGTATACAGTATTGAATAGAGAATATCCTTTGTCATTATAACCTTCACAGATGGTTCTACAGAGATCTTATCTTCCATGACCAATTTATCAGTTTTGCTATCTTGTGCACAAGAATAAAGTAGGACAATAAGAGGAAATTTTCAAAAATCTACCAGTTCAAATCTCACCTAAACAAAAACAATTCTCTTCTGACGTCTTACTCTCCCATCAATGTTGCAAGGTGGAAGCTAGCAAAATTTAATTACCAAGGTGGTCCACATTTAAACAGACCTAGGAGGTAATCCTCCTTAGGTTTACTTAGATACAATGACTGACAAGAGCAAGGCAAAATGAAATCAGAAACAGTGATAATATTCCTTTGTTTCAAGTCCCCGTCAGTGCTATGAAGAAAGATGCACCACATCACTAAAGTCCCAGTCAATAAGAAGAAAATGCCTGGCTTGTTTTGCTTGTTTGTTTCTTTGGAGGCTGGGGAGGGATTAAAGGATGTTTAAACACAAGAGGTGTTATTTCTATATTCGTGTACATTTTTAAAATGCTACTAGTAGTCAGTTTTAGATTTATTTTCAGGAGGGTGAACTGCAGCAAATAAGATGACAGTAAGATTTTATTATACAACCTTGATGTTTGGAGTTAAACAAAACAATGATTCATAGATTTACTTTTATTTAGAATGAATCTTAAAGAGCAAGATACAGCATCAGTTTGCTTTAGAAAACTGGAAAAATCATAAAAAAAGCTTTAAGGATAAACAATGTCATATTTAAACATTATGCTGTCAATCTCCCACATGCATTCCTGTGCTTGAATATCTAATGGCGGGAATTAATGGTTTAGTGGATAACATAAGGATAACATAACCTTTCATTGCTAGGTCATCCATTTGGATTCAGAAATGACAGCAGTGACCCAAAATAGTTACCATTCGGCAATCTTTGAGAAATAAATTGGTGGTCTCCATTCAATTCCTACTTACCAGGTGTCCACATAACAAAATTTACCATCACAATTGGCACCTTTGTTGGCAACTTCAGCAGAGACGCCAAGGACTTAATATGCTTGAAGACTAAACTACTCTCTCAACCTTAGAAATACTCATTTAAAAAGAGCATGTAAGTCAATCATGAAGATGTGGGGAGGGAGAAGAAAGGGAGACTTGCACCTACAACTATCTGTGCTGTACCTATTCTGAGGATAATCAGAGTATTTCAGACTACAGCACTATCAATGCAGCCATTTTTGAGTACCAAGTTCACTTAAAAAAACCACCTCCAAGTTCCTTCAAGTTTATTAGTCACCCCATTTAAAGAAAAATATATTCCCAAAAGAAAGTATTTGACTGATGAAAAAAACTAACTACCATCATACTTGTTTCCCAGTGGTGATAACTATGTGGTGTGTTCACATATGGCCAATTTAGAAACTAGCAATCCTTCATTAACTCCTTAGTGGCAGTTGCTAATAGGTATAGCTATTACTCCTACGCATGGCCTCTTCAGGGACATCCTTTGGAATTTATCAATTTCATCATATTCAAGAATTCAGTTAAGTATTTCTTGATTTGTGTGAAAATGACTGTGCAGTGTAGTTCAATTCTAGAAGTGACACAATGTAGTTCCATGTTTGACTCAATTACTTCCAGCTTCAACTGCACTTGAAACTTCTAATACACTCCTGTTCTATCAGTTACCGGTGTTCATGTTCAAAGAAAGAACAAACTCAGCTTAACTTTCAGATCTCTAATTGTGTTTGCAGGGCTAGCAAAGATTAAATAATAAATCTCATATCTGTCAACTGAACAAATTTGTTCTACAAGTCATTAAAAGGCAAACAAAGAATATAAAACTGAACATTTTATAGTCACTTCTCGAATCAGAACCAGATTTTAAGTCAAAATTGGGACAAAAACAGCAAGGCAAATTAAAATAAGTCAGGTGATTTTTGTTTTGTTCAATACTTACTTTCTCCATCTCCATCTTTATCAAATTCTTCAATCATAGCTCGCAGTTCTTCATCAGTCATATTTTCACCTAGTTCTCTAGCAACACGGCGCAGGTTTCTCAAGCTTATTTTACCTGAGTCGTCATCATCGAATAATTTGAATGCTTTGAGTATCTCTTCTTGTGGATCTCTGTCCAATATCCAGTCTGTCACTAACATAGGGAAAAATAGGGAAAACAAGGCATCTTTTATTTAAAAAATGGCAATTTCACAATGCCCCAACTCTACTTTCTAGGTGAAGTTAATCTTTTTTCCTATGCTTCTGACTTCTAAAATTATTTCAGATTTCTCTTAGCTTTCAATCAGGCATTTTAATTGACTATTAAAGGCTTAAACATTAGTATTTCTAGTTAGTTATAACAGTTTGTGTGTTGTTGCACAGTTCCTAAGTTCAGACCTGTTGAATATGCCAGACTCAGGTTTGTTTCATGTCTTCCATCAGTTTTAGTATCAACACTAAAGTTTAGGACTGAGGACTCAGAGAGAAAGACTGTCTTAAAATACTGTCTCCTGTGAAGACAGTCTGATTTGGATGTTAAATGCTTGCTGTATTGCAATGAGAGGTACAAGTTGGGGCACTGCATGCCTACTGCAGCATTATTCAAAAGCAAGAAAAGTACTGGGTCCTTTAAGAAGAGGAAGCTCAAGCCAATGGCTTCAGAGGACAGCTAAGCCAAGTCTCTTCAGCATTGTGCACTTCAGATCTGACAGAAACTAACATGGTAGATACTTAGAAAGGAGGCTTCAGGGAACCGCTCTTAATCTTCCTTTTTTTCTACTTTTTCACTTTTATAAACTAGAGGAAACCCCTGACCTAGAAATATCAGCAGTTCAAGAAAAGTTATGTCCACTAAAAAGGTGCTCAGACACCAAGATGAGGAGCATGGTAGAAATACCTAGTTTAGATAGATAAGAATGATCCACAGCAATTTTTTTTTTATTTATATGCTTATAAATATTCAGGTGGTGAAGAAGAATTGTAAACTCAGGAAGACAATATAAATAGAAATATAGAAGTTGAGGGTGGAAAGTAATTTGCACATATGCTTTTTAGTAGCACTTTACACTTTAACACCTCCACTTTTCCTAGTTCCATTCTATATGCTTATGCCTCATTCATTTATTTTATACCCTTTTATTTTCCCCTTATATCTTTTCTCGTTGTGGCATGTCCAGCTACAACAGAAGTTGAAATGCAGTTTAACTTCATTTATGCTTTTGATATGTAGACCTTTTCCACAGCACCAGTTTCTAGGAGACTAGAAGCGTACACAGCCATAGTCTGTTTCAGATGGGTGCCCTGGGAAATGCTCTACTATGCAGGAGGTACTGATGTAATTATGTTCTTTCCAAATTTTGTGATATCCTCTTGATACTGAAAGAAGCAGTTAGGCACTATCTAAAAGAGAGGTATGATAGAAACCATAACAGGAACAAAACAGTGAGAGTAATTAACCCTTTGAACAACTTACCAAAAGTTAGGGTGGAAATTTTTAAATCAAGGTCAGACATTTTTCTAAAAAATAGGCTCTAGTTCAAACAGGAATAAAGTCAGGTAAATCCTATGGCCTGTGTATACAGGCGGTCAGATTAGATTATCACAATGGTCCCTTCTGGCTTTGTAATATATGAAAAAAGCCTTGACCTCACTGGTCATTGAAGAGGCTTTTACTATATAAAGCAAGACACTAATCCAGGAATCTTAATCAATCTTGATTATTCTTTTTATCACATCCATTTGTAAATCTATAGCAGAGAAGAGCAAGACAAAAATAATCTATTGTGTCAACATTTTTTGCTAGTAATTGCTTCACCCATTTCTAGAACCAACCTTCATACTCTTTGTACCTGCTAGTCCCGTGTTACATTATTTGCTGTTTATGACTTTCAGTAAGCCATTAAAAAATACTTCATCCCTGCTGGGGTTTACAGGCCCCACGTTTAGAACGTGCTATTGTTTGTAGACAGAATGCACTGTCTGGTTTAGTGAATTTGACAGGAAAAATTTGCAAAATTTGCGTTTATCGATTTAGCTTTAAAATAACTAAATAAATAAATAAATATATAAATATATATATATGAAATAAATAAATAAATATTACATCATTTGAATCATCTTAGTTGTCCTTTGACTGTAACAAATTTAGGTTTACTAATGGAAAGAGCGCTCCAAAAAACTAATTGAAGCATATTATCCTAAAAGACTGAAGATACAAAACATTTGTAAATATCAAAGAGGGTACTTGACTGAATAAAACAAAACATACAATAGTTTATACATCTTGTTTTCCATGTAGTTCACTCCTATATTTACGCTAGTCAAAAACTTTTGGTATAACACTGAAGATTGTAGTGAAGGCAGTTAAGATGCAGTTCTTCCCTTCTAATTAAAATGAAAGAAAACAAAATGTGGCTCAACTGATTTTATTATGCTCATGCAGGAATTTACAGAATTGCCCTTTCTGTATCCCACATTCCCCCACTCACTCCTGTTTGTTCAATGAGATGAAGTATCCCACACCAATTAAGGAGAAAGATACAAGTCATCTTCATCAGAGCTGAATTTGACTGAAAGTTTAGAGATGAGTTCAAACAACAGCATCGCTTTCCTAAGCTGTAGGTGGTTCTGTCCAACTGAGCTGCTTCGTAGCCTCTCACAGCAGGAATAGGGACAGAAGAATAGAGACTGGTTAAACATAAGGGATAAGAGGAAAAAAATCCAGGAAAGCACATATGTGAAGTGTGACACTAAGCCAGAAAGGGTGAAGCAACAAGCAGGCTATGTGTCCTAAGATCAATCTTTAAAAACATATTACAAAAGTATTGAAATGGTAAACAGGACCATCATTTCTTGTAGATAATTATCAAAGCCATGTAAATGCACAGAATTCTTTGAAATGCAAAGCTATATTGTCAGAAAATGAGAAGTAAATATGAATGATCTTTGTCTGTGTTTACCTATATGTTAGGAATTTAGCAATGTGATCCAATTAGCATATAGATGCTAAACTTTGGTTCCTGTCTGTAATATTCTATTGATTCAGAAATGAAAAAGGAATATCAGCAATTAGATAAAACGTGCGGTGTAATATTATCGACTTTATTTTTCTTTACAGTTTATAGTAAACTACCGGTGAACCTTTGAGTGGCCTTATGCTAATGAATGCAATTAATCACCTATGTATACATAGCAAATAAAGATTGAAGTCAAAGGCAGCAATGTATATTATCTATTCTTCATCCAAAGAATCCCTGTTGTGTTGTCTGCTGTCAGGAAGCTATAATAGCCTGCCAGAGATCTATAAAAGAACTCTAGGGCCTCATCCTTTCATCTCAGATCTGCTTAAACTTCATCAGGGAAGTTTGAGTCATGAGACTGAGGTCTCCAGCTTCATTCTGGAATAACTCTGCAATTTCTCATGGAATTTAAATAAACTCTGCACGTGGACTGCCTTTTGGATTATATGAAATTGATTCTGGAGAACTTTTCTGCAAATCAGTGCCTTCCATGGTGAAAAGTTCCAGAGGGGTAGCCGTGTTAGTCTGTATACAGCAAAAACAGTAAGAGTTCTGTAGCACTTTAAAGGCTAACAAATTTCTGAAGGCATAAGCTTTCGTGGGCTGCAACCCACTTTGTAAGCCATACTGCTACAAAAAAAACCTTCAAAAACAGACTTCAGCAAGAAACTGCAGAGCTGGAGCTCATATGCAAACTTGACACAATCAGACTGAGTCAATGGGGACTGGGAATGATTATTTCATTACAAGAAGTAATTGTCATTGCTCACACATTCTCACCTTCTAATCAATGGTTTTGAATAGGCCTCATCTACTCTAACTGAATGGACTCTGTTAACACTTGCCCTCGCCATTGTTGTTTCTTACCCTTGGATGTATATATACACCTCCTATCTGTAATTTCTATTTCATGCATCTGACGAAGTGGGTTGCAGCCCACGAAAGCTTATACCTGCAGAAATTTGTTAGTCTTTAAAGTACTACAGGACTCTCATTATTTCTACAAATCAGCAACTCACCATCTCTACTGTGATCTGACCCAAGAATTTTTACTCATATCTGTATATATAATAATCTTTAACCACAATAACTCTTTCTTTTCTTTTTTAATAAATTTTAGATTAGTTCATACAAATTGGCTGTAAGCATGTATTTGGGTAAAATCTGAGATATTCATTGACTTGGTGGGTAATGTGTCCGATCCCTTGGGATTAGTAGAACTTTATATACGGAGAACAAGATTTTAAGTAATCCTCACCATATTTGACTTGGCTGTCTGGATGGGAGCCCAGGGCTGGATTGCTTACGAGAAACTGTATGTTTTTACCTTCTTAATAACCAGTAAAGTATTGTAGAAGCTGTTTTGTGGCTGGCTTAGTGAACACAAGTATTAAAATGTACTGCAGTTTTGGGGATTGTCTGCCCCATTCTTTGCAGTTTAACCTCATTGAGTAATTTCAGTGAGATCTCTCCAGCCACTGATAGCCACAGTGAGAAAAGAAAAATTCCATCTCATCAGAAGCAACACCTGTTAGTCACAGACAAAAAGTACTGCCACCAGAAAAATCACTTCTCATATCTAGATGCAGTACAAAAAGTAGGGAGGACTGAATCAATTTAGCTAAATTAAGAAAAATGCAAAAAATCCCAAAACTATGGGACAGAGAGAAAGAGGGCTAGCAATAAAGGATTTCTTTAACATTTCCTTTTGCTAGAGGGGGAAACTAATGTGAAAGTCTATTAAACAGAACATCTTCCTTTAAATTCTCTTCCCACCCCTCTTAAATCACATGCCATGACAGTATCAATATTCCCACCAGGTTTTGTTTCTGGACCTGCTGAGGTAAATTTAGCCCCATCTCAAAATGAAATTAAGACCATATCTTCTGTTAAATGGTTATCACAAACATCTGTGGCCCAGCCTCAACCTGTAGATGACTAAAATTTATGCATCATACATTTTAACTAAAACTTGATTTACAATAATGTAATTCTCTCTCCCCTTATACCCAAGACTGTATACATCCTATTTATATGGATTTTTCTGAAATTTCACAGGGGCACATAATATATTAAATGTACAGAAAGGGACTGTAAAACAATTTAAACAAGTGTTAGATTATATGAAATCAAAATGTATGAAATAATCCTAGCATAAAACATTTTTATTAAATAAAAATAGGTCATAATTTTATAAATGACATTTGCAACTAAAAATAGTTACCACAGAAATGTATATTCCCCAAAACAAAAAATATTTTTCCTTTAAAGAAAATAATAGCTCTCCATGGAAATTTATTATTCTCAGCACAAAGATGTAACTTTAAGAAACTGTTTTTTTTTTAAATGACAGCTGAATAACTTGATGTACAAGATTTTAACATCTGTTCACTTTCTTTTACCTTTGCTATAGGATAAAATCCATATTTTTATTACTACTACTCTGTATTGCACCTCTTTTGTTGGGATTTGGACACTTTTCAAGGCCCAGCTATTTTTTTCCTCCATATCAACTAACAGAATCCTACAAAATTCACAAGCAATGCTGTCACGTCTGCATTCCTGTAAAGTAGAGCTTTCCCTACACATCAATCTAAACTAAAGCAGACTACAAATGTATACAAGTCTAGTCCCTACAGACTGTGTTTTTGATTTGTAGAGCTTTCCAACAGCACCAAACAAGCTTAAACTGTGTTTTAATATTCTACTGCAGCTGGAGGTGCCATGAAGAGAAATAATCAAAGTCAAAATGGAAGGGAGCAAGATAAAACAAAGGAAGGAGACACACTGAACAGAGTTTGAAAGTATAGAAAGGAGCAAAAATTTGTAAAGGGCTACTAAAGAAATACAAGTTATTATTAAACTTGTCCCTTAAAAAGAAGGAGTCTCTGAAAGAGTATATGGAAAATATTGTTCTTCCCTATCTACACCAGTCAAAACATTAATTAAAGCCCAGTTTTTGTTCAACTTTCTGATACAGTTAAGAAATGGAGTGGGTCAAGTTGCTGACTTCAAAATAATACTATTTCTTACTACCAAGTGTCCCCAACCAACTTTTAGTACGTACTTAAAATCATATACATACCAACTTCATTAAAATCTTCAAAGGTGATTTTGCCTGTTGCATCTCTGTCATAATCTTTAAGTATTTTTAGCACATCAGCTTTTTTTACATCAAAACCCAAAGCTCTCATTGCCACCTTTTGGAATAAAACAGAAGTACAACAATAAACCACCTTCAAAATATAGATCGCATAGTTTTCTTTTTACATAAGTTATTATAGCACCTTATTATCCAAGCCAAACTTTGTGCAGATGGAGAAAGGAACACTTTAATAAATACAATCATGAATAAACCATCTCAAAAGTAGTACTTACAAAAGGCCACAAAGTGAAGCCAGGACATGTAAAATTTCATGATTTAAGAGATTTTTATAAGATGTGCCAAATCTCTTGTAGTGGGCAAGCAGATTTTTTCCTTAATTTACAAAAAAAACTCTTAATCCCCTTAAGAGGGAAATGTCACAAAAAGTATAAGTTTCAGAGGGAAATTGTGTTCTTTATGTCAGCTGTGAATATTTGTAGTTACCCTTCTACAGATAAATTTAGAATCTCGGCATTCACTCTAAATCACACGTCAAATCCAATCCCATTAGATTATATACATCCAATTCAACAGCAGATAAGGGTTATACTGGAAAGGGGGTTACTCTATTTTATGTGCCTCTGTTCTCCAACTGTATCATCTTCAGAGCCATAGTGAAGGTGTCAGACACGTAATCATACAGCTATGAACCTTTTATACAATCATGACAGATAGAGATGCACATATGTCCCTTCAGTCTGAACTATGCTGGCCAAAGGTATAAAACATCCACCTCCCCACCAACAGTTCCCAGTTCTCCCCCACTTTCAGAAGACCTAAAGTAGCTGAGCACTGAAACAAAGGGGTGGGGGACGGAGAAGGAGGGAATTAGCATGGCTCTATAAAGGTAAGACATTCAAAGAACAGGGGTTACATAAAGTAAATAATCCTCTTTTCTTCCTTCTAGCATTGCTTTCACAAAGTCACTGTAGGAAGCTAGCTAACCATTTCCTGCCAGAGAAGCCCTATTAGTTACATAAGCACTACCCTCCAAAAAACATGATTCAATATCAACAGAATACTAATTCATACAGATGTGCACCAAGTGCCATATATCAGCCCTACATCAGCAAGGAGGATTGGCTGGCAGAGGCTGCAACTCCAAGCCTCTCCTGGATGTGGTAATGACCATTAGGATAGAGGCCTGCATCAAGAAGGGGAACAAAGAAAGATTCCAAAGACTCTTACATAAACTTGGAACACCAAATTTGAGTACCCTGGGTCAACAGGTTTTCTGGAGGAGGTACCAGTTAGTAAATCTGGTCCCTAGTCCACAGTTTAATAAATTTAATTTGCATATTTCATGTAAACAAGTTCCTCAAAAATCAATGGATTTTCATGACACAGCCAGAACTTTAAATTTATTGTGATTATGAAAATCAGGCTGCTTTTTCAGTAGCCTCCCCTACTGCCTGTTCTAGTCAAGCTGGAAAACTCAGATCTGCAACTGTACTGCTACAGTTTGCGCTGAGGGGAAAATCTCAACTCTGCCACACTCAGCAAGATGGTTGGAGCTCAGACCCCTGCTATCCAGAATGCAGATGTTTCTATGCCACTTTTTTTGTGTGTTCACGCATCCTGCCACTTTTGAAATGTAACCACTCTTTCACCAGTGCAGGAGTTCCTGGATACAGAGTACTCCTGAAAATAAAGCCAATTTATTTAGGTGCGTAAATGTATGCTGAGCTCTTTTGGAATGCAGTCATGCACCAAAAGTTAAGGGAAAAACAAAACAAAAGTTACCTTTAATTCATGATAATCTATTGCTTTATCTTTGTCTGTATCAAACAACTCAAAAGCATCTTTAATTTCTTGCTTCTGTTCTTCCGTCAGTTCTCTTCTTTTCTTCCTTTTGGTTTTGTCTATAGCAAGATCATTCCTACAAGTTAAAAAAAAACCACAACTCATTGTAAATAAAATTACCACTGACAGGGCTTATCATCTTCAAAGCATTTTACAAACAAAAACAATACACCAACATACCTGGGAGGTAGGCAGATATTATTCTACTCGTTTTGCACAAGGAGAAAAATGAGGAAGAGAAATTCAAGTGACTTTCCCAAGCTCAAAGAGGAACTCCATAGCACAGCCAGATTTATTTATTTATACAGATTGCAACAGAATATTTAGGCCATACCTCTAGGTGCTTTAAAGGTAATTAAAACATACAGTATCAAAATCCACACATCTACTGATTTGCCCACACAGCGCCATATAACTTTTCCCACCAGTACAATAATAATCATGATCACTGCACATCTGACCACCCTAAATCCCTGATCTCAGCTCCTCCCCAAATGCCCAAGAGAAACAAACAAGAAAGGTTTTACTGAGTGTCTGTAATACTGATAAATCTGGCAGAACAAATACGACAGTGAATTCCAGATCAGAATAACTCTTCTCAAAAATGCCGTCAGTAGCCTCTCCCATTTAAACTAAGAAGTGAAAGGCTTTTTTAACATGAGTGCCTCACATGATCATAAATGTGTGTTATCACACAGCTAGAGAGGCAGTCTCTCATATAACAAGATCTCAAACCATTTCTTTTATTTATTTAGATTTATAAAAAAGCCTACCTTACACTCTCGGTGCCCCTACCACTATTAAAATTACAGTATCATCAATATATTAATAAGCAAACTACCATAAAACTTCATGTGTACAATGCTCCAAGCAGCAAATAAAGCCCCAAAGAAACATATAAATTTAGCAATTTACAGGTTAAAAATTTAAAATCCCAAAATCTAGTGGAAAAGCAACAAACAGCTAGTGAAGATGGTGGAGCATCAGTTTAATAAACCCAAACTATATTCAGATCAAACCCATTCTGTATTAGCTTCAGATTTGTAATGGTTTCAAGATGTACCACTGCACAGAATGTATTACAGTAGTATAGACTTGTGGTGACAAAGGCAGCCAAAGCAGAAAAAAAAACCTGAGCCACAGCTACTACCCAAACATCTGGAAGAAGGCCAGGTAAATGCATTACCAATGGTAGCCCATTCTCGCAAATAAGGGTGCAGACAAAAATAAAAAGTTAAATTAGCTCTTTCTAACTCTTCCGGTTGTTCCCCCCAGCTATCCAATATTACTTCAAACTTCTTTGTTTTCAATCAGTTAGTTCTTGTCAAAGCTTTAGCTCAAGCAAACATTGGGTCTTATGTTCCACTATACTGGCAGTATCAGAAAGAACAGATATAGAGATGGATCTCATCAGCATAGCCCATATCTACTCACCAACACCTGCAAGTCTCAAAGCCACAAGAAACAGGAGGGATGATAGGATAAAAGACTATCTCCCTCCACAAGTAATACAAGCAATTTCCCAAAACTATCAGCTGAGATGTCACACAAAGAAAAGCCTGGAGCCTATCCAGAGATTCCATCCACCCTCCCTCCAGCTAAGGTTCACAGACCAGTCAATATCTCACGGTCAATGGTATCAAAGGCAGCTGACAGATTCCTTATGACACAGCAGCATTGACACCTCAAAACAGAAAGCCAAAATGTCACTGAGGAACACCAAAACACCAGGGCAATGCACCAAGAGCTGCTAACACAGTACTATGGCACCTCAAGTAAAGTTGTTGAGGGATCATGAAACTTTTAAGGTACATTAACTTGTATAAAAAAATCAAAGCACAGAGGCAGCATACGGTTTAGGTGATAGGGCAGTGCCCTGGAGATCAGAAGACCCATGCTCAAATCCTGCCTCTACCACTAACCTGCTGTGTAAGCTTAGATAAGTCACTCTACCTTTGTGTGCATGTTTTCCCTCCCACCTTTTGTCTGTCCTGTTTCTCCAAGGCAGGGACTCTCTCCCTCTCTCTCTACATCTTTGAACAGTGCCCAGCACAATGGGACACCTATCTTGCTTGCAGCCTCTAAGGCTCTACTATGCTATAAATAATGATGCCAAAAGATATCTTTAGACATGGTGCTAAGGTGCCACACAGGAAAAGCTGAGACATGCCAGAAAAGAAAATCAAGGCCTTATGGAAAAAGGCCAAAGTTTCAAATTAAAGGAACCTCTTAAGTACCACTAGAAAATCCCAAAACTTGCAAAACAGCACCTCTTTATCTGAACATACGACACTCCCACAAACATGAGGAAAAAGCCACTACATGAGAATCACAAGAAAAAAGGAGCATAAATAGAATTCTTGAAACAGCACATAGATCGATTGAAGTGGAGAGATGGAGAGGCAGCTGATATGAAGGAGAGCTTATTCGCTAACTGTGGTCAAGGAAATGATTGAAACATTTGGAGTGTTGCAGATGGAGGTTCAGAGAGCATACAACTACCATTATGGGCTTGGGTCTCTGGCCACTACAGCTGCCCATAATGGCCAAAAACCCTCAAGCCTTGCTTACATTAGAAATTGTTCCTAAATATTTTCCACTGTTGCTATTTCTTATGGAGCTGAACAGAAGATAGCAATGATGGGAGTACAAATTTAGACAGCTATCAATGCTTTGCCTACTTGATCGCTCCTGAAATTGCTATCACATAAGGAGCTGAGACAGATGATTGTGACAGAAATTTTAGAAAATATTCCCTACTATAAATAAGGCCATGCACTAGCAAGCTGAGGTCAAGGGGTGAGAATGCTAATGGTTAGCATCTACAGATTAATTCAAATTTCTAACAAAGTATTCTTTAAATAAATATATTGTACAGAAAATATATTTTAAAAAAAGCCTTTAAAATACACTATGGCTTTTTCTGCTAATTTATAAGGAAAATACCAAATGAGTATGAGTACATCAGCAAATATTGTGCAAGTACCTATTTCTTTCTCTCAGCATGAGAGACAGGATGATGTTCTTGAGAAGTACGGATATAGTAGGTTGCATGGCATGCAAATAGGGAGAGCTGTGAGGATGTTGTGAGCATGATAGAGGCTGTTGCTGAAGTGTACAGAGCTAGAATTATGTGCACACAAGATGTACATAAAGGGTTAGCTAGTGTATGTGCAGGGAAGGGTCATTGTATGTTGGGGATTTGTGCACTAAAGTGATATGAGTGTTTGGATGGTAAAGGATTATGGGAGTGTGTGGATCTCTTGGGATTACTGTATGGTGCATCCACAGTGATATTTTCTAAGGGGAAGAGGTGTTGATTCAGGATAAGGTGCATAAAGGGGTGGATATGTGCAATGGTTTGGTGTATAGAAGATTGTTTGCTTGGGGAGGCGGGGGGCTGGGTGCAGTTTGTAGATGCTAAGGGATGACCTCAGGGAAATTTCCTTGGAAGGTGTTTGTTTTGACAAGTTGTGTACAAAGATGTTTGCTTTGGCAGTCTTCAAGCTATGAGGTATTGTTATTCTGTGTACACACATGCATGCAGAGGTGTTTACTGGGATGATATCGGAGATGATGGATGTGTGTTGATGGTGTTTGTTCAGGATAAAGGGGTCAGTTTACAGTCAGAGTGCTGGATTACATGAGGGTATTCACTCAGATTGTTGCTGCATGTGAAGTGTTTTTTTTCTGGGGTAGCTGGTTGTACAGATTGGCTGGTGTTGGGATGTGTCTGTGTATTTGTGCACGTTGATGGCTGCTCAATGAGGGCTGCTAGCATGATGCTGGAGGGCTGTTATTGGATGAGAGGGTGGGACAGTTGCCCATGGGGGGTGTATAGTGGAAATTTATGTCTACTGCATACCCTATCAGAAATTGCTTCTTTTCATCCCCTGGAAAAAGGATGGCAAATTCTGATGGATCTGGGTACCCTGTCAGAAATTGCTTGTCCTCACCTTTCCTCATCCCTTTTGCTTTGCTAGTAACACCAGTCTAGACAACGCTTTGCTTCCTACACAAACACCTCTGTGCTTTCTTCTATGGTGATCCTTATACCTAGAACTCTCACCAAAACACTTGACTTTTTTTTTTAAATTATTATTTATTACATGTATATAGTAACATTTAGGAGCTCCAGTTATAGACCCCCATTGTGCTTGGCATTGTACAAACACAGCACAAAAAGTCCCTACCTCAAAGCATCTATACTTGGGATTCAGCCAAAAGCAACCAGCCCATGGTGTAGCTGTACCAATGCAAACATCAATGTATAGAAGAAAAATTTTGCACCAGCTGAACGCACCATGCACTCGTTATCTTTAGTTGGTGGAGAGTTTATGTAGGGGACCACTCCAAACATTGAGATTTTGTGACTTCCAGCCTCTGAGCTTCTGTAATTTGCGAGGGCTAAAACAGTCCCCAGTTGACTACAGAATGGGGACTTGGAAAGATAATTTAGATCCACCCTTCATATATTCTAATCTAAGACTAGAAGGCACTACTGTGATCATCTAATCTGACCTCATGTATTCCAGAAGCTTTCACAAAATAATTCCTAGAGCACCTCTTTTAGGAAAAGATCCCAACTTGATTTAAAGATGGTCAGTGTTGCCATATCCATCATGACACTTGGGAAACTGTTCCAACTTCACCCACTTCTTCAGCTGTAGAGATGAAGTTCACATTTTTAAAAATGTTAAATAAATTAGATGCATTTTAAACTCTTTGGGGACAGTATTGTGTCTACCCAAATGTTTGTTTAATGCTTAGCACATTGGAGGTTTGATCCTGGAAAGGACATTTGTACAATACTGAAATATAAACAATAAATTATTAGTGCCACCTTCCCCTCCCATCCCTCAGGTGCGCTGAGTATACTTAGCATATCTGAAAATTGAAAAATCAAATGCACCAGTGTACTGGGTTAGATGGAAAGAAAGAAAGATTTGGCCAAATATGTAATTGACAAAGCTCTAATCACATGTATATTATTATTTACTGTACTGTTCCTATGTGAAATGCTGACAGAAAAGATGTCTTAACACTAGAATCTTATTTGTGATGCCATGCCTGTTCTCACCAGCAAAACATAAACTTACTGAAAGCCAATGCAAAGTTATGATTATTAAAATAGACATTTAGTTTTAAATAATCAACTGTATGAAGTGAAACTGTTCCAAAAGAGCTGACCTCTAGTAAGGGTCGTTGCCATGTGTATGAGCGAGACCCATAGAGAAAAGTCTGTGGAGATTAAACAAAGCATTTAGGGCCCCATCTGTCCCAGGCGTCCATGCTGATGCTTTGTAAGGATCAGCCTGAGCGGCTAAATACTTCAGCTAATCCTAGTGAACTGATTACTGGTGGGCGAGGTCTCCGGTCACATACAGACGGGGGCGGAGAACACGCTCAGCGCGCAGGAGGCCTGTAGGGCACAGAGGGGCCGGCGCGATGCTCTGTGCAAGATGCTCCCCGCGGTCTCACGTCCCCGCTCGGCATGTGGCAGGACGCTGGGGCTTTTGCTTCTTTAAAACTGGTGGGAGTCCCGCAAAGTGCTAAATGCGCGTCCGGCCGGCGGGGGGAGGCGGACGCAAGGCCAGAGCAGGCAGAGCAGAGCTGGGGCGTGGGGGCCGCAGTGACTCGACCGCACCAGCCACGGAGTAACACCGGCCCTTCCACCCCACCCCGGTCCCGGCGGGGTAGAGCCCGGACTCAGACCCCGGCTCGGCGCCTCGCCACGTCCACACCGACCTCAAGGCCAAACTCATGGTCGCGTCCCCGCTCCCGGCCAGACCGGACTGGGCCGCTCCAGGCTCCGCCCGGCCCGCCGCCGCTCCCGGGACCAGTCTGCACCAGCGGCGGCGTCCCGCCTCCTGCTTCCCCTTGGAAACGCAACACAAAGGCACAAAACCGCCAGGCTTCCCACTACCGCCGATCTCATTGGCTGAGCCACAGCTTCCGCTCACGCCCCTCTCCGAGGGACTCTCTTATTGGCTGAAAAAGGCTTGTCAACCGAAGCGGAGTGCATCTTCTACGTAGTTTGGTTGACGTGTGTGGCTGCCGTTTTTACCCAGAATGCCTCGTGGCTCATACTTTGCGTTGGGGGAAGGGGCGGTTAAATTTCAAAAGCGGTGGGAACGCGGGTGAGAGGCCCGGATGTAGCTGTGACGAAGGGGGGGGCTCCGTCCACCGCTAGCGCGTAAGGAGCTCTGCGAGGCGGGCGGGGCAGTCTGGGACGCACGGCCGTGGCTTGATGGTGACGGACGGAGGCTGCTGCCGCCAGCGGCACGCGGAGACTGTTCGGTGGTGGAGGCGGAGCAGGACGGCGTAGGAGGATTGAGGCGGAGGCGAGAGCGGGCGGAGGGGTTCCTGTGGCGCGGGGACCTAGGACCCTGCCTGGAGGGGAGCCCCTAGGCACCGCTCGGGATCGGAACTGCGCTTCTAGCCCCGCCCCATGGGTGCGCGAGCGCTCGCCCCACCCCCACCCCGAGAGACGCTTCGGGCGATCGCGGCGCTGCTCCAGCCATGGGAATCCGGCCACTAGCGACGTGTTGCATAGCCGGCCCTGGGGCACACTGCCCTCTAGTGGCTGAGCCGCGTACTAACAGCCGCCCGCGCCTACCAGCCGTTGCCTAGAATGTAGTAGCAGAATGCTTTATGTTGTGTACAAGGTGGTAGGAAACGAAGGTTGCACAGCTAGCTTAGTTCTGCCATGTGCCAACTTTTGAGCACTTTGCAATGTGTTATTTTTTGTACCAAGTATATATTTAAACTTCCCAAGTTTTTTTTTGCTGCACCCACCTTTGGAGATTCATACCCTTTGTGGGCTCGCCTCTTTCTAAGAAAGAGTACTTTTGCATAGAGAGCAAGAGAATTTTTGTTCTTGTCTAATATATTGCTTAAGACAAAGCAACAAATAGCACGGTACTGCTACTCTACTATTGAATAAACTTGAACATAAAAACACATACTGACTCACCTTTGTCTAAGGGAGTGGAGTGAGCATGCAATTTCTGATCTCTTGATTTGATTTCAGAGTTTCAACTGCAGATCATTGTCTACATTCAAGCAGCTTCTATACTTGTTTTTGATGTGAGTAAGCAAAAAAACAAAACACACAAAGATATATGTTAAGGCAAGCTGAAAAAGTATTTCAACAATTGTTTGGGATAATCTAGGGAATTCTCCTCTCACTGAAAGCCAGAATTGATCTAGAAACATGGTTTTCAGATTATATGTCAAAACAGTCACCAGCAATGTCAATCAAATTATCTTAGGCTATGGCTACCCTGCAGAGTTTACATGGTGCAGTTGTGCTGCTGTAGCGCTGCTAGTGCAGACACTCTGAACCAATGAGGAAGAGGTGAAAGCTCTCCAATCTATTTAATTATTCTAGCCCTCACAAGCAATGTAAATTATACTGCAGTAAGTGGTTGTGTGTACATAACCTATGCCCCATGGCAATCTTAGCCTTTACTACAAAGTTCTCTGAAAACAGATTTAGAACCCAGACAAAACCTTGTAAGTCACTTGCCTTTTTTGGGAAAATTATTTGCAGAATTGCATGCAAAGCTCAGACAAATGATCCAGAATAGCATCTTTAACTTCTAGGACCAACATTAATAGATTCCAAGGCCAGAAGGGACTATTGTGATCTAGTCTGATTTCCTGGCTAGCTGTGTTAAGAGTATTTCAGGATGAGGAAGGCAAACTTTTTGGACAGCATACCAACCTGTGTTGCCCCATACCTCTGGATATGCAGGTTGTAGTTGCCCTCTGGAAGCTGGCCACCCCAGAAAGCTACTGGTCCATAGCAAACCAATTTGGTATTGGGGCCATTGTACGCAGGTGTGTGATGCCATGGAAAAGGTCATGTTGCACTGGGTATAAAACTAGGTAATGCTTAAGAGATTATTAATGGCTTTGCACAGATGAAGGTTCCAAATTGCATTGCGGTAACTGATGGGATCTGTGTGCCTATTGTTTGCTCACTCCTCTTTATCTGAGCTCTGAATTCATAGACAGAAAGGGGTCTCTATGGTGCTCCAAGGGCTTGTCAACCAGCATGGCAGGTTTATGGACATAAATGCTGGGTTACTGCAAGAGAAAGGGTCATAAGGCCTTAAGAGAAGGTAATTTTTATTAAGGACCCCATCCTCCCTTAAGTCTGCCCCCTATCTAAGCACCAGTAGGAAAATTGTGTTAATCGTGGCTACCACAATATGCGAATGTGCAAACAGTAACACTCTATTAACAAACAAAGATAAAGTAGAATAGCTTGGAGGTTAATCAAGAAGCTTAAAGCCAGGGCCCAGTACCCCATAAACAAACCCGTGGGTACAATAGAACAAATAAAAAGCAGTATATCACTGATATCATAGGAATGGATCAGGAATAAATCTGGATTAGATCAGCATCAAGTTGGGATCAGGAAACCAGCTGGTATCAGGAACCTGGTAACCAGCCGATATCAGGAAAGCAGGAACCAGGGTGACAGGAAAAGTTAAGCCATCTTCCTCATCTATCTTCTTTCTTTATCTGAAGATCTTCCTCTCAGGTTCAGCTGCATGCTGCCACTGCGAAGGACAGCAACTGGTATAAGCTGCTCAAAGCCTTAAATACCATCATTTCAACCAATGGGATGCTCTCATTTTTCCTGCCTTTCGGTTGCACTTGGCACTTCAGTTTTGCACAGCTATTTTGCACGATATTTATGAGAGTAAGAGAGGAAGGCCTGGTGATGCATGGGAGGCTGAGTTGCAGAGACTTGCTTGATGGTATAAGCTGCCAGTAAGCCGTCCAATACAAAATGCAAACAGCCAGGGCAATATTGTCAAGGATACCTATTGCTCTTATTTTGAATCTTAGACCTGAAATTGTGCAGCTGTATATCACTCTGCTAAACCATTGAGAGGATGGGTGGAGAGTGTGGAGCTGGAAGTTTTTTGTTCAGTTTGGTGTTGTTTATGGTGTTGGAAGAGCACTGTTGTGACAATCCCTATTGTACCTTGTGTCTGGAGTAGAGAGAGAGAGAGCCTGGAGCACTGGGCCTGGTGCAAGATCTGCTGAACTAGAGCCAGTCCAATACCTCTCGTGTCTGAAAAATTGGGGCTGGATATCGTGCAAGAAGTAACCTGTGTTGTATTTCATCATTTCCACTCCCAACAGGCTTAGAGAGTAATGATGGGCAACTGCTTCTCTTCCAATAAAGTCCTCATTTGTGGGCTCCTACAAAGAACTATCCTGTTCCCTTTTCTCTTCAGAATCCAGGAGACCTCTTGGAGAGGTGCTGAGACACCTTGGTTTCATTGTCAACAATAAACTAGACAAGTTTCATTTCTGATTTTTCTACAGATGCAACTGATACCCCCAGTAACATGATACAGTGGGTACATGACAGACAGCTAAATCAAACTTGTCTACACAGGGAATTACTCCTAATTAATTCCATGTGTGGACACTTATTCCAGAACAAGAGTTTAGCTTATTTGGAATAAGGCCTCCACACATGGAGTTAATCAGGAATAGTTAATCTGGTTTAAATTCACACCCTCCCTTATGAGTTAATTTTCATGGGTAGACAAGTCCTAAAGACTGAAATGTTGATAATTGAAAAGGGAAAATACTTAAGAGAACTAGCTGGGGGCACTGACCCTTCCTTCAAAGGTGTCGATCTTCAATTCATCATAGTGGGACAAACCTTTTAGTCCTGCTGAATCCATCACTAGCCCTGGATAACGAGTTAGCAACAGAGGCAAGAGATTCCTTCTTCCATTTTGATAGGTGAGGGCAACTTGAGCATTTACCCTGGGATCCACACTCTGCTGGCTGATTTAACACATAGGAGCTGTTGGTACTGTTACGGGGAGGATTGCAGAGTATGGTTTTACCCTAAAAACTGCCAGGCAAGTGGTCCGTTTTGAAGGAGTTTCCAGAGAAAGCAACTTGCCCTCCTTTGAAAGGACAGGGATACAGCCTTCCGTTCAAGATAGAAGACACAAGCCCTGATACTTCAAAAACAGATACAACGTTTTATTTAGAAGTGAGTGGTTACATTGAATAGAAAGAGAAGTAAATATTACAATAATACATCTATATTTTCAAACACTCTAACTGAGCACTAATACTAAAAACATTTGACAATTATTACAGTACTATTATATTAACTAACAAACATTTCATGAGTGCTGATCAGGCAGTCATGGAATGGGTGGGGTGAACGCTCAACTCAGAGGCATCCCGCTTTACTACAGACATTCCCATACGTTCCTTGTTTTTCTTTAGGAAGAGTTATGCTTACTCTGTCTCCTATACGAATCCCTCTGAACTGTCAAGGCCTCCTTTTCTGTTCTGTCAGCTGCTGCGATGGAGCTGGCTGGTCTTCAGCGAGTTCTTCAATGACAATTGCTAATTCTAGGTGATCTCCCACGCACTATTCCCGTGATGGTTGGCTCTCATATATAGTTTGGCAGTTGAGAAGGGGGCACGTAAGGTAGGAGGGGGGTCACGGCAGGAGGGAGTGAGAAAAGGCAAGAGTATGAGGGAGCTATTTTCACCTGCCATTACCAGATTCACTATTAATTTTCTATCCTAAAAATTCTTTTCTTAAAGCTTACTATTTAATCATTACAGAATGTCTAGACATTGATACCACTCTTTAATACATTTTCTTATTCTCCCTTTTCAAACCCCTTCTGAGGTTTTCTGCAAACCTTTCTACCTGATTATTCTTTTTAACAGATTCAGACAACTGAGACAAATCTTTGGCTATAGTACCGCTCACCTCTGAAAATCAGACCACTGAATAACATGTTTATTCCCCATCTGCAAAATTGGGATATTTATCCACCTCCCAGAGGAGTTATAAGGAATAATTAGTGAACATTTGACAGCACTTTGAAAAGGTGAACTACTATATATAAGGGCTATTATTACTAATAACAGGTATACTGACAGAACTGTGAAAAAAATTGGTTATGGAATTTAAACAATTATTTATGTGATATCATTCAAAGACCCCATCAAGATAGAAGCCCCACTGGGCAAAGTATGATAAACAATGAGAGAGTTCCTGCATCAAAAAACTTTCTGAAAAGACAAAAAAACAGTTGGAAATGGGAGACAACATACAAGCAAAATGGTTTAGATAAACACGTACCTTGAAAGTTCCATTTAAAATGCATTTACTGATATTGAATTCATTCCTTCTGTATTTTTTTTATTTAATTTGCAACCTCTTCTGGTAGTTTATAATGAACATTAGCTTTTTAAAATTTAATCTGTTTTATATATTTAACTAATCTTTTCTGAATATTTTTAAATTAATTCAAGCCTTCTCTTTTTTGTAACTATTTTTAGTTTTTTAAAACTAGTAATTCAGTCATTTCCCCACGTGTCTTCTTTCTACATTTGGCTTCCTTCGGGTCAACACCTGCACACAGTCATTTTTACATATTTATATAGATATATATGGTAAATTGTTTTTGAAAATGGTTTAAATTTGCACTAACGGGGCAAGAGATTCAGTTCAGAAGACTGGGCTTTTATATTACAATTCTGTGGATGGGAACAAATTATCCTTACTTTACAATCACAGCACGCCTTAAGCACATTATCAATTGCCAGGAAGGAAGTTTGTCTTCATCTTTAACCAAATTACCAGGTGCCGTTTGCCTTCTTAATTTGATCTTGGTTTTATGCAGTCATAGTTCCTTCTTTTCTGTTAGTTTCTATTAAAGCAGATGTGTATTGATATTCACTAAGGAAATAATTGAATTTTGTGAAACTATAACCTTTACACCTGGTCAGAGTTAGCTGTAATAGTTAACTGCTATTTATTCTTTTCATTTTAAACTTTAGAACAGTAAGTTAAGAATTCATGGGCTGAAATTGATGTATAACGTTCTATAGTCTCACCAGTTCCTTTGAAAATGCAAGCCACAAATTAATCTATTTTAATTTCCATTAATACCCCACTCCCTTTTGTTTGTGTAAAATTGTACTGCCTATATTTTGGGGATGCTTCCTGCCAGCAGTCTTTTTCTAATAAAACAAGGGGATTATGTAATACAATGTTCATCAGTATGTCTTTTGATGAAATGCATTTAAGATGCTTTTTTGGTACAAACACATTACTAAAAAAAGGACCCCATCTGTTTTGCAGCATCTCCCATCATGAGTAAGTTTACAGGGCAGTTTATATTAAGATAGAAATTTGATTACAAAATTTACATTTCTAATCGCTCTTCTAATGTCAGAAGCTATCTTAATTTTTCTATTTAAAATGGAATATTTTTCTTCAGTAATGTATAGTAAAAATACATTAAGACACAGGAGGTAGTTATTTTGCTCTACTCAGCATTGATAAGGCCTCAGATGGAGTAGTGTGTGCTGTTTTAAGTGCAATACTTTACAAAAGATGTGGACAAATTAGAGTCCAGAGGAAAGCAACAAAAATGAGAGTTTAGAAAACATGACCTATGAGCAACGGTTACAAATAAATACTGGTCATGTTTAGTCTTGATAAAAGAATACTGATGGGGGGGGAAGGTGGGGACTTGATAATAGTTTCAAAGATACTATGGGCTGTTGTAAAGAGGACAGCCCTGATCATTAAAAGTATGACAAAAAGTAGGCTTAATCTGCAGCAAGGGAAATTTAGATTAGATACTGGAGAAAACTATAAGGATCATTAAGTACTGGAACAGGCTTCTAAAGGAGGTTATGGGATCCCGGTCATTGGAGGCTTTTAAGAACAGGTTACACAAACACCTGTCAGGAATGATGTTAGATATACTTGGTCCTGCCTCAGCATGGCCAGTTGGAATAAGTCCCCTTCCAACCCTACATTTCTATGATTCTAAGACATATGGAAATTATAACTAGACACTATTAGGTTATAAAGCTTTTATTGAGTATCCATGGCAAAAGAAGATGCAATACTTATTCCTTGAAAACTGACAGTCAACATCAGTAAAGTCTTAACAGAAGACAGAGCAAGTCTCTAATTTTTTCATAATACCTCCAAGCTACTGAAAACAATAAACTTGACAGTGCTTTAGACTTTTTACAAATAACAGTTCTAAATGCTCCACATTTTGCAATACTTAAACTTAACAGATTTTAAATATTTAATCAAAGTAATGTTAAAGGGACACTGTCAAACTCTTAAGATCAAAATCTAACCATCAAAAATATATAGTCCGAGAGGGGAAGTCCTTCAGATATTATTTGCTTAGCAAGTTATTTCTTATAGTATAAAAATAGTTGCTATTTTAAGACCCACAAAACTATTATTTTCTGCTGGATCTGAAGCAGCAGCATGCTATCAAACACCATTATAAGGGTGTATTTATACTGGGTCCCCAAATGATTTAGGGAAAACTCCCATTAATTTAGTGGAGGAAGAAATCTGACAATTACCAATACCTATATATGCTCACTGATCCTGGCAAAATGCACAGTGAAGTCAGAATCTAAGGACACTGTAGCATGAAATAGTTGATGCTGGAGTACCAATTCTGTTTAAAACATCCTTTCTTGGTAGCTACTCAATCAATGAGGAGTCTACATGCCTCCTGTTGCAAATCATCCTGACAATTCAGCTGCTGCAAATCATCCTGACAATTCAGGATAAACCCAAGCTTTTATGGTAGCCACAATACACTTCTTCAAGCATTCTGAATTTTCTGCTTCCCACAATAGTTCACCAACTGCCAACCTGCTTGCTTTTCAGAATTGTATTTAGATGCAATGAGCATATGCAGATAAGAGCAAATGTAAGTCAGCTGGAAAGAAGAGAGGCCATGATCTGAAGGTTTTTTGTGTCCCTTCTTCACTAAGTGACTTTCTTTTCAGACCCACTTTTTGCCTCTCTTCCTCTGGTATTGAGGAAGAAAAGTAGTGATGAGGTTAAATTGCTTCATTTCTGAGGTTAGTCCAGGTAGAACTACCAGCTGCAGTACACATTCCTTCATATAATCACAAAGGAATTTAGATTTCTTCCTTAAAAAAACAAATTATAATTGCTACTCTCTCCTCTGACTAACCAGAGTCTGGTGGATCTGTCCTGCCCACTTAGTTTTGCTCAAGCATACATTTAAGAGGCACTGTTAAATCTAAATAAATATACATGCTTTTATTAAACTATTTGCAGTGCTGCTTCTGGTGAAGGATATATGAAGTAAACAAGGTTGCAGTCAGCCATGAGAAGTGAGATGATTTATATAAGATCTTCACTTTTATAAATTCTGGGAAAAAGTGCTTAATAATGTGTGATTAGTTTCCATGGCAAACCATTTTCTCCTCAAATTTATGTAAGGTCATAGATATTTTCTTGTCAATAGAGCTCAATATATAATTTGGTATGATCAGATAAAATCATCTTTGTATAAAGTGAATTGCAAACAAAGAAGTAGGTTAATTTCAACATAAAATAAATTTGCTAAACTGGAAAAACAAAATGTGAAAACAAAATAGTTTGTCAAATTTGTTAGGAAGGTAAAATACATAAAAAAAATCAGACAGTGTCCTTTTAAAACATATTATATTTAAATTGTTAAATAATTATGCACATATAAACTAACTTCTTTAACATCATTTAAAATATCACACCAATTTTAATGAAAAAGTTATATATCTTAGCAATTGTCACAAATGCATTTTATCTGTTTTTGGAACCGCAGAGACTTGTATGCAATGCACTTTACTTTTTCAAAAAGCAACAATATATACTGAAGCACTTCATAAACAAACAGTTCAAGTTACATTACACGTCGTAGCTTATAAGCTAAATGTACTGGATGTTGAATCCAGTACCTATAATAGGACAATGGAATGTTACAGCTATCTTTTCAAACATAGCAGGACAGCTAAATTACATTTCAGCCGTTTTTAAAATACACTTTAAACACAAATTGAGCCCTTAACCTAACACCACATCAAAAAAGTTAAGTTTCAGGCATGAATGTCAACGTTTTATTTTGGCATATCATATGTATCCATCAGAATCATATAAAAATAAAACAATGTATTTCAAATTGCAGTCTAATGGCATTCGTAATCCATGTGCAAGCATGCCTTGAAAAAACACAAAGAAAAGATAGATGGTAGCTTTCACAAAGCTACAAGCTTACGTTTATTTTTAAAATAAAGTAACCAAAAATAAACATTATGGCTCGTTCATTATCAGTCTGCCTTCTCTTTAATAACGCACACTGCTTTTGTTTGCTATCAATACTAACTTTCACAAGCTATTTGGTTTTACAATAATTGATATTAACAAAAATGAACTGATACTAAGAAGTAACTCTAGAATTTGTCACACGAAGAGCTAAACTTGCAATGGACCTCATGGCACAAGTAGAAACTTTGTGACAAACGCCAGCTTTTGAAATGTAGTTGGAAGCTAAACGATACAGCCTTTCAGCTCCAAAGGTGTTAAAATGCCCTGGAAGCACCTTCTCCACAAGACCTCTGTCCACTAATTCTATAAGACGCTCACAAGTTGTGACGTAGTCACTTATCCTGCTGTAGGGAAGCCAGTCAATCATCGATCCATCATAAACAACATCTCCGCTGAACAATATTTTCTGATCTTTGTCATGTAAACAAATACTTCCTCTTGAATGACCAGGCATATGCATGACAGTCAGTTGTCGGTCACCAAGGCTGATCACGTCCCCTACAGATTTAATACATTAAGGAAAAATATTAATTTATTATGTATTTTAAGCCAGAATCAAGATGTATACAGATGTAGAAAACAAATTATATATCTTTTAAAAAGACTAAACACTGTAAAGAAAACATGGAATGCGACTTAATTTTTAACTAGGTGTTCTGAACTAGGAAGAAATTTGGGCAGAAAGAAATATGCATTCTAAAGATCTACTGATTACCCAACTTTGGCTTCTCCTGCAGTTTTAATACCAATAATTTTATGGTCAGTCACAATTTATCATCACTTGGCACTCTCTCTCTGGACTCCACCACAGTTATTTTGAGCTCTGAAGTGATAGAACAATTTAAATGATTATAATGGAAACAAGATTGGCTCCCAAATATACTACTTTTCATAATATCAGTATTGACTAAGATATATGAAATTAAAGGAAAGTTGGATTAATCATATTTTAGTTCATATTCAAAACAAACTTTCCCTATCTTCATAACTATGAATGGGTTTTCAGCAGAAGCTCAGATTGATGATGTAGAATAGGCCAAATAGTTCAGCTAATTCAGCATTTGAAAGTTAATGTCCTATTCTTTTTTAAAAATCTCTCCACTTAATTTAAAAGTGGTTAAAAATCAACTTCAAAGCCTAGACTATGAGAGGAAGGAAAAGGTAAGCCTTATTTTAACAAATACCTCCCTCTAGCCTCTGATTTAAAGAGTGGCATTAAATTATTCTAAAGGAAATGCCATCATCTTTCACTATCTAAATGATGGCAGTCATGATACAAGACCTCCATAATGACAGTGGTGAAGCGCATTTAAAATATGAAGGATGTTGAACATGCCACAATGCACTAGATAGCCCAAAGAGTAAGGAGAAATTACAAAAACATGTAGTCCTGGCCAGGGAGTCAAATGGGAACTGAAGAACCAGTTCAAACTAGTGTTTTTTACTTGAACCAAAACCAAACCTGAACCATAATTTTGTCCTACCTACTGAACCTGAACTTTAAAATAAATTATTGGGGTTACTGGTTAAAATAAAGGTTCCACATTTTTAGGCTAAATATTTTTAAAAACTACTGTGATCTTGTTTTATAAAACAAGATAGCAAAATAACAAATAGGCATGTGATTGCAACCAGGGAATGCCCCCTTATAACGAGAGGAGAATGAGATGAGAAAACGAGGCCAAGAATAGGAAGAGGGGAAGCTTAGGAGCTGCCTACACAACACATTGAAAGCAGGGAACTCCGAGAATGATTTAAGATCCATATCTGAGACTCCCCACTGGGAAGAGAAGAGGTGGAATGCTCCCTGGTCCCAGAAGTTAATACCTTTTTCCCTGGGCTTAAAGAGTCAATGACTCCCCAACTCTTCTCCCATTTAGCCAGACCTCCTCCCACCCACCCCTAATCTCCCATTGCCCAACTTGAGGCAGGGACAATGCTCCAGACTCAAATGTATCCTTTCAAAGGTCCAATATAACAGGGCAAGTATTAAGAAGTACTATTTTAGTTCTCTCAAACAAACTGTTCATAAAAAACCTATGTTTAGTTGACAACACAAAAACATCAGGAAAATTCATGGAAAGTTAAAGTTAAAAAGCAAGTAAGTGGTCAAAAAAATCAAAAGTTTCAATTTTAAGTTTGAGCTCTTTTTTGCATTTACTTCCACTAAGATTGAAATTTCATTTGAACTGGTTTGAACCAGTAACTGAACAGTTATTTTTGTTTGGCTTGAACTGGAATAAAAGCCCCAAAAGCACCTGCAACTGAATCCAAACATGAACTGAAGCAAAATAAATAAGGTTCAACACTCTGGCTCTGGCAACCGGCTAGCACATCAGAAATCTAGTCAGTGGATTGTAGAAGTTCTGGGCCTGATTACAGGCACATAATGCCTCTGAAAGTCAGGGCCTAAAATGACAGCATTTTGCATCTGTGTTGTAGCTGTTTGGGTTATACTTATCACTGAGGCTATGCCAGGCCAAAAGTTTGAGATCTCACCAATATCACAGCTTCAGAAGTTGTTGGGTTTTTTTTAAATTCCGAAGAGCTTTGACTACACTGTGCATAGCGTAGGGAAATAGCAAATTTTCTGATACAGAGAAGACTAGCTAGCTAGTGAGTTAGTTTCAAATTTATTTGGGAGCTGTTGGTGTTGGCTAAGCTCCCTTTTGAGGATGTATACAGAAGGCCCAGATAATAGTCTGAACACTGATAATCGTACACAGAAGATGCCTAGTAGCCGTGCACTAGTAGCAGTGAACCAGACAGCAGTGGAGATGAGGAAATTGGAGCTGTGAAGAGCTCCAATGGACTTTCCAGATCCAAAGTAACATCCCACTAGAAAGAAAACTGAGAGAAGAGCGTAGAGAAACGGACAGCATGCAACAGCCCAAATTCAAAGAGGGGGAAAACACTGGCAGAATTCAGGAGTGACCATCAAAATGCTTTGAAGATAGTGAGGTACACCTGTAGAGGAAGAGCAAGAAATAGAAGGATAAAATAAAGTCAATTTAGGCTCAAAATCAATAAGATTTTAGACAGGATAACTAAATTAAAAGTGCCACTAATAGTTTGCGAGATTTGTAAATGCAAAAACTAACCTCAATTAATTGTTAGAGCTGATAAATTACACAAATCACAAAATACAGTTTCTAATAGAATGTTAACTCTGCCATTGTTGCATATCCTGTATAATATGGTATAGATTTGTTATCCAGCAGTAACATTGTTATTTTATACATATAAACATCAATATAAAATAAAACATGCAAAATGGCTAAATTAATGCTGTTTCAGAAAAATCAGAGTGAAGGTTTCTAAATCCTATGTGCTTAATCTCACACAGAGTCATAACAAGGATTGGTTTTACATTTGAATGTTTAAAGGAGAGGTCTGGGAAGGAGAAAACCGTAGTATTCTTAACTTCTAAATCACTTCAGGATAAAGACGGTGCAAAACAAAGAATCATTGTAAAAACAAAAAACAGTTTTGAAAAACTTAGAAATACTGAATAGGTTTTCTTACAACTGAGCTGTTTTGCATCATTTATTGAGGAAAAGACAACTTGGAAGTTTTTAGTTTCAACTTTTTGAACTGTGAGTACCTAGAGGGGAGACAGAGGGAAGATGTACTGCCAAGCTCTCAATATTAACTGCTAAATAGATCTTTTTTAAAAATTTTAAACAAAAAGGTCACTTCAAGAGTGATGGAACTGACAAAGCTTGCAAAATTTCAGCCTCAAAACAGTTTGCCAAAATTATGAAAACCTCCAAAAGAGATAAGAACTGAAACTACAACTCCATGTTGATTGTTAATACTAATGGTGACAGATACACTCTTCATGTTAGTATCTGTAGTTAACAGCACACCAGGAACCACTCAAAGAATGTCAGAGCTCCCAGAGCCTTGCCTTTTCACTTCCTATACTGGGAGATTACTGTTAACAGCCAAGAGAGGAGCTGCAACTAACACTGGTACAGCTGGAGATGCTAACAACATGTTAACTAACTGCCAATCCTATTCCTCCCGCTATTCTGGACCCCCATCTTCCTATTCCTAATCCACTGCTACTATTGTTTGCTCCCACTGATTCCTGAAATCACAGCAGTTACCTGTAAAACATAGCTACATTATGAGCGGAACAGAAAGTTGAATAAAACCTACTTTCTTACTTGTTGCTGTACTGGTTTGTGCCTCCTAGGTAAAGGCCAGTACTGTAAAACAAAATCTGTCTCTAATACCCATTTCAACCCAAATTTTCAACATAAAAGAAACTCCTTTATTCTTGTATGATTTATAAGCAACAAAAGACTTCTAGGTCAGGAATTTTATAGGCACCAATGACCAACTGGGTAAAAGGCTTGGGGCTTTACCTCAGGCCCTCAATTCCTCCACCCAAACTTAAAAAGCTAGGAAATAGCCTTTCTTCCGCATCTTCAAGAAATAAGAAAAACATTAATCTAAGGAAAAATTCTGCATTGTCAAGGAGATAAAATTGCTCATTATCCACATAATCTCTCTAATTCTGATGCCAGGTCTACACTGTAAACTTACATCAGTATAACTACATCACTCGGGTTTGTGAAAAATCCACATCCCTGAACGACACACTTATAGGGACCTAAATCTCAGTGTAGCTAGCACGATGTTGATGGCAAGCTTCTCCCATCGACACAGCTAGCACCTCTCTTGGAAGTGAATTAATTGCAGATGGCAGAAGCTCTGCCATCACCATAGTAGCGTCTTCACTGAAGCGCTATAGCGGCACAACTGCTCTGCTGCAGTGTTTAAGTACAGACCTGCCCCAAGATGTCAACACTCTCAGAGCTGGTAAGACCCTGAGAATCTGCCCTACTGTACTCTTGTACCTGTTTAGAGTATAATACACTTTGCTGAATGGTTTGTTTTTTACTGACTTGCAGATTTTTTAATATACTAAAAATAACCCCCTCCCCTTCCTTCTCCCAAAAAACAACTCTTCATAAGGCACTGTATCAGCATGGAGGTTATCACAAACAGTTCTAGGGCCAAGGAGTTCAAATAATACAAATATCACAGTATTGGTTTCTTATACAAGGAATGTGAATGAACAAAAGAGTATGGTACCTAATAATACTAAAATCATTGCAATAAAGGGGAAAGAGAAACAACAAATTCAGACAAGATAAGGAAAAATAGTTGAAATTGAATAACTTATACCAAGTAAGATTTTAAATATGTATTGAATAAAGTGATTACATAGCTAAAAGTTTACTTCCCCAACCTTGTTTCACTTGCCACTTTCAAGAAATAAACATTTTGTATTGCTAGAATGGGTCAGCACAACCCATGGGGTTGAATGGGGTAGAATGGGTCAGCACAACAATCCAGTAAAACATAATTTATAGCGATTTAATCACTTCAAAATTTTTCAACTATTACCTCCAATATGGAGAAATAAATCTCCAATTTTAGTTACTTTCACATACACACTTAAAAAAACTTGTTTTATAGCCATATCCTTTATCAAACTATGCAGAGACATTACTCATCCAACATCCCTTCCCCTCTGCTATAAAGTACTCAAAAGGAAGAAAACTGGTAATGTTTTCTCAAAGATCCATAGGGATATTCTAATTCTACAATCAAATACTTCTTCTGCACGTTTTAAAAATATTACCTAAATACCTATCTTGTGGTTTGGGTTTTTTGTTTGTTTTATTAAGTGAAACATACCGCCCTACTTCACCCAGTGAAAGAATCAGTTAATTTTAAAATGTTTATTGTTACAACTATTCCAGATTGGTCTATATTTTTTTTTATTTAATATTTTACCACAAATAAAATGTTACACTTTCTTATGTTCTTGCTTTCTCAGAATTCTTCATAATTAAAATGCAACAGGATTGTGTACCAAAGTTCCTTTTTCCCTGTTCAAGAACAGCCTGGGAACTACATCCAATTAGATCTACAATCTACTTAAGTTTTTACAAATTTAGGCAATTTGTCTCATTAGACAATTGCTATTAGTATTAAGAAAGAACTGTCATCTCATAATAACTAAACACTCTATTTGCAGAAATAAAAAGTAGTTATACTCAATAGGCTAAAGTTGCAACTCAAAAAATACCCTATGGTTTCAGATATCTAAAGAGTTCCTCTCTTTTCATCTGGTTAGATTCCATTTTGTTTTAAAATGAAAGCTGCAGCCTAACAAGCCTCAATCAGGAGGATATTCCTAACTGACAATCATCTGTGATATAGCTTGTAACAGATTTGAAACCTTCTATTTCACTGTACAGTCTCTACTAGTTTCCTTTGCCATTGAAGAAGGAAAAAAAGCTAATTTGCTTCCTTTGCTCTAAGATCTATGGGGCGAACAAATTTATACCTATTAGCCATTTTGTTGGGAGATGGAGGGAGATTTCTCAGTATAAAATAATTAAGGAGGGGGATCTGAGGCTTCAGAATCTCAGCTTTTCCCCACTTTTGTTATTTGCAAGAAAGTTCAGCTGCCCACCCCCAACAAACAAACCAAATTCCAACTACAAAAGTTAACACAGGTCAAAAGAAATTCTGAATGGAAACTCTTCATGTAATCTTCATATTAATAACAGATAATGTGGCATTACTACTTCCATCATGAAACTGTACATGATGGAAAACTGCATCACCACATCTTGTCCAAATTATTGGTGAAATACATTCCGTTTACCTCAGTGAAAAAAAGACTTCCCGTAACAGAGAAGACAAAACTGGGAGGTGATGCCATTCCTGGCAGTGATCTGCCTGCTCCCCATGGGAGAGCAAAATACTTAGTCTGTTTTTATCTGGCTAGATCAAAAAGGAGCATTATAATTTTCTTCCTCTCTTCCCCAGAGGTCTTCCAGGAAAGTCAGAATTTTAAGAGATGTGGAAGAAAGCTTTTTGCCTTCTACATTTGTTGACAAATAACTTCTTTAGTAAATCACAGGCCTGATTCTCCACTACACTGCAGTCACTGACATTAACTAAAAGTGGGTATAAAACAATAACAAAATCAAAATTCCCCAGACTTACATGGCTAGTAGCATTTTACACCTTTTTTACAGAGGTGTAGAAGACTGAGAAAGCAAAGACAGCAGAGAATCAAGCCCTTTATCTGCATAGGTAACTGTTTTATATTATTCAAGTACCATATACAAATATACTAATTCTATATATGAAAGTGATAATGTATATATTTAGATGCATACAAACATGATGCACTGTATATAAACTGATGTTCAATCCAGAAGCATTAAACCCACGGGAACCGATGCAGCTATAAAACAGGTGTGCATACATGGATGTGCATTAAAGCCACAAACACAGCATATACACACTTCCCATGGACAGTAATGCAGACACACAATCAGTCTTATACAAATATACTTTCTTATCTCTCCCAAAACACTCATCCCACTAAGACACACATACAGATGAACCTCCCCCACTTCCACAGGCATACACATGCAGAGATATTAGTGGAGATCAGTGGTTCTCAACCAGGGGTACACAGAGGTCTTCCAGGGAGTACATCAATTCATCTAGATATTTGCCTAGTTTTACAACAGGCTATATAAAAAACACTAGCGAAGTCAGTACAAACTAAAATTTCATGCAGGCGACTTGTTTATACTGCTCTATATACTAGACATGGAAATGCAAATACAATATTTATATTAAAATTGATTTGTTTCATATTTTTATGGTAAAAATGAGAAATTAAGCAATTTTTCAGTCAGTGTGTGCAGTGACACTGGTAATTTTAGGTCTGATTTTTGTGACCAAGTACTTTTTCAGTGAGATGTAACTTGGGGGGGGGGAGGTAATGAAAGACAAAGCAGACGCCTAAGTGGGGTACAGTAGCCTGGAAAGGTTGATAGGCACTGGTGCAGATGTGCTGTACAGATACAACACACACTGATGCTCTGTAAGGCAGCGGCAGTATGTAGGTGCAACTCACCTTCGGCCTACTTTGCTCACACACGCACAGACAGACAGACACGTAGGTGCTGGAGACCTACCTCAATCCCCACCTGTGTGCGCGAGCGGAAGTTACTGTGTGGGGGGGGGGATAAGAAAACATACAAATCACCCCAGCTCAGCCGCCGTCCCCCCCCCCCCAGACAGGCAGGGGCACAATTCATCCCCTCAGTGTCGGTGCCCCTGCACTCCCCCCCGCCCCCGAGCCTCACCCTCTTGCAGGATGTGGGTGGGCTGCACGGGCTGCACTCGGAACTGCCGGGCGCTCCAGCCGGGGCTGGGCGGCCGCACCACCTCGCTGTCCGAGAGCCAGGTGACGGTCTCGTAGTTATCCCCGCGGAGCAGCGCGCCCGCCTCGGCGCTGTGCACCGCCACCTCGTCGAACTGGTGCAGCCCGCCCGCGTGGTCGAAGTGCACATGGGTGGCCACGGCCAGCAGCGGCCTCCTGCCCCCGCCCGCCTCCTCCTCCTCCGCCTCGGGCCCGGCGGCCGGGCCCAGCAGCCCGGCCGAGTGCAGGTAGTCGGGCAGGCTGCGCAGCCCCAGGCCGGTGTCGATCACCACGTCGCGCTGCGAGCCCCGCACCAGCCAGATGTTGGCCCGGTTGCCGGACTCGTAGAACCGCTCCTGGATCCAGTAGATGCCGCCGCCCAGGGGCTTGTGCGCGAACCACTCCAGCGCCGACATGCCGGGGCGGGCCCCGCGGACGGGTCGGGAGCGCGGCGCGCCTTCCTCGGTCCGCGGGCGGCGGCCCTGCCCACTGCGGCAGCGCAGCCGGGGCGGGGCCGGCCGACGGGCTGAGGCGAGGTGACTGCGCCGGGGAGGGGAGACGCGGGCTGCCCGGGGCGGGGGGGCACGAGCAGCGGCGCGGGCTGGGGCTGGGGGACTGGGCGGGAGGACGCCAGCGGCGCTGCCCCCACAGGACGGGGCAGGGAGCTCCCGCGCCGTGTGCGGACGGTAGCCGCAGGTGGGCCGCAGACCCGCTGGAACTCGCGCCACAGCCCGGTGCGGTATTTCGGGGCCCAGCGTCAGCCGGGCTGTGAGCAGCACCGGGACCTGGCCGCAGAGTTTGAGCCGGGTCGGCTTTGCGGGCGGCCAAGCGTGCGAGTGGCATTGGCTGGGGAAACGCGTGGGGTGCGAGCCTCGGCCCCCGCTGCGTCCAGGTAGCTTTGAAACCCGAATCTCCTTGCGGGAAAGCGAAAGACCGGACCCCCCCCCTCCCCGTGGGTGCATATTAGAACGTGCAGGTTTGATTCAGCGTGTGGCGAGTTGGTTCGAGTGCGATGTTAGTCTGTAGCGATTCGGTACCGGCACGCGCGCTGCAGCAGGAGAAGTTTCAAATCTGTGTATGTGCTGAGCCAAAATGTGTGAGTTTCATGATGAGGCATTCACGTAAAACGCTTGCGCTTATCTATATAGATAGATAGGTCGATCGAGAAATACTTTTGTGCATGCACAAAGCTATTACAAAGTTACTGATGTTGCTTGCACAGTAGGTGACTTTCAGATTCTTACAACTGTATGTCTAGACCTAAACTAAGTTCTGGATCCTATAAGAAGTTCTGGCTGGGAAATCCCTAGTGCCTCTACAAAGCTTTTTCCAGGATAAGGCTTTCAATGAATGTGTGCTCAGCAAAGGCCAATCGTAGCAGAATATAAATGTTTAAAAGTGAGGGTCTTCATTAGTTGCCAGTGTGTATGTGCATATTTTTCAGGTTTTGACAAATCCATTGCTCTGTTGTCTCCCTAAATCTGTGAACAGTGATATTCAGTGACTCTGCTGCTTCCTGTAGTTTTCCTAAGCAAGTAGTTTGTTTGCTAGTAGAATGAAAACTGAGTCAGATTTTAGTTTAGCTGCTGCTCTTCAGAACTCTTTGTTCAACAGTGAAATTGAAAAGCATCAGGTGAGTTTCATCATCTTTTCACATCCGAAATCCATGAACATCGGCAAAGACAGAAAGGCAGTGCTTAATTTGTAATGAAAGCGGTGCAGGGTCTTAAGTAATTTTTTTTATATTCATAAGTGATGCAGCAAGCCCATGCAGGGGCTATGAACTGTCAAGCCTAGAGGTACTGGGACTCAGCCCTGGCACAAATTAAGCACTGCAGAAAGGCAGTCAAGTTATTTATTGGGGTGGTGTACTAGCAAGGTAAATTGGCAAACACCCCTCCACTTTACTGTATTAGCCAAGAGGCATTGAGATTGGAGTGTAGGACAGAGAGAATGCTCAGTCTCCAGTCCCTTCAATAGCTAGAGAGATTGGAGAGAATCGGTGTATATGCAGTTATTAGTTGTCTGGTACCTACCATCTTCAAATGTTGGAGCCACTGAGCAGGATCTACAGACCTCACACCCTGATAGCCAGGATAATGATTAAAAAAAAACAACATGATTTATAGTGATAGATTCAAAGAGTTCAATCTATTCAGTTTACCAAGGAAAAGACTTGATTAAAATCCCTAAGTCTCAACATGGGCAACACATATTTAATATTAGGGGCTTGGGTTTTTGTTTTTTTTAAGGGTATAATATCCAATGGATAGAAGTTGAAACTAGACAATTCCAACTGGTAGTAAGGTGCAATTTTTTTAACAGCATGGGGTAATTAACCCTTGGAATGATTTATCAAGGATTGTGGTGGATTCTCCATCACTGATAATTTTTTAAATCAAGATTGGATGTTTTTCTAAAATACATGGTCTAGGAATTAATTCAGGGCCTGTATTCTACAGGAGGTTCTTCTAGGCATGGAATCCATGGGAATCCAAGCATTCTCATCCTTCCCAGGATCTGAAAAGAGAAGTTTGGCTGCTTGCATAGATAAAGGTTCTGGACAATTGTGCCTCTCATCTCAGTTTAGTCCTCTAGTTAAAATATATTGAGTGCTTTTTTTCAAGCCTATGTATGAGAAGTGATAGGAGTAAGTGCATGGGTATGGGCAGGTATTGGTATGTGAGGATGTGGAACAGAAATTTGGGTGGGGGAAGAATGGGACAAAAAATATAGGAGAGAAGGTAGTGAATGCAGTAGAGGGAAATAAAGTAAAATGGATATAAGGGAGAGACGGATTAAAAAGAAGCAACAGATACTATAGTGCACAATCGTTTCAGTTTAAATTGCAAAGGACTCTGACAACACAAGTATTTCTCAGCCTGGCTTAGGCCTCAGAAGTACCCAGTAATTCCCCTTCCCCTCTTCTCCCTCCCCCACCCCCATTTTTAAACCTGTAAAATCTGCCTTGCTCCATTCTCACTGCTGTGCATCTCTTCCCCTCCCACCCCCATAAATGTGCTGAAAAGTAATTGGGGGCAGAAAATAAGCAAGAGACTTTATTTTGAAGGATAATTTATTTTGATGAAAGATTATTCGAAGTCTGTTTTAGGATGCTACAGTATCTTCTCAACCATAACTGTAGTGCTGCTGTTTTGTCTAGTCAGGTTTTTGTATGGCCTCCATCTCCATAAAATCTGAGCTCCTATACAGGTAGGTGTGATAGGGATGCTATATTTTGGTTTTTAAAGCATTTTGGTTAACCTTTTAATAGTTTAAGTGATTGTTATTAAAATAATTGGTAATTTACTTTTGTAAAAACTAGCCATAAGTAAGGTGAACCAGCTTCAGTGTTCCATCAGGCTTCTTACATGTTTTGAGAGCCAGTAAAAAAAAAAACTTAGCTGAACTGTAATTTTTAAATTGTAGATGAGAAAACTCTCAAACAATTTTACCATCTTGATTACATAGCAAAGGTGATATAGGTGAGGAGTAATGTTAAAAGAAGGTGATTTGTTTTATAAAGGATACTCTTTTAAAAAAACACTTGAAAAGGGGTTTCTGTTTATAATCCTAAATTTTAATACAATTATTTTTCAGTATGTCTTGAAATGTTCTTCAGTATAATCCATTGTCTTGATAAAATCCAAGTGGAATTAATTTTGCTGCAAAATAAAAAACTCAGATCTTTACACTTGCATGTCTCATATGCAACTAACATTGAGTTCTTTAAGGGTGTCTTCCATAGCTCTGGCTAACCAGTGTTGACCTAATCTAATTTTCCATATTCTCTTAATTTCTGGCTCTCTTTTTTTTTTTCTTCACATCAGGGTAACAGTATAGCTTTGTTCATGGTTGGGCATTTTGTGTCTCTTCCCCCAGAGACCTGCTCCTGGCATAGTCTTCTCTTGTTTTTTCTTCCTCTCTTCAGTGTTAATTCTATGTTACATATATATATTTTTTTCTTTTTTGAATGGTTTCTGTGAATGAAATTCTCTTCCTCACATTTTCCTGGTTCTCTTTTTAACAATGTATTTAGGTCTTCCTGTCTGTTTTAACATGCAGCCTGCTACACTGTGAGCTGTGTTTGAAAGGTATATATTTGATTTCTGTGCTGGAAATTCTTTTAGAAACATTAATGCTTGTTAATTGCTACTCATAGCTATATTTCTCACATTTGTCTCTCTATTCAGGCAAAGCTTATTCCTGTTGAAAATGATAAATGAAAAAATACCTGTACTACCCTACTTTTCATTGACATATGTAAAAGGCTATTGCCAGTTCTCGTTCAGAATTTATTTTTATGTGTACTGTTTCTGTCTCTGTCACTGATTATGTCCCTTGATCTTTATTACTAAGGGAAGTTGCCTGAAAAACTATGTAATGTGCTGCTGCTTACTTCTAATTTGAAATCCTCATTCTACTGGAACACTAAAACTACCTGCTTTGGAAATAGATATGATGTTAGAAATAGAGGAATATGACTGCAGATCTGAAACCTGTGCAGATTAATATAAAAACAAAGGTTGCAAGGGAGAGTCTAGCTGTAATCAATGCGGTTAGATGGAGATATTATTCCATGGGCTGTCTTCCCTTTATTACAGTTCTACAAATAAATTACATAAAATAAAAATTGGGCATTATTAGTGAAAGTGGAACAGTGCGAAATAACAAAAACTCAAATCTAACTCTTCTGTGTTTCTATTCACTTGGAACCCCTTACATGTCATGAGCTCTTTGCCAACCACCGAGACAAATCTATGCTCTGTTAGAGACATGGTATATGAATCTATAAGTGATGAATTGTGAGGTTCAGTGACTTTTTTGGAGGCATGTTCTAAAACATACTTTGGAATTACTGAAATGTGCAGGAGTCTGAAATTTTTTTGATTCATGTACAATGAATATCCACCTGGACCCAACACTTGTTACTATGTGTAGTGTTCAAAAGATTTTTTAAAAAAAAATCCTGATTCAGTAGAGACTCTTGAGCCGCACTATGTAAATGTCAGGCAGAGTTGAGGGAATGGAACTGGATCAACATATACAAAAACTAGAGGACATAGTGAAACTTTTTCACATTTGCATCAAATAAGTTTGCTATTCTAACTAAAACTGTGGTTAACAGCACTTGAAGCATAGAAAGTCATGTACAATTGCTAAAGAACCAGTTTATAGTTGGTTTTGCAACAATAGTGACTGGGTATCTGTACACAGAAAACCTCTGAGTCCTGTGTTAGCTAAATTTCTGAGATTATCATCAAGGATGAGCTGTTCTATGTTTAATCTATTCCTGTGGGGAATGGTAGAGAGGGAAAACTAAGTTTTATTGTAACATTCAAGGAAGATTAGGACCAAGAAAAGGTGCTCCAGATGACCATAAGTAAGAACATTTTAAAGGGTGAAAATTTATTTATTCTCAACCCTCAATTTTTCTGTGCAAACTGAGTGGAAAGAAACTAACCTTTTAAATAACCATTTTTAGAAGAAGGAGCCTTTTTTCTTTTTTCTTTTAATTCCTGCTTAAACTGTATTCCAACTATAAACACTTCTGTGTTTTCTGGGGCTTGAAATTAGTGATCAGGTGCTGAAATGTGAGAGAAGAGAAATTGAGCCTCAGTCTTGGATCCGGGAATTGGTCTGTAAAGAAAAGTAAAGGGTGTGAATCAGAAGGATAGAGCTAGAGCAGTCTTTCTTTTTTTACAATCTTGAACTGATGTATTCTCTTAGACTGGTCCTGCAACTTGTTGCAGGTAGGTAGACTTCTGTGCCCACACAGAGAGAGCCTTTTTGAATAACAACTTGAAGGATTGGGGCTTTGTTATTACTGACTTGCATATGTGTTAAATGTAACTTGTTGCACTTCTAGGTGGTGAGTGACTAAATCTTCCCTCACTAAAGTAAATGGCATTTTATGCACCATTCTCTTTGACTTATTTTTTTTTATTTATCTAAGACTTAAATGTCATGACTGAGTTTAGAGAGACAAGGTGGGTGAGGTCATATCTTTTATTGAACCAACTTCGGTTGGTGAAAGAGACAAGCTTTTCAGCTTATACAGAGACCTGAAGAAGATATGGCTACAGCACCACATACAGGACTGAATCTGTACTATTAGGCACTGTTTAATAATGAACCATACATGGAGTAAAAACTGTTTCCTCTTCATATTACCCTACTTCTCATAATTCCACACTATTCATCTGAATGTTCAGTAGGTGTGCTTTTTTAGTGGATGCCTATAATTAGGTTGGTGTTAATAGTTCTGTTCGCTCTTCATGTTTTTGGTTTGCTTTAGTTGTATGCATGGGTTCTGTGTATCTTCATTGCTTACTTTTGTAATAAAGTTTATAATATTTTGTATTCTGTTGTAGAGCTAGTGAAAATGGTTAACTTGTTAAATATCACTGTCTTTTTTTTTAATCAGTAAAGCATTTAGAATATGATTCTGCTCTTCAAAATAACTAAAAATAGCATTGTGGTCCTGTATTTAATGTATCTCAATTTTTTTAAACAGATCTGCTGAGTTTACACATAAAAGGTTTTGTTTTTCCTCCTGCCAGCTTTTAGAAAGCAATGGAGTACATATGTCTCACTGAGGCCATCATTTGATCTTCAGAATCTTACTGATGATGTTGATTGAGAAGGGGGAAAAATAGTGTTTTTCGTATCCCTGGTTAAGTTCATAAGGACAGCAGTTAGGAATTCCATCTTACTATTTGTAAACTGAGCACATTTGATGTGAAATTGGTGAAAGGTAATAAACTTGGAACTTCACAATGTAATTTTTTATGTCTTCACTTTTCAGTGTAGTCCCATTCCTTTTTAAAAAGTGTGTTTACATTAGATAACACACTTAAAGAGGCAGCATTGTTTGAAAGCTTTCAAACGTTATAGTATTCCATGAGGTAAGAACTGCTCTGTAACACCTTGCGCCTGATAAGAAAAAGATCCATGCACCCAAGTGAAATTTGCTACCTGATCAAGTGCTTTAATTTGCAAAATCCTGAACCATCCCCAAAATCAGAGGTGGTTTTGGTTAAGTGACTCTGGTACTGAAGAACATACCACAACCAAAATGCTTTTTTTTTAAAATGCCCATTTCCAGGTTTTCTGTTTTTCAAGAAGAGTGGTATGCCTATTGACTTCAATGTGAATTTTGCTTATGTAAGTACTGCAGTACGGTATTTAATCTATATATTTTAATACTAAAACACCAGGAAGGTGATCTACCTTTCCTGAGATAATGGGGTGGCTTGTGGATAAATGTATGTTCAAATTTAAATTAAAAGTTGCCACGTGGTGCTGCAATCAAATCCACTGAAATGTGAAGAAGAGTGTTCTCATCTTTTTAAGTGGTGTCTACAGTATCCAAAAAACGAATTCACACATCCTTAGTTTAAAAACACCCTCAGTTTTTTATTAAAAACTAAAAATGAAGTCTTATGTTCAGTTTGGACATACGGCAGAAAGAAGTAAATTTATTTTCTCAGCTGGATATCATAATTGGTATGACTCTTGCAATTTAAAAATACCTTTTATTTGTCTTTGACTTATTTCCATCTTAATTTTGGCTTTATTTTGTGTGATGCAACTAGAATTTAAAAAATGGTGTAATATTTTCAGTAACTCCAAATGGCTGGGTCAGGAAGAGGAAGAGGGCGTGCTGCATTTACTTTCAACATCGAAGCTATTGGCTTTGCTAAAGGTGAAACACTACCTGAAGCGGTATTCAAGCCCCCTCCACTGTTTCCTGTAAGTACAGAAGCTTAATTCTAAGAGCACATCTGTGTAAAGTGTTTCATTTTCATATTTAGGTAATGAGGTGAAACATTAAGTGTGGAAAAATATTAAAGACTAGAAATCAGTTTAGAAAATAGCTAGTCCATGTAATGGTGTGCTCCCAGTGATTGAAACATCAATATCAGAGACTATTGTAGGCAGGGTCCAGGTTCTTTACACTGTGCTGTCTGATGGTAGTATAAACAGGCTTAGTCTTGTCTATACTACAACCTCACTGTTGCTGTCACCATGGGTCTGCACTGTAAGAGGATTATAGATCCCATGTTCTCTAATGTAGACAAGACCACACGGGGGAGAGAATTTTGTGGTCATGAGAGCAGAGTTGTGAAATTGTATTAGACTGTCCAGGAAGTAACTAACATGGTTTAAAATAACCAAAAGAATCTGGCCACATTGTTCAGATTAATCATGGTTAGCACAGATTCAACTAGACTTGGGAAGAGGTGCTGCTGAAGCAGCCAGGGGTTCAGAGCAGGTTAAGTCAGCCTGAGGCACTGCATTTGGAGGGAGGTGGATGATGATATATGTAGCTTGCTTCACTGACCTAAAGTCAGTTGAATTCAAATTTTTGTTTTGTAAGAGTTAAGATGTTTTAAATACTTGTTTTCTTCCTTTCTTAATAGATGTTTTCATGGATGGATACATTGAAAAGAAATAAATCCTTTTTAAACTTTAACTGAAAAAATGCTTTATGAAGTTCATATTGTCAGAATGCAATACAACGTATTGGCAAACTGGCATAATACATGATTGCACTCGTCCATAAGTAGGGGCATTTTTTTCTGTAGCTTTTTGTGTTGCTGTATGTGACTGATATTAATACAATAATGCACCTTATATAATTTACCCAGCCAACAGGTTTTAAGCCAGTGCCTCTAGAAATGGGAGAGGATGAGGATTACATGTTGGCCTTAAAGCAAGAATTTAGAGGAAGTATGAAAAAAATGCCTTATTTTATACCAAACGAAAATGAAAATGAAGGTTGGTTCTGCATATGTTTAATTTATAGAACAGCAAAACATATCAGTGTATGAAAAATGTAGTAATAATTCACACTTCATACATTCAGCACTGCATGGTAGGGCTTGGCCTTGAGCTTGCTTTCTGGGCCCCAGCAATTCTAACACTGGCCCTGCTCTCTGGTTTATTTTGGTGGATCCCCTGAAACCTTGGACCCCTGGTTGAGGACCTAGACCACAGTATCTGTCCTTCCCGCTTTCTCCCCCCCCTTAAAAAAGAACTATAAACTGCAATTATTTAATTTTGAAGATATTCATTGTCTTTCTTAGTGTTGGCTGATTTCCTGTATTTGACATCCAATATGTATGTTTTTTACATTTTCAGTAGTTTGTTGGTCAGTGTTTAAATCAAATCTTCCAAGTCCTTGTTCGAAAACTGCATTAGAAAAAACAGAGCCCAAGAAACCCCTACTTCACTGCAGGAGTATCCAAAACTAGCAGGTTCTCAGTCAGAGTGGATTTTTTCCCTAGTCATACTTTTTTTTTTTTTGGTTAATTCCACCATCTTCCTGTGATCTTCCATCTAGCCTGACTACCAGGTACAATAAATGATGTGGCTTGGGGATTTCCAGAAGCACAGAAATTGCCATGCTTTATGAGAGCCAAGGTCTATTTACTTTAGTGAGTTTAGTATCCTGTGTCTGACAGGGGCCAGCACCGGATATTGCAGAGAAAGCTATAAGAATCCTGCAATAGGCAGATGAAGGCTGATCTGTTTCCCATATTGGTCTCCTAATCTGTAATAGTTAGAGATTGGCTTAAACCCTGAAGCATGAGGTTTAATGTCTCTTCCATGTTATCTTAATTATATAACTCTGGATAGTCTTGATATTTACCGGTATATGAGTCTGCTCCCTTTTTAAATCACACTAAATTCTTGACTTCAGTAACATCCTGAGCATAATGAGTTCCATAGTCTAATTATGTGGGTTTTTTTTAATTGCCCTCATTTAATTTCATTGATGTCCCCAGAGAACAGAAGCTTTTGATCTACTTTCTCTAGACAATTCATTATTTTATATATTTTCACCATGTTCCCTCTTATTCATCTCCTTTCTAAAGTAAACACAACATTTTATTTTTTCTCTTCATATGAGAGGCTTCTTGGTCCCTAATTTTTCTTGTTTTTCTCTAAGCCCCCTTCTATTTCTGCAGTATGCTGAGGTGGAGTGACTAGTATTTCTCAGTGAGTATGTTCTGCAACAAATCAGCAACTTTGAAGATTGCCAGCTCCTTTTATACAAAAATTGGTGTCTGAAGATAAGGGAGGAAGGAGCCACCTGGTAGACTGAGATAATCATAGAAATGTGGAGATAGAAGGGACCTTAAGAAACCATCAAGTCCCACCCCCTGTGCTGAGGCAGGACCAAGGAAACCTAGACCATTCTTGAGTGGTGTTTGTCTAACCTATTCTTAAAAACATACAGTGATGGGGATTCCACAAGCTCCCTCCAGAGTTTCGCTACCCTTTATAGTTAGAAAGTTTTTCCTAAATGTCCCTTGCTGCAGATCAAGCCCGCTACTTCTTGTCCCACCGTCAGTGGACATGGAGAACAATTGATCCTCGTTCTCCTTACAACAGCCCTTAACTTGTTTGAAAACTGCTATCCGGTTCCCCCTTAGTCATCTTTTCTCAGAAAGAAACGTGCCAGGTTTTCTAAACTGTTTATAATTTTTGCTACTCTCCTTGGACTCTCTCCGATTTGTCCACCTCTTTCATAAAGCATAGCACCCAGGATTGAATACAGTGCTCCAGCTGAGGCCTCACCAATGCCGAGTACAGTGGGGCAATTGCCTCCTTTGCAACTGCGTCACATTGTTGACTCACATTCAATTTGTGATCCACTACTGACCCAGATCCTTCTCAGCAATACTACCACCTAGCCAATTATTCTGCACTTCGTAGTTGTGCGTTTTGTTTGGGCTTTTTTTTGTTTGTTTGTTTTGTTTTCCCCCTTCCTAAGTGAAGTACTATGCACTTATCTTGAGTTTCATCTTGTTGAGTTCAGACCAGTTCTCTAATTTGTCAAGGTTGTTTTGAATTCTAATCCCATCTTCCAAAGTGCTTGGAGCCCCTCCCACCTTGATGTCATCTGCACATTTTATAAGCACACTCCCCACCCCCATTATCTAAGTTATTCGTGAAAATACTAAATAATACTGGACCCAGGACAGATCCCTGTGGGACTTCACTATATACGTGTTTCTTCCCTCACCCCCCCCACTCAATTTGATAGCAAACCACTGATAAATACTCTGAGTACAGTGTTTCAGCCAGTTCTGTACCCACGTTATAGTAATTTCATCTGGATGACATTTCCCTAGTTTGCTTTTGAGAATGTCATGTGGGACTGTGCTAAAAGCCTTACTAAAATCATGATTTGTCAGGTCTGTTGCTTGCCCCTCTCCCATCCACTACATCTGTAACCCTGTCAAAGAAGAAAATTAGGTTGTTTTGCCATAGTTTGTTCTTGACAAATCCATGCTGTCTGTTCCTTATAACCCTGTTACTCTCTAGGTGCAACAAATTATTCAGTAATTTTATTTCAGTATCTTTCCATGCACCGAAGTTAGGCTGATCTTTGTTCCCCTTTTTAAAGATATGTACTATGGTTGCCCTTCTCCAGGCCCTGGGACCTACCCAACCTCCATGAGTTTTTGGTGATAATTGCTAGTTGTTCTGAGATTGCTTCAGCTGGTTCCTTAAGTACCCTAGGACAAATTTCATCAGCCCTGTGATCCTAGGTTAGATGTATTTATCTAAATACCTTTAACCTGTTCCTTACCTACTTTGGCATGCATTCCTTCCCCCTTGTTGTTAATATTAATTATGTTTATTGTCTGGTCACCATTAAGCTTTTTAATAAAGACTGAAACACAATAGGCATTGAACATCTCACGTTTCTTACTGTCATCAATTATTAGCTCTCCTCCCCTGCTAATTAGAGGACCGAAGCCAGGGGCATAGTCTCCCTTGGAGACACGCAGGGATGAACCACCACCCTCTCTCAGTGGGCAGACCCAAGATACCCAGGCCCATCCTGCTGGAAGCACAGGGACATGCATGAAGTACCAAACGTGGGCCCTGTAGCTCAGTTGTACTGGAGCCACTGGAGGAGGACACCTGTTGCCCACTGTTGGAGCTGGAGCCTGACAAAGACTGCTGCAGTGCTGAGGGCCCAGAAGAACTGCTGGAGATGTCGGCTGCCAGAGACACCGAGGAGCTTCTGGGGCTGCCATTGGCTGTGTATTCTGGGGAGATGGACGATGACCCCGAGACACAAGGGGAGGGTAGGTAGTAACTCAGGGACAGCCAACCATAGTCTGGCTGCGTTGATGCCTGAACCAGGTCTGTGTTTTTCAGCAGGATCCCCACTGACCCAGTGGTGAACCCATCTGTTCTGGGCTGGGACCTGGTGGAGCAGGGCGGGCCTATGTCTCCCTACCCCTCTGCTGCCAACCTCACCCTTGGGGTGGTAGTCACCCCACCTTAGGCCAGGAGGCCAGAGCCCCCCCCAGACTGTTTATATCTCTGCCCTGCCTGAGGGCTAGAGCCACAGATGCTAATTCCCCTTTTATCCTTATGCTTACAGAGGCAGCATAGCATGGAGGCATTGCCTCCCACCGAGACAGACAGGGAGGGATGTCTCTGACCTCCTAAAAGGATCTACACTTCCATCTTTCTCTTGCACCTAATGTGTTCAAAGAACCTCTTCTTGCCTTCTGTGTCCTTTGCTAGGTGGAACTTGTCTTTGTGTCTTATCTTTTCTGATCTTGTCCCTATGTGCTTGTGCTATTCTTTTGTATTCTTCTTTAGCTGTTTGATCATGTTTCCAGTTTTTGTACGATTCCTTTTTGATTTTCCGGTCAGTAAAGATCTGATAATGCTGGAAGGATTTCCCCCTTCCTGTCAGTAGCAGATGCAGCTGGGTTGGTGAAGTGGTAGAAGGCTTCTTGCTCTGACTTCTTGCCCACTAAGGGATTCATGAAGGAAGTTTACTTCATCTGTAGTGCTGTAGCAACTTCTGTGAGATGAATAGCTCTTTTGATGTGTGAGGAAGGAAAAAAAAATAGCATCAGCAAAATGGCCTCAAGGCAACCCTTCATCTTCATGGTACACAGTGGAGGTAACTGCCCCTCCATGGCATAACCTTTTCATCTGCATAGGTCAGCATGCTGCAGAGCCAGCATTTGGGACTCATATGGCTTAGGCTGCCATGTATCTCTCTTGCTGGATCATTGTCCAAATGTTGGTTATAGAATATAGTTATGGAACTTGATAGAAAAAACCTTTCTCATATTTTAAGAGAATTTTTAGGAGATTGTATTATTTAATGTTTTATATGCTAAATAGCTTTGTTTCAAAGGGATGTGTGTTTAGACACATAGAAAGCTGTTCATTAGCTGTCTTTTTTGATCAGCAGCTGTCAACAAGCAGAACTACTTGTAAACCACTTTTGACAAGTGAATTTATTTTTAGTAAAGTTGTTTTGTACTTCCCAAGTAATATATCAACCTTTTTGAAATAGGCAGTTACTTAGTTGTTGACAGAGTAGCTTTTTTTAATCTAGTGCTTAAAGCTGTTCGCCAACATGTTTTTAAGGCAGTAGACACTACAGGTGCATCTCTTACAGTCATAGTTCTGCTGCATGTATGATTACTGAATGCACACAGAAAATTTGTGTTCAAGTAAGGAAGTAGCTGAATAACAGTTTTAATTAGTTTTAAAAAATCAGGAAGCGCACACTTAAAAAATATTAGTGGCTGCATCCACTCGGGAGTTAATTTACTTGTGGTAGACCAAGGCCTGGTCTACACTAGAGAGTTTTGTTGACAAAAGTCAGCTTTTGTCGACAAAACAGTGCTGGTGTACAGAGTACAATCATCCCCCCACTAATAAAACTGCCCTGTTTTTGGTTTTTTTTTTTTACAAAATAAAACCACCTCGACAAGAGGTGTAGGGCTTTTGTCAGCATAGCTAGGGCAACGTAGTGTCAGTGTAGACACTGCGTCCCCTTATAGCAGTGGAGGGGCTGTAATTCTTATCAATTTCACTGCTCTGTGGTGACATTCCAGGCTGGGAGAGGGGCAAGAAGCCTGGCTCCCAGGTGGGAGCTGGGTCTGGGCAAGCCGCCAGATGGCTGGAGCTCGGGTCCTGGCTGTGACCTGGGACTGAGCAGGACATGGTGGCAGGCAGCTGCCAGCCAGGACGTGGCTGCTGGAGTCCAAGTCATGGCTGCAAGCCAGGACCAGGGTAGCTGCCATCCAGCTCCCAGCTGGTGTTGGGTTTAGACAACCTGGAGTCCCCAGTCTGCCCCTGGCTTCTTTTCATCCGCCGGGGCCACCATTGATTTTGGGTTCATGCAGGCCGGACAAAGCACAGCGACCAATATGATTGCAAGCCAAGTCGTTTATTCCAGGGCAAAAGCCATCTTATATAAAACTTCATGCACTGCTCACATCCTCTTCTTGCAGTTACTGATTGGTTAAAAGTTACAAGCATACACACAGCACAAGCACAAGCTGATTCTCATGGATAGCTTAACATTTCCCACAGCTGCCTAACTTATTATTCTGTTTACCTCCTGGACACTGAGCTAAGAAAGAAGAAAGGGAGGTGTCCGCCGTCCTTGGCCGGCTTCCACCTGCCTAAGCAACCTTATCTAACTCTCACGTCCTTGGGGCCTAGCACTGTAACTTCCCATCCCAGGCATCAGGGCCGCGTAAGGATTGTAGATCCCCACAAGCTGGGACTAGGCAGTTGGGGGGTAGGGGTGGGGCCCAGAGGGAGCCCAGGAGGGGTTGGCCTCTCAGCTGCTCACACACTATCCCTTAGGTTGGTTGAAGTGTTCCTGGTGAGGACACACTGCACCAACCCAAGGAGACCAGTGTGGACATCAGCTACCACCATATGTCGACAAACTTTTCTAATGTAGATAAGCCCTAAGTGTAGTTATTAAGTTGATGTAGTAGGTAAGTTATGTCAGTGGAAGGAACACTGTAGTGTATACACTGACTTTATTATGTCAGTGTAAGCTGCCTTACTTTGAAATAACTCTCATAGCGTGTACCAGGCCTACACTACAGTGCTAGAGTGGAATAAGTGCAGCTGTGACATAATAGACATAATTTTTTCCCCTTTGTTTTCTGGCAGGGCAGTAAATTAATGCCTTGTCTGGAGGTTGCAGTTTATTAGCATTCTAAACAATAATACTTTCTAGATGATGAGGGTAGTGAAAGAAACCTATGTTCAGAGTTGTGAATTTATTCTGCCATAAATTCTCTGTTCCCTTTTAGCTTCCAGTTCCATCACTGACTGGACTTATTCTACTGTGATCTTCTGGGATTCAGTGACTGGCATTCAGGCATTTGAGTTTGATTTTTTTTTTCCAAGTAGCTATGGTGGGTCAAGATCAGTCACTGGTGCACACAGATATTTTACTGCATACGCTAGCAGTTGCAATAATGTTATTCCATAATGGAAGAGAAGGGTGATGGTGGTCCGGGACTTCCTCCTAAGGGGGATCGAGTCATCCATCTGCCATCCGGACTGGGACACCAGAGAAGTGTGCTGCTTGCCTGGAGCTAGGATTCAGGATGTGATGGACAGACTGCCGAGTCTCATCAAGCCATCAGACTGTTACCCTTTCCTACTTCTCCATGTGGGCACCTATGCCACTGTCAAGAATGACCTTGAGCGGATCACTGCAGACTGTGTGGCTCTGGGAAGAAGGATAAAGGAGTCTGAGGTGAAAGTGGTGTTCTCGTCCATCCTCTCTGTTGAAAGAAAAGGCCCAGGTAGGGACTGTTGCATTGCGGAAGTAAATGTGTGGTTATGCAGGTGGTATCGGAGAGAGGGCTTTGGATTCTTCGATCATCGGATGCTGTTCCAGGAAGAAGGATTACTAGGAAGAGATGGGGATTCACCTAATGAAGAGAGGGAAGACTGTCTTCGAAGACAAGCTAGCTAACCTAGTGAGGAGGCTTTAAACTAGGTTTGATGGAGGATGGAGACCTAAGCCCAAAGGTAAGTGAGGAAGTGGGACACCACGAGGAAGCAGAAGGAGGAGGGTGCAACAGGGGAGGCCTCCTAATTCATATTGAGAAAGTAGGGCAATTGGCTAGTTATCACAAACACAAGAAGCCTGGGAAACAGGCAGGAGGAATTGGAAGTCCTGGCACAGTCAAGAAACTATATGATTGGAATAACTGAGACTTAGTGGAAAAACTCACATGACTGGAGCACTGTCATGGATGGGTATAACCTGTTCAGGAAGGACAGGCAGAGGGTGAAAGGGTGGAGGAGTTGCAGTATATATAAGAGAGCACTATGATTGCTCTGAGCTCCAGTATGAAACTGGAGATATGCCAGTTGAGAGTCTCTGGGTTAAGCTTAGAAGCAAGAACAATAAGGGTGATGTCATGGTGGGTGTTTGTTACAGACCACCAGACCAGGAGGACAAGGTAGATGAGGCCCTCTTCAGTCAACTAGGGAAAGTTTCCAGTTCACAGGACCTGATTCTCATGGGGGACGTCAATCACCCTGACATCTGCTGGAAGAGCAATACAGCAGAGCACAAACAATCCAGGAAGTTTTTGGAGAGCGTTGCGGATAACTTCCTGGTGCAACTACTGGAGCAACCAACTAGGGGCCGTGCTCCTCTTGACCTGCTGCTCACAAACAGGGAAGATTTGGTAGGGAAAGTAGAAGTGGGTGGCAACCTAGGCAGCAGTGACCATGAGATGGTTGAGTTCAGAATCCTGACAAAAGGAAGAAAGGAGAACAGCAGGATATGGAACATGGACTTCAAAAAAGCAGACTTTGACTCCCTTAGGGAGCTGATGGGCAGGATCCCCTGGGAGGCTAATATGAGGGGGAAAGGAATCCAAGAGAGCTGGCTGTATTTTCAAGAAACCTTATCGAGGGCACAGAAACAAACCATCCCAAAGTGCAGAAAGAATAACAAGTGCGGTAGGTGCCAAGCTTGGCTTAACAAAGAAGTCTTTGGTGAACTTAAGCACAAAAAAGAAGCTTACAAGAAGTGGAAGCTTGGTAAGATGACTAGGGAGGATTATAAAAACACTGCTTGAACATGCAGGAATGAAATCAGGAAGGCCAAAGCACAATTGGAGTTGCAGCTAGCAAGGGATGTGAAGGGAACAAGAAGGGTTTCTACAGGTATGTTAGCAACAAGAGGAAGATTAGGGAAAGTGTGGGCCTCTTACAGAATGGGGGAGGCAACCTAGTGACAGAGGATGTGGAGAAAGCTGAGGTACTCAATGCCTTTTTTGCCTCTTCCTTTACAGACAAGGTCAGCTCCCAGACCACTGCACTGGATGGCACAGAATGGGGAGAAGGTTAACATCCCTCAGTTCTGAAGAAAAGGTCCAGGACTATTTAGAAAGATTGGACATACACAAGTCCATGGGGCCAGATGCAGTGCATCCTAGGGTGCTGAGGGAGTTAGCTGATGTGATTTCAGAGCCATTGGCTATTATCTTTGAAAGCTCGTGGCAATTGGGGGAGGTCCCTGATGTCTGGAAAAAGGCAAATATAGTGCCCATCTTCAAGAAAGAGAATCCAGGGAACTACAGACTGGTCAGCCTCACCTCAATCCCTGGAAAAATCATGAAGCAGGTCCTCATGTGATCCAGTTTAAGGCACTTGGAAGAGAAGAAGGTGATTAGGAACAGTCAACATGGATTCACCAAGGGAAAGTCATGCCTCACTAATCTGACTGCTTTCTATGAAGAAGTGACTGGCTCTGTGGATGTGGGGAAAGCGGTGGTGATATTCCTTGACTTTAGCAAAGCTTTTGATAGTTTCCCACAGTATTTTTATCATCAAGTTAAAGAAGTATGGGTTGGATGAATGGACTATAAAATGGATAGAGAACTGGCTAGATCATAGGGCTCAATGGGTAATGATCAGTGGCTCCATGTCTAGCTGGCAGCCGGTCACAAGTGGAGTGCCCCAGGGGTCGGTCCTGGGGCCGATTTTGTTCAAAATCTTCATTAATGATCTGGAGGATGGGGTAGATTGCACCCTCAGCAAGTTTGCAGATGACACTAAGCAAGGGGGAGTGGTAGACACTCTGGAAGGTAGGGATAGGATACAGAAGGACCTAAACAAATTGGAAGATTGGGCCAAAGGAAATCTGATGAGGTTCAGCAAGGACAAGTGCAGAGTCCTGCACTTAGGACGGAAGAATCCCATGCACAGCTACAGACTGGGGACCGACGAGGTAGGCAGCAGTTCTGCAGAAAAGGACCTGGGGTTACAGTGGATAAGAAGCTGGATATGAGTCAGCAGTGTGCCCTGGTTGCCAAGAAGTCTAATAGCATATTGGGCTGCATTAGTAGGAGCATTGCCAGTAGATCGCAGGAAGTGATTATTCCCCTCTATTCGGCATTGGTGAGACAGCATTTGGAGTATTGTGTCCAGTTTTGGGCCCCCCACTACAAAAAGGATGTGGACAAGTTGGAGAGAGTCCAGTAGAGGGCAACAAAAATGATTAGGGGGCTGGAGCACAAGACTTATGAGGAGAGGCTGAGGGAACTAGGCTTGTTTAGTCTGCAGAAGAGAAGAATGAAGGGGGATTTGATAGCAGCCTTTAGTTACCTGAAAGGGGGTTCCAGGTGTTAAGTCGGAACCCATGGGTACCGAATAAGGTTCAGTTTATAAGATTCGGGAGGTCAAAAAGACAGCAGCAAGACTTGTTTTTCTTAACCTATAAATTCTTTATTTTTAACAGATGGTAGCAAAGGTGGAAGAACCACCCAAGACTTTTGCATTATGATCTCACAGGATCAACACACGGCTGTCACTTTTGTGACACTAGGGTGCCCAGTTATGGAGTTCCCCAAGAAAGTTTACAAGACAGACAACAGGAAACAATTAATTATTTTAGACTTACTAAGCTTACGCAATAACAAATCATGTTGGCCAAACTTAAATGACCGCTTGCCTTGAATTCTGCAGATAGGAGAGAGTCGCTTCGGGTGATCAGACTGTAGCGAAGTAGGCTAGTGAGAATGTGTCAGCCCACTGAACTAACACGTTTGAAATGCTGGGTGTTAGGCAATTCCTTTTCCTCACTGGCTACTGCTGCTTGGCATCTAGGTTTTATAGTTTTTTACATGCAACAGTTTGCTATGTCTCGGTGACCATTGGCTATCATTTGCTGCATAGCCTTTTAAGGTTACCATTGGCTTCTGGCCCACCAGTGACCTACACATTGCCATGCACTTGCTGACCATGCACCGGTGTCTTACACCCTTGTCTTTTCCTTATATGGCTTAAACCTATGCCATTCCCTTATAAGATGACATATACGTGTAGTTCATGTTGCTGAGTCAATCCTCCCCAGGCCACTTCTTTATCCTGCACAGGGGTCTGTATGTGGTGCTGCAGATGCCATTATGTGATTCCAGTTCCACACCAGGGAGGATGGAGCTAGGCTGTTCTCAATGGTAGCAGATGACAGAACAAGGAGCAATGGTCTCAAATTGCAGTGGGGGACGTCTAGGTTGAATATTAGGAAAAAGTTTTTCACTAGTAGGGTGGTGAAGCACTGGTATGACTTACCTAGGGAGGTGATGGAATCTCCATCTTTTGAGGTTTTTAAGCCACGGCTTGACAAAACCCTCACTGGGATGATTTAGCTGAGGTTAGTCCTGCTTTGAGCAGGGGGTTGGACTAGATGACTTCCTGAGGTCCCGTCCTACTTTCATATTCTATGATTTTATGACTTCATCCTGAAATCAAGGCCAATAGTCTTTTGTCCCCTGACATTGGCTGACATTTAAAAAAAAAAAAAAAAACCCAAACCAACACCACTTGAGGCCCCATCATTTTAAACATGAGCTTATGTTCTACTATTTCTCTTGCCTCTTATGCTTGCATTTGCCCTGATAACAGACTGGAAATCAAAATTATTGGGAATCATATATGTAATTGATTTAGAGTTGAATGTACTGTTACCTTTCCTCTTCCCACCCTCTTACCTGTCTCTTTATTCACTCTGTGTCTTGTGTAAATCTTAGACTGTGTGTTCTCGGGGTGGTTTGTTAATATAGTGCCTAGAGTACGGAGTCCTGATCCCTTTTGGGGATCATTAGGCATTACTGCAGTAGGAATTATTATTTTTATATTAAATGGGTGTAATTTATTTTGTGTGTTTTGGAGGCATTATGGTTTATAGTAATAAAGAAGGACTAACGGTCAAGAATGTCTGAGTTCCAATCCCAGTTTTGCTACTGAGGCCCTGTCTACATAGGAAGGCTTTTTCATTATAATCTAAGGTTTGGATTTAAGATAACATATTTTATAACTCTGCATGTAGACACTCTTATTTCAGTATAAGGGTATCTTTTTTTCAGTTTAATTTATGTTGCTTGGGAAGGGTTTTAAGGGATACTGACAAAAGCCACTCATACCAGAATAAGACTTGTCTGCACTAGATAGGGGTTCATAGTACAAATATACCAGCAAACCTTCCTAATGGAGAGATAATTTAGATACAGTTTGTACTAGTTCCCTGAATAAAATAAGATATCCTGGCAAAAGGACTTTTTTTTTTTTTTGCCAGTTAACTGTGTCTACCATAGGGCTTTTGCTGACATAGCATACCTGTTATACTATATCAGAATAAATGGTAAAACTTTCCCATGTAGACAAGGCCTAAATGACTTAATCCTAATTCCTGCCTTTCCCTATGGGAATTGGATTAACCTATGCCGATGACAGAAGCTCTAGTGCTTGCATGTTAGTAGTCCCATTGATTTCAAGGGTACTGCTTATGGTGGAAAATAAGCAGGTGTGTAAACGTTCATCAGCAGCACAATAGAAAATGTGTCTCCATAAAAGGAAGATAAGTGTGTTTATATCTGGGTCAGGAGAGGAAACAGTACAGTATTTGGATTGCCTTGATTTATAGATTCTAAATGAAATAGAATTCAATAACTCTACTTTTTCTTGTTCTTTAGCAATTGAAAAATACAGTAAAAAGTACCTGCAGATGAGAAAAGAGTCCATGGAATGGATTCCAGGTAATAATGTAAATTATGGTAGAGAAATTCTGGATAGATCTTGAATAACCTACCCTTTTTTCTTAAATGACCAATTTCTCCATTTTAAAACAATGCAAGTCAAATAGGATTTGCAAACTTACTAAATCATGCATTCCTTGTGGGGGATTAGACGCATGTTTTACTACTGCAAACTTGACAAACCTGTGTCTGAGCTTCCTGACAAAATTAATCGGATTTATTATTATTTTCCTCAGCATCTCAGACTTGCATCACATTTTCACCACAAAATTCAAGCTTGAGTTGAGGAGTAACATGGGAAATTTAATCAATGACAATTTGTAGTATCAGGGACTGAAAATTTGGGTTTGGAATGGAAAGGCCAGCTCTGCTTTCTATAGCTTCACTACTGCAAGACTAATTATTACATGTAAATTAAGGGTTATTATGTTGAACTTCAATTGCTTCTTCAGGGCATAAGGGCTTGTTTCTGTAACTCTGTACATTAGGGCTTAACTTCAAGTCCACAGATAGTGCTATTGACGTCAGTGGGACTAGTTGCATACTAAAAATGTAAGCCTTTGTGTTTGCCGGATCAGGGCCTATATTTCCACTGCACCAAGCCCAACAGGACCCCAGACCTCTTTGGGTCCTTTGGGCGCTAATGTAATATAAATAAATTATAGTTCCTTTGTATTACAATTATTTCTTACGCAGATTGGAGAAGACTCCCAAGAGAGATGAAGCCAAGGAAAAAGATCGAAAAAGGTAGTTGATTTAGTTTTAAGGAGCATTCAATACCTAGCAGTTAGGTCTTAGAAGGACAGTGGGTAGAGCTGGTTGAAGATAAAAGACTGAAAATAATTTCTGAAAAATTTTGATCGGCTTTTTTGTAATTATTTTTTAACATTATTTGACTGGTCTATTGTTTTATAAAACGTCTTCAGAACTACCAAAATTATATTTTGATATTTTAAGAAAATAGTAGTAAACTTTTAGAGCTGGTAAATCTGCATTCCCTGCCTTTCACACTAATATATTTTAGGATGCTGGTGAGGTAGCACTTATTTAAAAAAAATACTCATATTCTTTTGTTGATGCTTTCAGAAGTTTTTAAACATATTTAACCACCATTTTCCCACACTCCATTGTTTGTTTTCCTGATTGTGATTTGGTTGACTCTTTGATTATTTTAGTTTTTGTATTTGATTTAGTGTAACTTCTGTTTTTCCCCCACCCCCATTTCCTTTTTTTGTTTATTTTTTAGCTCTGTCTGACAGACTTGTGAATCTGATCCTTTAACAGCCATTAGAGCTGGTATTGGTTGCTCTTTAAGAAAAAGGAGTTTAATTTTCACTACAAAATGTCATAAAATGTATTGGTTTTTTTGCAGTGTTTCCCAGTATGCATGACTATTCTGATTTTTCTCTGGAGAACTGTTGTTTTGTTGATGTGAAACAATCCTTTGAATGGTACCTGTATGTGTTCATGTATAATTATTTACTTTCATTTCCCCTCTGTCTCAGTCTTTTGTGTGTCATCTTTCAGTTCAAGGATAAAATAGAACACAGAAAAATGAATGTACAGTAGTCATGGAGACTGGCTCAGTTGGAACCTTTGTTTCTTTTAAGAGGCTCATTGAGAAGCATGGTACTAAAGGTAGAGTGCAAGCATTCTACTGAAAATGAAATGCTTATTGCAAGAATGCCAAAGAAGAAATCAATATATAGCTGTTGTTCAAAAGTGTAATTAGCTCTGTATTTATACAAACTTTGAGCCATTAATTAGCTTTTTCAAATACGAAGAAAATCAGCTGCTGATCTGTTCCTTTGCTAGAGTGACATTAAAAGATGACCATAAACATAGGCTCAGAGTTCACTGCTGATTAGACACAAGTTTTTCATTTTCTCTTGGGCTACCATTTCTCATACTTGACCTCACACCAAAAATGTCCATTTTCTCTGATCTCAACAACAAAAACCAGTTGAACAGTTCAATTTCTGTGAGCATAAGAAAGATACAGGTCCCTTTAAAAAACAAACAAATTACGTTTAAACAGCAACAAGGGTAGTATAGAAGCCTTTCAAAACATGCACTGCAGAGGTTTGTAGAAAGGTGGCCACTAACACATCATCTTGGTGTATTCTGGGAACAATAATCTAGATAACACATTATAATTAAGTCAAATGTGTGTGTTTTTGGCGGAGAGTGGTAGTTTTGGGTTGTTTCTCCCCACCCCCGCTTTGGTCAAGTCAGTTTTTCTATCTTGAAATCCAGCCCATCTTACTTTGCCCATTCTAACTACATATGTTGTTGGGAGTAACTTTTACTTCTGGATAATGATATTGTCATGCTTAAAGGGCTAGTTGCACCTCTGTCCGTTTCTGGTCTCTGAGTACACCATCATGTCTCAGGCCTTTTACCTCTCAGGGTGCAATTCTCCCACTCTTTGACCATGCCCTTTGCTATATCATGCTGTGTTTCAACTATGCTCATTCAGCAGGTGCAACTGGGTTTGGCAACTTTGGTTCTACCCTTTTTGGGAATCTTTGTATGTAGTGACTAGTCACCTTAGAACCAAAGTGTTTTTTATTTTTGACAGTAGGAACAAAGCATGTAGAGACAGGATTTTAAAATAATAGTTTTACAAGCATGTCTATCTTACCTAACGCCCTACCATCCTGTAAAGGTGACCTAGGCAGACCTAGCTGCTTCAGACACCCCAGCAAGTATGTCAGTCTGGTTCCCTTGAACAACTCTTTCTCTCTCCCCCACGCTCCCTGTACTCCCCCCCCATCTCCCCTCCCAAAATCCTCTCCTAAGAGAGTTTCTTTTTAAAATGGCTGTAGTCTCTTAGATCTTCTGGTTTCCAGGCCTTTTCCTTAATGACATTGTGTTTTAACAAACCGTCAAATGTTTTTGGAGAAGTGGCTTACTTTGAGCTATTCTGTTTCCTTCCTGTTTGCTTTCCTTACAGCTTTCTATAAAACAAAACCAGTGTATTCAGAAACAAGCATCCTCATAATCAGGTCAACATATAGTTAATGAATTATTACAAAGCAGCTCCACTTGCATCAAAGATGTATTGTGTTGGATTGTTAGAGGTATGCTTAAAATAATGTTTCCTTGTTGTTGTCACAGCGTCCCTGTCTAGATAAAGTACTCAAGTGAATGGCAACATTAACAACAAATGCTTCCTATGTAATAGAATCTATATCTTTCTGACAGTCTTTAGTCTTTTCTCAAAATTTAGTCCAAATAAAACAGGACCAGCTTGTAACCCAGTGTAGTTGAAAAACCACTCAGCCTCCAACACTTTCTATAATTTTTCTATCTGTATCATTCAATAAGTGAAGAGTAAGTCTGTAATATTGGGGAGATTACATTGTGCTCGTCATGCAAGATGAAGTAGAATCCCTACTGCAAGTGAAAATCTCAACTCCTTCTCTCCTATGGAGCTATGACTGCCACCTCTGTAATGTTGCAGTTTGGCTGTCGTGGGTTATCACATAAAGAGGAATTAATGCTATATTCCCATTTGAAAAAGCATGGTCTAGTGGATAAGCAGAGGACTTGGGATCCAAAGAGCTGAATTCTATTCTTGGCTTTTCCATAGACATCTTAGTACTTTTGGAAAGTCACATGGGACTTGGCACTTCCGAAAATTAGGGCTAAATTGCTCAGTGTCTACTTTGTCATTCCAAAAATGGAGCTATTTCTTAGGAGCCATTATTCTACAGTGATATTGTAGGCAACACCCTTACATGCCTTGGTTTAAAACAAAGTCCATGTACCTATGTAGAATTGAAAGCTCACTTCTTTGTGGAGATTGGCTTTATCAACAAAGAATAAAATAAAGTAAAAGTCATCTGAAGCCTTCTCTACAGTCTTAACATACGATTTATATGTCAAGACATTTTAGCCAGCACCCTAGATTATTTCTCTCTAGAGATCCATGTCTACTTCACTTAAATTCAGGTAATATGTAAATTGAAGTCAGCAGAAGCCACTTAGCCCACTCTTATCTTGAACAACAGCTGTTGAGATGGCAGGTGAAGTAACCACTTCCAACCAGCTATAAACGCCTACTAAGATTTTGAAGATACAAAGGCTGAACAAGAATTTAAATGATATGTAGATTATAACGATATTTGATATTTCTAATATCTCTTAAATGATGGAAAATGACAATAAGTATATTCTTCTCTATTTTCTTAACCAGCTTTGAATATATGTTTGAAAATTATTTGACTGAAGCTGAATATCACAATTTGGACAAATGCCTGTTCAAAGCTAAGTTGCAAATCTGCCCTAATTAGGGAAAAGTGCATCATTTACATAAATTGGGCTATTGCAGTTCAATGGAGGGTAAAGGATTTGCAACTGTAAAGCAAGGCTAAGGCACAGATGTTACATTAATTTGCCATGACAGATGCTAACAGTTCTGTAACCTCTAATAGTAAGTAAAGTATATTATCTCTGTAAGAATTCTGAAGGTATGTTAAGTAACTTATTATTTTGCTTCAGTAGGTGAGAAAACGAAAAAAACAAAAGTTGACACAACCAAAAGTAATGTGGATGTGCTGAAAAAAATTGAGGTAAGACCTACTTGATGCAGGAGATGCAGTTTCGCTGTATAGCCTCTGTTGTGCAATACAAGCTGCAGAAAGTGAATTCAATAGCTGTTGTATCTCAATCATTCTGCTTTGGGTGGGACATCTCTCACTTTAGCCATTTCTTTGGCCTTGTCTTGCCTTGCCAACACATGATGGTTTTGTAGTATGGTGTGTCTGAAGAGATGGGATGAGGACTCTCTCTCAGTCACCAAACTCTGTGTGGATTCCCCTCTATACACTGCTTCTTTTTGGCCCTTTGAACAAAGGCTGCTCATTCTCATTGGGAGGATATGTGGCTTAACTGAACAGTGGGCTGCTCTGAAGAGACCGCAAAAAGAGAACTTGGTGCAAAAGTCTTCCCTAAAGGGAAGGAGAGGTCTATCAGTGCCCTCCCAACCTACAAACGTTGCAAATAAACTCACAAGGTGAGTTGAGAAGAGAGGTAGTGTGGAGGAGGCGGCTTTTGCAGGCAATGGGTGGGCAGACTGGAAGGAAATTTGGACCATAATTGTGGAAGTATGTGTTGCACCTCATTGTATTAGGAGGGTGAGAAGCAGAGTTGTTACGGTGCCTGGTTTGTGGCTCACAACTGACAGGTCAAACTTTCAGAAAACAGGACAGACACTCCAAACTGGTGGTATATTCTATAATTAGATTTCACCAAGCCAGTAACAAATTGCGCTCCTGGATTACCGTATTAATCTCACCATGGAGCCACAGGCAGTCATTCCCATTAGGCACACCAGCCAAATTTACCACCCAGACAAATTGGACTTTATGAAAGGTTATTAAAACCAATATTTGTCACACACATGGTTCTTCCAGCCCCAGCCAGTCACTTAATGCAGGTCAGGGTATACTTCAGATCTCACCAAAGACAACTCTGAAGCCAGTTTCTCTAATAAACTCACTAAAGTTTAATTCGTTAAGAAAAATAAATGAGTTATTGAGAGATTAAATCAGATAAAATACGTTACAGGTGAATCAGGGTTGTAGTCCAAACGATGCAAAGATGTAATGTTTTCTTTTCCATAAGTCCCTCAGGGTTTCCAAAATGGCTTTGGGGACCTCCATCCTATCACTTAAGATTCCCCCTGACAAAATCCAAGCAATTCAAAGATGCAGGATCGTTCCTCAGGGTACTTTTTTTTTCCCCTTTCGATTTCCCATTGTTGAACACACAACGATCCATTCTTTGAAGTCAACACATCTTCATTTACACCAGGGGTTCTTAAACTTCTTTTTCTCTGGGACCCCCTTTGAAAATATTTCAGGCTATAATGACCCCCCACCCCATGCCATGTTACCCACATGCCTCCATAGTACCGTTACTACTGCTGCTGGGGGCAGCACTGCCTTCAGAGCACCCGGCCAGCAGCCGCTGCTCTCCGGCCACCCATATCTGAAGGGCTCTGGCTGTCAGCCATGCACGGGATACTACACCACACATGCTAAAGACATAATGGTCAGTATTTGATCTAATAAGTCCTAGGAAAATCCTCTCATTTTAACACTGCCTATTATCTCTACGCCATTGTTTGGTTAGTTGCCTTATTAGTTGCAATACAACAAAACTGAACTCTACATTTTGATGGCATGGAGGGTATGTTGTTGGTAAAACATGTTAAGGAATATAACTTGTTACAGGAGTTGGAAAAGAAAGGTGATGGAGAAGAAAAGTCTGATGAGGAAAAGGAGAAAGAAAAAGACGAAGAGGGTGAAGAAGGAGCAGCAAATGAGCAAGAAGAATATGATGAAGAGGAACATGAAGAGGTATTGGCTGCTTTTCTAACTCTAGCAAAACCTATTTGTCAGAGGTGAATATGGTGAAAGGACTGATGACTGGAACCAAGTGTGTGCCAGCAGAGTTGTTAGCTGTTCTGCATTAGACGAAAAGTTGGTGTGAGAGAGGCACTATTACATGGATAAGATGCAAATTATGCTTCTTACTGCTGTGATTGATTTTACTAGGTTCTGTTAGATTTGTTAGTATCACCAAAATATTGCAAAATCTTGTTTCAGCAGTTAGGGGTGAGTCCTGTTACTAACAGTGCATGTCAAAAGTGCAGCAAGATTTAGTGATATTTTTACAAAGACCTATGACAGTTTTTCGTAACTGTTCCCCAGTGTTATGGTGGCTGTTGGAATCTGAAAACAGAAGATTTAAAAAAAATAAATAAAATAAAACAAGGTGCAGATTGTAACTCAGGCTGCATTGGTGTGTGGACTGGATAACTAGGCAAACTGTAGCCCCTTCAGGAAAGAAAGTGATAGAGGCACCAAGGATGTGTCCACACGTAGACAATCAACCATTACACATCCCAAACATTGTGTTTTTCCCCTTTTTAATCTCCCATCCAATTGTGCAGGGATACACCTTCCTTCCTTATTCTTTCAAAATCATATCGTATTTTCCTGGTGAGCATTATGAGGCAATTTGCCTAATTTAATAACTGCATTTAATAATTGTCTCAGCTACATTATATATCAAAATACTTTGTTATCATTAGTGTGTTTTCATTTAGGAAAATGACTACATTGCTTCATATTTTGAAGATGGAGATGATTTTGATGCTGGTAGTGACGACAACATGGATGAAGCAACCTATTAGTTATTAGTATTAGATTGTGTTCTACCCCAGCCTTCTAATACATCCACTAAAACATTTGGACCCAGTTGGAGGTGGGCTCAGCATCCTCAACTCTTGGTGCAGCTACTTGGAGTTGGAGCGCTGAGTTACACCCTCAGATGAAAGGGCATCTTTTTCCTGATTTATTTAACTGGGTTGAAAAATGGGAGACCTAGCTGCCATATTCTGTTCTTCCCAAATGTTTTGGAGACAGATATTTATCACGACAAGGTTCTCTGGAATCCCAGGTATGGAATACTATATATGCCTTTGTATTCTTTCTGCTGCACTAGAAAAGCATATGCGTTTTGACTGAATTGTGCCTAAGCATTTGCACGTCTCTCCGTTCTATGCAAATCCTGCTCCAACTAAAGGCAGTAGCAAAACTTGCATGGACTTGAATGAAACCAGGATTTTGTCCTTTCTGAACACAAGCTGTTCCTACTTAGCTGAAGACTTTCGAAAGAAATGTATATACTTTCTGTAGTCAGGGGATTGATTAAGAGTGTTTGGCACTTTAATGAACAAAGTAGCCTAAAAGTACTTTGGCACTGTGGACTAACAGGATAAGGAGATACCGGTAATTTTGAAAGGCTCTTGCATTTTAGTCAACAAACTTCCATAATTCAGCACTTTGACCAATAGGGAGCATCTTTCAAACCAGTGCTTGCTGGGTATAAGGAGACTTAATAAATTAGATTAGATCGTGTTTTATGAATTACTTTGTATTGGAAGCTAAGTCAGGGGCTAATTAGCAGTTTCCTTTTGGGTCTGAGCAAAGGAGTGGGAAACTGGGAAGTCCTGATTTCTAGGCTTGTCCAATGCCACTGAGAAGAGCCAAGTCCCTTAAGCTTTCTGCACCAGTTTCTCCATCCTTTTAAATGGGGAAAATACTACTTTCTACCTCACAGTACTGGTGAGAGAGAGTCAGTGTTTGTAAAAATGCTAGCTATGGAAATGTTAAATATGTTTTTATTTAATTTACTTCCCATCCAAAAGACAGCAGCTTGAAATAAAAAAATCAGACTGTAAAAGAAAGGCACATATAATAAAAGAATAATATGCTAAGAAACTGAGAGTGGTGAAAGCAATACCATGAAATCTATAAATACTCTATATTTGAGGATGAATATGTTGTGACTCTAATTTTTCAATTACAATAATCCTAGGGGTTATTTGTAACAGTTGTTGGCAGGTACAACATTTTCAAATGTATCTCTATTTTGTGTACATAAGCAACTTGTCTCATTTTTTAAAAACTTTTTTGTTAAATTCACTTAATGAATAGAAAGCACTGAATCCTAAAATCTTGGCATCAGCTGAAACTGTCACTGTGTTTCAGTTATGGCCTTTGAAATCTTTTTGAAGAAGCTGCAGAAGCTGTCTTCATAAAAGAAGGATGTGGTTTTATAGAACAGGCTTTAACTCTCCTTTGTGCTGGTTTGCAAGGAAACTTAGTTTATTCTTATTTTGTTTCCTTTTTGCTGTTTTTCTCTGAAATACTCACTGCTTGAGCCACAACTACCCTCAAAGATGGAGATGCTGAGGACAAATCTAAAGCAAAATCAGCAAACCATTTTAGCTGACTAGAGGATTGTGGGGGCATCTGCTTTAATAATTCAGGAGGGGGAGTTTTTTCTACTTTTCATTTTTTATAAAATTTTTAAATTATAAATCTGGGAAATAACATCACTTGTGCTTTTATTTTCCTCAGACTGCACAAATTGGAACCTTTAATTGATCCTTTCTATCTTCGCTCCAGTAACAGCATTAGCTGTTGAACTAAAACATGTTCTCAACTGGGGGTGAGAAATTGATTATTAGTTTTAAAACTATTGTAAGCATTTAAAGCTTGTTTCTTGATGCTTGGGGTATACATTTGCCAAATAATACTTCGCCTTACTCAGTGCTGATTACACTGTGAAACAAAAGTCAAAATCCACAAAAAAACTATTTACGTATACTGAATGGTTGTATAACTTCCTTAAGGCATGGCTTTTTCTGCGTTAACTAAAATGATCTGATAAACAAAAGGGAAGCAATTTCCAAAGAATGAGAAAACAATGCAGGGCACATCTTAAATGTGTATTTCAACTTTGTTTTTAAATGTCAAATTGCTATGTAGGAAGATATAGCAAAACAATATATAACTCATTTCTGTAATATTAAATATCTTGCTATATTGCAACAAACGTACTCTGTTCATTAATTAGAACTTTATTGAACTTCTAACAAAGATTGTTTTGAGGACTAAAGTTTGTAGGGTTTTAACTTTTTTTTTTTTTTTTTTTTTTTTAAATATGGTCTGCCCACAAACTGCATTTTTGTAAATTGGCTGCCTATGCACACCTGTGGTTGTTCTTCTCCAGCAATTCCTCTGCCTGTCTTTGCATGCGGGTTCCTGCTCCTACACTGGAAAAGAGAAACTGAGTAGCTGCCATAACACCACCACATTTGGAATGCTCCAGAAGTTCTACTTTCATCAGGCAGAGCAGCTGTTAGCTGCAGCTGATCCTGTTAAACAAGATACACTATTATAGAACCCTCAGGCTAGAAACTACTTAACTTTTGCACATTTCACCTAAGGAAGGTAGGCTTTTGCCAAATATCAAGTAAAAATCACAGAATGAGGTAATAGTGAGATACAATGCAATCAGAGGAAGAAGTACATAAATATAATAGAGCCAAAGCCCAAGCAACCACCTTATTTCATTGTCCAAGATGAGCCAGTAAGATTTAACATGTTCAGAAATGACTTTCCATCAAAAAAATTATGCAAAATCCGTCAAGGGAAAGAGTAGGGAATGGTTTCCTCAAGAGGCAGCAGCTGAACTTTTCAGCTATCTTTTCTGATGTTTAGGACATTGATTCATACGTGTCCAGATAATCCCATCTTCACATAGTTTCTTCTCTCTATAGACAGTGAAGATTAGAAGGAACGCTTGTGATTTAGTCTCATCTCCAGCATAGGCCATAGAACCTAATCCACTAATTACCAGATCACATTCATAACTTCTGTTTGAGCTGTAGCATATTTTCTAAAAAGACATCTTGATTTAAAATCTTTCACTGACCCCAACCCAGGATAGGTTGTTTTGTTCTTGGAGTTTTAGGTACAAGGAGGGTATTCAAGGGCTTGAATATTCAGAAATGGGGTCAGCAGTAGAGGTCATTGATGTACTCTACCATTGCCTCTCTCACATCACCATGAAGACCAAAGTTATTGTCCTACCAATTCCAGCCTCTGCCAGCAACCAGGAATCATTCCAGTGTCAACATGATGACACATTGGAGGTACTACTTTAGATTGCATTTACAAAAGTGCCTCTCTTCAGGATGTAGAGAGAGAAGAGGTGTGAGGTGTAAGGTATAGGCAAACATTGTCCCTATATGCACATAGTGCTCAAGGTCCAGTGATTTGGACCAATTGCTTATGTATTTTCCTGAAGGCAACATGGATATGTTTTTCAAGGGGATTCTATTAGCCAATTGCAGCATAAGCCATTTTTGGCTGCAGTCAAGTCTTGAACCCAAGACTGCCTTTCAGCAACCAGTCTTAAGGTACCAATAATGCAGTGGCAGCTTTGCCATCTGTGCATTGTATACTATATGTAATCAGATGATCCTGCAGCTGTTCATGGCTTTCCCTTTGAACAGCCTTCCACCCCATCCATGCACTACTGGTGGTGGAGACGCTGCACCCCTGCCCATCTGGAGAAATGTGGCTATTTATTGCTGAAGTAGCTACTGTAGCTGGTGGTGAATATGGATAACAATGCAGGTAGGAGCTGCAGGCGTGACCATCCCTTAGCACAGCCCTTTAAGAATAAAGCTTGGTAAAATTATATTGATTGTTCACTGTTAAACAGGTCTGGTACAAGAACTGAACTGAGCAGCATGCCTGTGAAAGTCTACCTCTTACAGGGAAAGATTAACAAGAAGGGAGTAAAACCAGCAGTTCCCAAACTGTAGTATGCAGGCCACCCCCAGTGGTACACATCCACCTGCTGCTGGGGATTGGCCAGGAGCTGCTCCAGTGCCAGCCCCACCTTCAAGGAGCACAGTGGCCTGGCTTTTGTGACTCCCTGCAGCTAACCAGGAGCTGGTCCAGCACTAGCCCCACCCCCAAGCAACACAGCAGCTGCTCCTTCTCTCAGCCCTCCCCCTTGCCCCTACAGGTGATGGTAGGTCAAAGGCAGCCTATTATCTGAACTGAGTCACTCATACAATAGGGGATTAACCATACCCTAATGTTATAATATATAATTAATGTGAATACTGTACTGAGCTCTGGACAACATACAAATGGAGATACTCATCAGGCTAAGGGGTTTAGTTTGAGGTTGTATGTAGGCTAACCAACATCAAGGGATGTGTGCGCAACATGCTGTAATAGGGCCAGGAAAGCAGATGCAGGGACAAGAACATGCTGTCAAATTCACGTTTTGCTGCAAAGAAGATTTTATTAGAATACGCACAGCTCTCAAAAATATGAGCAATTAAAAGGAGCAAAAGGTTTAATAGGAGGCTTACATCCTCAATACTGCATTGTTCTACATCTAATTACATTTTGATCCTGTATAAAATAGTTTGCTATACAAAGACCATTTGTGGTAGTGTACTCCAAAATATAGCAGATTTAAATAAAGCATTTACATATGTGCCAAAGTGCAATATGCACTTAGATTAAAAATTGACTTCCTGAGCAACAATATGCTGTATTTAATCTAAAGCATGATTCTTCACTTGAATGCACCACGTAATACATTTCTTTACAATTCCAATTTCACTGTTAGCAATTTTTACAGGAGTCTGGCTTTAGAAGTGGAATTGTAAGATTAAAAAGTGTAAATCTGTTTCACAAAGAGCAAGCAGCTAGTTATTTACTGCTATAGTTAAAATAGCTGATTAAGAATGCAGTATGTGTCTTACAGTAGTTTGGAAAAGATAATACAATTGCAACAGAACAAGGCCGCCACCAAAGAGAAAGTGAAACTCATGCAGGGAACTCCTTTTAAGATGAGGCTGGGTCTATACTGATGGTGGCAAATTTGCCATCAGTTCGATGTCTCTGGATCGACTGAGCGGTCTGTGTAGATCCGCTCAGTCGATTCAGAAATTGATGTAGGAAAACCACCCTGGTAAGTGGCACACCATAGTGTGGACAGCGCCCGGAACAGACGCAGCGAAGTCGACAGGTGATACACAAGTGATTTACGTCAGTTGCGTACCTCCCGTCGACTGCCACCAAATCAGAAAGGTAAGTGTAGACCAGGCCTTTTCATGAAAAGACTGTCAAACTCTGATAAAATGAATTTCTGCTCTTAAAAATGCTGTTATATAAACCAACTGAGTTGTTCAAAAGAACAGTTTTCTTAAATTTTTTTCAAAGACAACTTTAGAAGGAAAGGTGTAAGTCTTTGCTGCAGCATAGAGTTTCTTAGGAAGAACTCATTGACAATCAAAAGCCTTCTCACAGCCCTTAAACCCTCCTCTCCTCACAGATTTGACTTGGGTGATATGTAGCTAAATATAGGCTCTCAATATATAATACCATAGTGCAACCTAAGTAGCATTCATTGTCTCTTGTATATTAACAGCATAACACACCTGATTCTAATTCAAGATACAACCACTACAGATTATATCATCACCAAAATATTAGTAATTTAATATTTTGTCTGCTTATCTGGATTTACGCAATGAGTCACACATTGCATACTTATTTCAGTATCCTTTAAAAGTGTCAAAGAAGCTAACTTCATGTTTTTCTGCTTGCTAATAAATTCTTTTGGGCTTTTTATTGTGATAAAAGGACTAATCTCTGACATTATATAGCATTAAGAGTTCGTAGTTCCAAAATTAATCATTGACATAGGGGACAAGAGGTTAGTTAAGGCAAACAAGAGCAATCCTATGTTTGTTCACAGCACAGAATTGTATTCTACACTTAAACAGTTCCAAATCCTGTATATAAATCAAAGGTACCTTCAAAGTAATGTTGAAATCCTAAACTAAGACAGTCCCACTGGTTTCTAAAGTACAACTAGCTGATTAATGTTTTGGTCACAGCAGCAAAGTTGCTGTTATATAATTTTTGTAACTATTTCTAAAAATAAATAGTAAGTAATTCCTACTTGTGTAACTAGAACTAGTTTGTTCTCTAGAAGAAATTTTGCATGATCAAATTCTTCCAAGAGCTACTACTTTATCGATCAAGTCAGAATGGCCTGAAAATAAAAATTCATAGTATCAAAGTGTTCTTCTACCTACCATCAAATGTTAGACTACTTGAGCCTGAATATGTAATTTTTGTAGTAGTCAAGTTTTAAAGTTTTTAAATAAAAATAGCCAGTGAACCAGGTTTGCCCCATTTAACAAGAAACTGCATTTGTTCTCCTTAAAATCTGTAGACATTAGAATTTCCAAATCAAAAGCGTGTTCATCTTTTAAAAATACTTCCATTTCTCATAATCATTTGCTTATATTGTACACTTGGTCAAGATGCAGTTTAAATACAAAATATAACATTGAAGAGAAGTATTTTTCACTCCTCAATCTCTTTTGCTACCAAAGCCAATCAGTTTACTTATGGTGAAACAATTATGGAGTGGAGAGTAGCAATAGGAACCTTGCTTCAGAGGGCAACGATAATGATGGGATTTAATATAAGTTATGGATGGACATAACCATTTTTAATAAACCCCTTAAAAAGGAATACACAACTACCTCCCCTTTCCTCTTCAAACAAAAATTAGTAAGCTCAGAGCCTGTTTCCCTCTTCTCTAGTTGTAACTTTCTTAGGAAAAAACTAGATGGCTGCTTAAATGTAGGTACCTGCCTTCTTCAGAGGAAGGAATTTAAGAGCACAGGAGTGGCTGACAAGGATCATAGGGGAAGTAAGGCACTGCCAGTAGCAGCACCCTCACTGCGCTTCTGCAGGCCAAATTTCTCTGCTAGTTGCCACAGGGCTTCCTTTTGAAATGTTGAGAGAGTGAGGTGAAAAACCTTGGTCTGTTTGAAGCCCACTTTCATACTACTATATATGTCCACCACTCAGGCACCTGAAAACACCAGAGCTGTTTCAACCGAGAAAGAAGTTTTCTGAAACATAAGGCGAGTACCATTTCCTTAAAAATACAAAAAAGGTAAGGAGCCATCAAAGAATACCATACCCCTTGTATTGTTTTGCCATACAACTAATAGAACAGAAAAAGGCATATTACTGTATTTAGCCACTTTCTAGTGATTCAAGTTTAAGTAGCTTACATTACACAGGACAAGGACTTTGTCTCAACAACTGGACTATTATTGTTAGGCATTGGAGCATAGCCCACTTATCCACAAAATGACCTCAAGCTAGCCTCTGAAGTACATTTAAAAAGGGGTACTTCCGAATCTCGACTGGATTGCAGGCGGAAAATGAGACCCAGGCTCTATTCCTAGTCAAGTAAAGATGGAATTTAATAATTTAATTTGGTTGTGCATCGATTATGAAAATCTCAAACTCCTATTAAATGTCTTTTACATAATGCAGCAGTTATAGTGCAAAAAAAATATTCAAAATAAAAAGCATAGCACACTCTGCTTAATTTAATCCACCTTTCTAGTTAGTCAACAATAGCCCTCAGCCCAACAATCATTTTATTTTAAGAAAGTCTCACACTAAGGAAAAAAGTGGTTTAAACTTTATATAGAGAAGATTTTACACACAATTTTACACCAGTCATACTCTAAATAGGTATTCAGTGGTGTGCATTATAAAATGAGTAGGTCTCTTCAGTTGGTAGCCCCCTGTAGCATGTACTATTAAATATATTATAAAGTATGAAACAAATATTTATCTTTAAAATTAAACATGCTAAAGCAAATTTTTTTTATAACAAATTGTATAGTCAATTGTACTCATTTATCTCATGTTTGTCAGAACTGCACCTTAACAGCAATGAACAACAAACAAATCAGGTAAGTTATATTTAAATAGAAAAAAGTGCAACGCTTTTCAAAGATAATACCTGTTTATATACACATTTATACCATGAACAATCTCACATTAAACCTGGTCATGTCTGTCAACATGCTTGACAGTGTAAGTGACCTACAGAAGGATTATCTCCTATGTAAATATGGCAGGTTCCAAAAACTATTTAAATCAAGGTACCAAAGCATCCTTGTACTTTAATACTGCCCATAGAGGGAATGTACACAAGTAAAATCTATATTCTGCATTCCAGAAGCATTTTTACATTCTATACTGTTTTCTCTTCCTCTGAAAGAGACATTATGTGTCTATGAACAACAGTTGCCTGTGGCTTTCTATTGTGATGCTGAAGTTCCTCCTCACTCTCAATGTTCATGATATTTGCTGGATTTATTCCATTTTCAGTTTGTTTTTGCTGTGATGGCGCTGTGACTAACGAGTGTACTGATTCCATTGTAGAATGATGACTGACATCCACTTTCACTAAAACCTCATAGTACAAGAGATAAAAGACTGGTGTTATTATGCCAATTACCAACATTATCACTACTGCCGTCCACCATCTCATGCCCCAGTCTGCTCCGTAATAGGGATCTTTGCGCTTTTTGGTTTTGGCATCAGGTTCAAAGCATATCTGCTGTGAAGATAAGGCAGAAACAACTTCGTTAAGGTTCTCTCTTTTTGTATCGTTACACTTTACTATTTGTTCTATATCTCGATCCACTTCTTTCAAGAAGTTGCCAACAGTCTCAGAAGAAAATGAATCAGAAGCTGGTGATGTTTCTTGGAAGTCTGGAGAATACTGAATAGAAGATGCAAGTCTTGAAACTTGCTTGCCTTTTGGAGTGCAATAAGTTTCAGTCAATACACTGAACTTCTTCACTGGAATTCTGATAGATCTCAGTGCAAAAAAATCCTGGTCAGTGATAAGATTATTAACCCTCTTGATGTCTGCCACCTGAAAAAGAAGATAGTTTGAACTAAAGTAATGTAGTATAAACCATAGTTTCTCAACCTGCGGTACCCAGGGAAAAACAGAGTGAAGGTGAGGTAGGCGGCAGCCTCCGGCTTCTGGGGGAGGTGGGCAGCATCTCTTGATTCCCACTCAGTCACAGCTCCCAGCTGGGAGGTGGGCAGCAGCCCCTCACTTCCTGCCAGGAGGCAGGTGGCAGCCGCCGTTTCTGAGGGAGGCACGTGGCAGCTGTCCACTTCCCGCCTGGTCCCAGCTCCTAGCTGGGAGGCAGGTAGCCGCCGCCTGCCATTTGTCCAGGTGGCAGCCTTCCTCCCTGGCTCAAAGCCCAGTGCCCAGAAAACTTAATTTTAAATTGACAACTATGACAGTCCCAGATTTTACCAGTTACCCTCTTTTCCTGTGTGTCTCTCACCCCTTTCTTCTCTAAAATCTATGCCAAAAATTTGGCCCGGTGCTTTATGTTCCCCAGCATTGGCATGCCACTCAAAGCCTGCTAGCTATGGCCAACATCACCTCTAGCCCAGGTACATACTTGAGTTGTGCACCCCTGGTGTAAAGGTGATAGCCCTACCCACACTAAATCTGACATCTGTCATATCATGGACTTATACACTCAGCCCTTCTTCCAACATATGGCTCACATTAGTCTGTAAACATAAAATCCCATGAAAACAGTGTTGGGGTACTTATTAAAATTTTCAGAAGTTGGGGGGGTACTTGCTACTTAAAAGGTTGAGAAACACTGGTTTAAACATCATGAAAGGTTTGTTAAACCCTTCTAAGAAGAGCGCTAGCCTCCCTGAGTACCAGTATACACCCCTAAAAAAGGAAATCCCACACTATAAATGGAACCCAATCAAAAATAATTAGATGTGAGGCAGGGAATTAAGGAGTTCCAAATAGAAACAAAATTTCTGGCACAGAAAAAAAAACCTGAAGTACAGACTGGAAAGCGGGAAATGTATTCTAATGCAAGTAATCACACTGACTCCCTCTGAACTTAAGGAAAACAGTCACTTAACTCCCTAGATAAAAATTGAGGGAATAGTCCTCCCTTTCAAAGAAATTATGACCATTAGTTTATGAAGTGTTTTGCAAATAAACATACTATTACTGTAAAATATGGTTTGGTTATTCCAGAACATAGTTAGATTGAAGTTCTCCTACTTTACAACAATCAGTCTGATTCATCTAATATAATTCTTTCTTCTCTGCCTCTGCATTGCCAAGTGCAGCAACAGACATAATGCCCTAAGTTAAGTCTTCTGATCCCTCCTCTCTGAGAAAAATCCATAGGAAACCTTGTTCTAAGGGCTCCACTTAAATTTTGCAAAAAATATTCCAGCATGGGTTTTAATTACAAACAGCTACAAAATATTGGCTTGAGAGGGGTATAAAAAGGAAGAAGAAGAAAAAATTTACAGGTAGTAGAAAAAAATCAGACTTCAGTTAAACCAAGTGTTCAGGTACTTAACTTTCTAAAACTTTTCATCTTATTTGATGAAAGTTCTTCAGACTTGGTCTCTGCAGACAGGATCTCCTCCATCCCCACCAAACCCAGAGAATAGGAGCAAAATATCTGAGAACAAGTAAATATCATCTCTGCTTCATGCACCAAGTTCTTGCAATATTGTAATAGCTTTGTCAAAATGGCTGGAGGGTTGAAAGTTTACATTTTGCATGAAAAAAAGCCATTATTAAGAAATGCTTTTGAGCATTCCTTAAAAATTGTTTTTATTGACCAAGTTATGTGCTTTTGAATGATGCATGAGCGAATGTAGCTCAGAGAGAGTCTGTACAAGTTTCTCAGCACTCTGGTAAAAAAGGCTATACTACCACATATGTACAGCTAATTTAACCACAGAGTGGGAGGAGAACTGAAGGTTCAGCTTACTTGAGGCAAGAGCACTGCAGAAGCCATTGTCTCAATACTAGTAGAGTATTCAAGGGTGCAAGGAAGGTAAACATTACAAAGTTGGGGTGTGGGGGGGAGGAGTCTCACTCTCATTCAAGTTAAAATCCTAAAAATGGATAGTGCAAAGTTGGCAGCACCTAAGGCTCACATAAGAAGAGTGTAGCCCTCCTAATGTGCATAGGAAGGGAGGTTTGTGGTATCTGCCCAAAAGTTCCCAGTGATGTTATTTACATGTGCTAATACTCATTTTGCTAATCTGCAGAATTTCAAAGTCCTGGAGAGCAAAATTACTTATGTTCTCTTCTCCATTTTTGTTTAAAAAAAAATTAAAATACCATATGAAGACTTTTAGTGAGCATTACTGCCAGGCATCCAAATCAAGAAGTGTCTCCATGCAGGCTGCTTATTACAAGTCTGCCCATTTGTGTCTATGCACTATGGTACAGAATTCAGATACAGCCTCACATTCTCTTTCTGACACACACACTTTTTTCCTATTGGAATGCATATACTAGTTTTGTAGCATTTCTTCATTCATTCTCTTATATTTACATTAGTTTTATCATCCACGCAGTTGGGTATTTCTTTGATTTTAGCCTTTTTGATATATTGTGTTTTAATAATAAATATTTTAATAGCTTTGTAGTCTCCCATATACATTTTCTTGTTGACCAGCAATGCAGGCTTTTAAGTGCGTCATGTGTATTTAGGGTTATAGGAAATGTTGTGACTAAGTTACATAGCCACAGACTATTTAAACCTGTTTTAATTCACATGCACAAGAGGACAGAGTTAGATTGTGTGAAAAGCCTTAACACTCAAGTACTTCCCTCAGACCTGAGGAAAAGCTTTGTGTGGCTGGAATGCTTGTCTCTTTCACCAGCAGAAGTTGGTCCAATAAATAGGGTGACCCTATGTCCTGCTTTGTTGGGGACAGTCCCCCTTTTAAGCCCTAGCCGGATATCGCAACCTTTCTGGTAAAGCTGGGCATTTGTCCTGTTTGCTCTTGCCAACTAGCAAAGAGAACAAATGCCTAGTTTTGCCCCAAAAGTGGGGCACGTAGGGGAGGTAGGGGGAGGCGCAAAGAGCAATGCCAACCCTGCACAGCGAGGCTCAGGAAAGCAGTCACCCCAGACAGCTCTGGCCAGCCTTGCGAGCTTTAGGGGGCGTGGGGAGCACGCACCAAGTTGGGCAAGTGGCTGAGGCCAGCTCCGTGGGGGCTGTTCCGGGGAGCCCGACGCGGTGTCCCATTTGCCCTCCGCGAAACGCGCCCGCTGCCAACAACGAGACTGTCACTCCCCCCTGCTCAGCCTTCACGTAGCCATGCCCTGGTTTCTGAGCGCTCCATCGCGCACCTGTAGGGACCGCCGCCCGCGTCCCGCCGGGCCTGGGCAGCGCGGGGCACACCGCACACCGCCGCGGCTCTTACCGAGCAGCAGTACTGCAGCGCGATCGCATTCAGCGTCTCGCCTTCCCGGATGTCCTTTGTCAGCAGCACGATGTCATCCAGCCGGTCTCTCGAGGCGCTTCGCCGGCCTTTCTCCCGCCCTCTCGGGCGCAGCTCGGAGCCCTCCCCGTCCTCCTCCAGCGCCTCGCCCTCTGCCTGCGCGCCGGCTCCGAAGGGGCCCGTGTGGCGGCTGCCCGCGGCGAGCAGGGCCCCGGCCGGGGGCTGGCCCCTCCCGGCCATTCTCTCGGCCAGCCTCTAGCGACAGCGGCGAGGAAGAGACACCCGCCGAGCGCGGCGGACGCAGCGCCCTAGGGGCCGGGGCCGGACGCGAACCCGTCCAGGGAAGCTCTGCCGCTGCGGGCCGGTCCCCGGGCCCACGCCGAGCGGGGGAGAGGGGCGCGACACCCCTACCTGCCGCTCCCCCAGGAGCTCTTACGCTTCATGGCGCTGGCGTCAGCGCCGGCCAAAGGCTGCTGCTCCCGTGCGCGACGCGGCCTGGCGCCGGTACGCCACGTCTGCAGAGCGGCCCCGCCCCGGGAAACGCCCTTAGTCCCGCCCCCGGCGCTCTGACAGGGGCCGGCGCAGGGCCCTGCCGCGCGTGCGCACGGAGCGAAGGAGGCCGTAGAACGGGACTGGCGCCGACTGTTCGGGGGGCCGCCCCCCCGGCGCTGAGCGGGTCCTGCACGCAGCGCCGCGCCACCGCAGGCCGGGGGCGGCCGGCAGCGGTGCCTGTCCCCAGCGTCCGAAGAGCGTGAGACTGGCCCAGCGCCCTCCTGGGTGTGAGCCGGGGGCCCGTGCGGCGGGACAGGCGCTTGGTGTGTGACCCCCCCGCCAGCTCGGTAGAGCGAGGGGACCGGCGCCAGAGCGGCGCCATGGGGCCAGGTACCAAACGCTGCGGGATGGTGCGGAGCCTCGCCCCGCCCCGCCCCGCCCTGCCCGGGCCTAGCCACTGCCGTGAGTTCACCCCGACCCGGGGCTGTGCGCTGCCCCCGACACATCGGCCCTTCCGCGCTCCTGCCGCTCCCGAGCGTCTCCATGGCCCCTTCTGGCCGGGGGCTCTTCCCCTCGCCTCTCCCGGGCCCGGGGCTGCGGGGCGCAGGAGTGACCGACCCGTTGTTCACGGGGAAGGAAGGGGGAGTAAAGAGCGGCCGCGCGGTTTCAGCGCCCTGCTCCTGTCTTGTGAAAACGGTGTCCTCGGTTCCCTTTGGCTTCTGCCCTGCCCCAGAACGCCTCCGCTCCTCTGGGGCCAGAGAAAGCCCTGCCTGGCTCCTGCGTTAGCTCTGGGTCGCTGCTTTCGCCAAGGAGGCAGCCAAGTGGGGAAAGCCGATCGCACCAAGTTTCCCCTGGGCAGGACTGAAAATCACACCGAGGTTGGAGCTTATGGGTCATGGCTAGAGCGGTTCCAGTAGGGGCCAACGTTGTGTTGCTCACAAATCGTAAAAGTTGGCAACATTATAAAGGGGCCAGACAGAGGACATACACGTTAAACCAATTTAAGGGATAGTAGGTCTAATGTTGCCAACCACAAGTGTTAAAAATTAGGACTCAAGAATCATGAGAATTGTTTAAAAAAAACAACACATTTTAGAACTTTTGATTTGTCTTTCCAGTTTGAGCCTTTAAGGGTCACATTTTCAAGCTTTTCTCTGCATCACAATCCAATGCAGTACTGGCTTGCATGATCTCCTTTAACATGTCATCCCGAGACCTCTTCTTTCTCCTCCCTATCTGGTTCAGGCATTGGGTGTGGACATGGGTACCTGAAGGGTGCAATGACTGCAGACAGAGGTACCAGACTTAGAAAGAAAGGTGAAATTCTCAAGTAGTTATATGACTTCAGGTGCAGGGTCTTTAAGAAAAATGTCAAATATCTTGAATCTCCTGATAGAATCACGAGAGTTGGCAACATGTGGTCAGTGTTTTGAATGTCATGTAGGAGGTCAGACCCAGCCCAACAGGTCGGCTTTGGCAGCGTTAGTCTGAAGATGCACAAAAAGAAAATAATGTATTGCCTACTACTGTCTTTTCCTTGAACATGTCTTAGAGTTTCCACCTTTTTGGAATTTTCCTTGCAGAATAAACTTTAATGCATAGTGACACAACATCATGACATTTGATAGGTTTTTAGAGGGGGCTGAGGGTACCCGCTAAAGGTGAGAAAGGAAGTTCGGTAGGTGGCTGACTAACATAGTTCCTGTTAAAATTGTAATTTTAATTAGATTACTAATGATGTGTTAGGACATCTAGAGCCTTGTGTTTGTCTTTATTATTTAAATATAAATAAAATACTTTACAATGTGGTAACATTGTTAAACAAGTCACAATGAAGTGTTTTGTGGTTTTTGTTTTATTTTTAAATCACAACAATGTAATGATGTTTTAACAATTGACTTCCTGCTTGAGAGACATGAAATTGCCTCAGGAAAGTAGGGATGCATCAGACAAAATTCTGGGTACCGTATAGTACTGTATTCCTAAACCATTTAGAAACTCTTAAAGGAAATGATGCCAATAAGAATAAGAAGTATCAAACATCAATGGAAATTTTCTATCGAGCAATAAAGGAGCTGTACCAAGTAACAGATTGTGGGAAAGAACATCAACATAATGGACCATAGTCTCAGGTGCACTGGAGAAGTGTATGATAGGAATAAAATATGAGTTGGGTCCAAGGAAAGGAACAGACAGTGCATGAGTGATTCTGAAACATTCTAAAGCAAGCATAGTGGCACACTGCAAAGCTCCTCTGCTAGCAGTGTTAATGGAAAATTCTGCATGTCCAGCATCAAATGGGCAGTGATCAAAAGAAGCTAATTTATGGGCATCTTCCTCTCAGCATTAGGGGTAAAATAGCTCTAGCTCCCCTGTATAATTTAGAGCCATCTTTAAACTACTATAGCCCCCTGTACAGCAGGGGGAATTTCTTAAATGAATTTAGGGAGCCTAGCAATGTTGTTTCCTCATAATCCTTGTTCTTCCTTGAACAGTGTATTAGGTAGCATCTTCACAAATACTTAATCAAAGCATTTGATTAGCTGTTTTAACAGCTATTAACAACTATTTCTTGTTATGGACCAGATTTCTAACTGACGTAAATTGTCATAGCTCCATTGAAGTCTCTCTTTGTATAAGCAGCTTTCATGCACCAGTTTCAACTGCTAATCAGCCTATCTAAGTGAACTTGAATCTGCCCCCAATATGCTCTTCTCATAGACTCATAGACTCATAGGTCAGAAGGGACCAATATGATCATCTAGTCTGACCTCCTGCACAAGGCAGGCCACAAAACCCTACCCATACACATAAACCCTACCCATACACAATGAGGTATCCATGAGGAATATGGAAAAGCCTCCAGAAAAATATAAAAATCTAATATAAGCAACAGCAAATGGTGGGAAGATTAAATCCTCCTCCAACTATGTTATTAGAAAGTGTAGGAAGCTTTATGCAAGCTGACAAGATTGGGTTAATTATCTACAAACCAAGATTTTCTCATGGTATGTTCAGATGACAGAAAATAGTAACTAAGAGAGTGGGAATTTCAACTACTAAGAAGTGTCACTGGACTCTTGGCAAGGAGTGTCTGAAACATTGACCCAGGCTTTAAAAAGGAAGCTTTCAGTGATAAAAAAGAAGCAACTATAGTTGTCAGTAGCTGGGAAACTGATGACTCAGATTCCATTCACATTGCTGAAAGACTTTTCTAAGACTAGTCAGAGTGGTAAGAGGAAACTTGAGAGGCGTTCAAGGCCACACTTCCTACTCAGTAACGCCTACAGCTGAGTATGATGTTTGTTCCAACATACGCTATTGATGGCATATTGTTTTGGAAATTGCACGTTTTTCTTTAGTCTTTGGGTCATGGTGCTACAAGGAAGGTCAGGGCATGGAATTCCACCATTTCTTTTATCTAGAGGTGCACCATCAGGTCAAAAGAGAACTGCCGAAGCAGCACTTTCCCTTGGAAAAAAAAGTATTGGCGTTTGCTCTGACCTTACTACACCCCTGTCTGTAACCGTTTGTAACTAGTGACATTTTCCCATCAATATACAAAGGGCATATTCCCAACTTGATGAACAGGACAGTAGCTGCACAGCTACTATGAATGCTAATGGCAAATCAGCCTTTCTCCATCCCTATGTAAGCTACTTTGCATATTCTAATAGTGCATACTCAATGAGCAACAGGGTCAGTGTTAATCACTACATGACGTTCCAAGTGCAACTGCAGGCTCTCCGCCCCCTTTTCTTTGGATGTGTTGTGTGCAATGTTGCTAGAACAGAGAAGAAGCTAGGAAATACAGTCCCACTGGGAAGGCTAGAAGGATCTTAAGGAAGGAGTCAGGAAGGAAAGGAGGTAAGAAATTGAGTTGGAGGAAAGCGGATACCTTTTCTGAGTCATCTTAAGTAAATAATCACATTTAGTCTTAAGACAATACATGCACGTTACTTTCCCCTATTATCTTGTAAATTATCAGCCGTTATAGTTAAGGATGGGGGCCAAGATTTCAAATTTGGTGTTTAGGCAAAATTAGGCATCTAAATGCATATTTAATCATCTGACTGAACAGATACGATAGAATACCGATAATTAAAAGATTCACTCAGACATGTACACCCAAAAGTTATTTTACAGTTGTGCATTGCCCTCCACACCACACTTGGTATTACCATTTAAGAGAGAGAGGGGAGGCAGATGCAAGAAGGTGAAGTCTCTGGTAGTGTAGCTCCACTAGAATCAAGATGTCCAGCCAAAGCCTGTTTACAGGTATTAAAAGGAAGGCCTGCTGCAAAAACAATGCAGCTTTGAGTTTGCAATGTATTTCTGGGAGAATCAGCATGGAGTCAATGTAGCATGAAACTAGTCTTTCCCCTGCTTTCCATTTCTTCCCTGATTTGCTCAGCACACACTCTCTCCCCAGATTCCCAAACTTGTAGAGAGCCTTTGCAGGATCTCAGGGAAGTGGGAAACATTGCCCTACAAGTAGCTGACCCCATATTTTCTACATGGGAAGTGAAGGTTTGTATACAGAAGGGAATGATTAGGCACTTACATGTTACACAGCTACTGGGCTCCCCTTGCTGTCAGCCCACCAGATTGCTGTGGGGTGACCCACCGCTAGTTCCCTACTATGCTTTAAGTCTCCCATGTCTGAACAAGAGCCCAGGTGCTACCCCTGTGTTGGCATGTGTAACATTATAAGACCAGGAGGTCTTGGGCCAGTCTGCCCTATTCTGTTAGTACCACCTGTATGATAATTAGCTGCATTCTAGCCTCAGAGGTGGGAGTGGCACTAATGGGATCAAGTGTTAGTCTGAGGAACACCTGGGCCTCATAAAAATGACTGACTCTGGGGAGGGGGCGGGGGACGACACGACAGGAAACTAAGCTGGTGGGGTGCTATGGGAGGTCTTAACATAATGTCTGTAAGACGCAGCGAGGTCCTGGGAAGAAGTTTCTGGAGTCTCCTGGGAAGGGAGGCAGTGAGATCCTGCTAATAAAGGGTTGTCAGGGAAGAAGCCCTGGGAGACAGTACTCAGCTAGAAGAGCAAGAAATAAACTATTCAGAGGCTAGGAGTAGGGGTGAAGAGCTGGGAAGTGGTAGCTTATAAGAGGGGGCTCCAGGGAAAGCAACTTGAGAGTCAGTGCTCTGTAATGGGACTTAAAAGTAGCCTAAAAGGGGCTAAAAACCAATCCCAGAAGGCAAGCTGCTGTAGCCCAGGAGGGGTGGAAGAATTGTTTGGATGTTTGCTTTGGACTTTTGTTACATTGAAAGGGGACTGAATTTGAAAGGTGACCTGACTCAGGCATGGAAGCTACTGTAAAATCAGCATGACAAAGAGCAGTCACAAGTAGAAGAACTCCTGCAACACCATGTCCTGGTTTGAGGGGTGCTATGGTAGTGAGTTCTGCCCCTTTTCAGGTCCCTGGGCATGCTGTGGGGAGTGCAGATTCTCCAGTACCCTGTTGTGAGAGCTTAAACCATGTGGTGCCTCTGCCCGGTATGATTCTCCTGTAACTTAATTATGCCCATTCCTAGAATGCCACCCAGAGGTGCAAGTCTTATGATTTATTTCTTCAAGGGGCCCCATGGTAGGTGTATCATAACATGCTGATGCTGTAAACTGATGTCTAACATGTTACTCTTAATCACATGAGAAATAGAGAGTTAGACAACAATAAAGTTTGCATGAATCTCCCTGCCTCAGTTTCATCACCACTCCAAAGCATTATTTGGGCTGTGGGCTGTGACCTTTGGGCCTGTCCCAAGACCTGCTCTAATGTTTGGCTTGTGTTCTCCCTATATCAGCTTTCTTCCTTTGACCTTGGCTAGGCTGACCCTTTCCTTCCTCCTGCCTGAGCTTCCTATCTGTCTCACCCTGAGCTCCCTTGCATGTAGGATGACCAGATACCCTACTTTTTATAGGGACTCCTGATGTTCAGGGCTCTTTCTTATATGGGTGCCTATTACCTTCCACCCCCCAGCCTGATTTTTCACACTTGCTATCTAGTCACCCTACTTATATGATTCTGGGAGCCAGTTTATATGTCCCCCTCCCAATACCTTGTCTTTGTTCTGTGTTTGGTAATTTTCACTCTCCAAACTCCAACACCTGGCAAATAAATAAGAGAACTGGATTTTCTGGGCAAGAGACATGTTTTATTTGAAGATGTTTCCACCTTATGGGTGATTGCTGAGTTTTAATAACCCACCATTGTTCTCACTCGGATGGAGACATGTCACAATCTCGCCACTCATGGCAGATACATACATACAGAGGGGAGCATTCATGATACAGCAGTTTTCATAGTAACTTCATTGTATCAATCTGAATTCATAAACTTCACAGACAGATACCTTATTTGATTATGTGGGGATCTGTTATGCTGAGATAATCCTTGTGTACCATCTCCAGTGTGTTGTGTGGAATTATGGAGAGGGTGGATGCCCTAACCACTGGACTATAAATTCACTTTCTCTGTCTTCCTCACTCTCTCTGGCCCATTGTTCCACTGTGAATAAATACTTAAACAGTCAATTATTGGGCCAGAGGGAATGAGGATGACTCTGTAATCCAGTGGTTAGAGAACCCACCTGAGAGGTGGGAGTCACAGTGTCTAGTGTGGGTCCCCCTGATCTTCTTATGCTTTCATTATTTAACCACAGCAAAACAGCTTCAGGAGATGCTGAGGAAGCTCACATCAGAATATCCTATAGCACCTTGCCTGAGAAGTAGAGAGCCATGTTCAAATTCTCTCTCCCCTTAGGTGGAGAAGGTAATTGGACCTGGGTCTCCCACATCCCAGGTGAGTGCTCTAATGACAGGGCTCTTCCACTGCTGGTAGCCAGATGTTGAAGGCAGCCTTTGAGCAGTCTACTGGGTTGGGACTTGCACAAAAGATAGGCAGTTGTACATCTGTTTTCTACGGGTTTGTGGATTGCTTAGGTCTTAGGTGCGAGAAGGCAGCAGTGTGCATGCCCAGAGGCAGAAAAGTAGGGAATGAGGGAATTTTATGCTAAAAGCTTACTCACCCACTGAGTTTAGGTGTCTATTGGGCTTGGCGGGAGTTTTGTGGATTGCAGTGGAACCTTAAACTGGGATTTAGGCATCTGTGGCCCGGTCTACACTTACCTTCCAGATTCGGTGGCAGTCGACAGGAGATACACAAGTGATTTATGTCACTTGCGTATCTCCCATTGACTTCGCTGCATCTCTTTTGCGCGCCGTCCACGCTGTGCTGCGCCACTTACCAGGGTGGTTTTCCTGCATCGATTTCTGGATTGACTGAGCTGGTCTACACAGACCGCTCAGTCAATCCAGAGACATTGAACTGACAGTGGCAAATTTGCCGCCGTCAATGTGGATCCAGTTTAAGTACCTTGTAGATTGGGGCATTATGTTTTCTGTGCTTCCATTCCCCGTCTGTAAAATAGGGATAGCAATACTTCCCAAGTTCATGGACTGTTCTGAGGAGAAATACACTCCTTAAAAGATTGTGCGGTGCCAGGACACTAACGGGGAGCCGTCTAAGACCCTTAGATGGAAATATGTAATTTGATCGTACCTCTGATCCTGAAAGGATTTATTCACTTGAGCAGTCCTATGTATTGACTTCAGTGGGAATGTTTGTGTGCTTAACATGAAGCATGTGTATGTTCATGGGATCAGGGCCTAGATTTATAACTACAGCATAATCTGGATAAAAAAAAAACCCTAGTCAAAGTAGATCAGTCATTTTCAGATTCAAATGAGAATAAGAACTATTCAATTTCGTTAGTGCAGCATTTTAAATTAGTATTAATACTCCTATTTTTTAATAAACTGAAAAAAATTGCAACATTTACTAACTTTCATTTTTTAAAACTATGTATTGGTGTATTTTCCTATTTTTTATGTTGGGTGTTTTTGCTACTTCACCTTTCTTTTGCTAGTCAGTCTGGATTGGTTCCTTTTGAATTAATTTTATTTAATTTCTTTAATTCAGTTTTGATATGTACAAGGGTATCTTCGTTCCCACATGATTTCTTCACACAGCCACTAGAGTGCATTGGCTGCCTGGTAGCCATTGTCACAGATATCCCTAGGAAAAAGATCAACAGATAGGCATCTGACTGCATTTTGCTTAGAACCCAATTCAGTACCTCTTTGAATGTGAAAGTCTCTCACTGAGACCAACTGATCAAATTCAGAGATGCTGTAGCAAATTAGACTCCTTTAGACTGATTTAAACTCCTTTGCCCATCTCAGATTTACTTAGTTAGACTCCCTGATACATACTACACCCAAATGCTGATGTGTAAGCTAGTCTATAGAGAATCTAAGTTGATATGACTTACACATGGAGGGTTTTGAAGAATGTGTAAATTACACAAACTTAGACTTTCTATAGACTAACTTAAATTCACTGACTCTGGCCCAAAGGACAAAGGGAGATTTTCTTCCACAAGTATTGAGTTGGACCCTGTATCACATTTTTGAGCAGTAGATTTCAAGAAAGGCAAAGGACACTTCCTTTCTTTAGCCTTGTCTACATAGGGGAATTTGCTTTGATGGAAGCCATTGCTGGTCAGCTATTGCCATAGCTACACTGATGCAAACCCCACTTGTAGACAAAAAAGCTGTGATTTTCATGAATGAAACCTCTCTCTGTTTCCACCAACAGAAATCACTTTCCTTGCCTCCACATGTTTGCATGGCTGCTACCCCACATCTGCAACTGAGGCAAACCGGCAATGAAGAAAAGGTCTTTGATTTCATTCCAAGTTGGATGAACTGCTCCACTTGGGCCTGATCTTGTGCTGTGCAGCCAGCTAGAGCCAACAACGGAGGGCTCTTATGCCACTCCGCCATCTTACTACTAGCACATGAGGGAAAAGGGGGCATAATCAAAGTAAAAGTGACGTGGCCAGGATGCCCTTGCATTATTCTCATACTTGACTGCATTTTAAGCCCCTTGTAGCTGATACAGCATAGGGTAAATCAGAGCAGCTATATTGTTACTCCGTAAGAAAGGGGGGCGGAACTGGTCAGCATAGTTCCACACCAGGATCAGGGAAGAGCACAAATGAATTTTAAGCCACCTTTTCTCACACCCTGACTTGCATCCTGTGCAATTTTGCCTCTTTCTAAAATTTGGTCCATAGTCTCCTGATAAGTCCAAATATCTTAAGTGTTACTGCCTTCACAGTCTGCTGTCTTGATGGTACCTCTGTGAATATGCCCTCAATGCACTGTCCAATTTATATTAATTGAATAAAGCAATAGACTTTTACACTAGCATTTTTCTGTCATGATGTTAGTATTAATCATTGTATTAAATGTTTTGCTCGTTCAATTGTATTTGCTTTTGTGGTTTTCTGAGAGGGGGCAGGGGGAGAAGGAGAAGCAAAATTTACAAAAGACAACAAATTCTGTGCTTCAACCAATTAGCAAATAGAATATTTGCACCAGGACAAATCTTTTAAGAGCTGGTTACATTTTCTTACAGAACAAGCTAGTTTTATATTTGCATTTATCTTTTTTGGTATCAGTGGCTCTTCATAAATGAATAGCAATTTTATTTAGCAAAACTGTACTTTAACAAAGATATAGCTACAAACTCCAAACTAATTGCTCCATTAAAAATGTTTTAAGCATTTTGTAACAAGTTATAAAGTTTTCAGTTTTTATTTTATATCTAAATAACACACACGGGATTCCAGTAGACATAGCAGCTCTTCTTCATGAATTTTAAAGCAGATTTTCTTTCCCCCCTTTCTTGTACAACTTTTGTCTTTCTATTCGACTTGGCTTTTATATGGACATCGGAATGCTTCAGAAACCTTTAGATTCTCTTTCACTGAGTATTAGACATGTTAATGCAAATATATTATGAATAATCCCTCCACAAGGAGAAACCATAATGCATCCCAACCCACATTAGTAAAGTGTCTACTAATATGCCTCACATGGCAGGATGAATTTAAGATGAAACAAGGAGTTTATTTTATTAGTTTTCCCCTCACCCTCAAGTAATAAATCTTAAAGCTTTCAATATTGATTCAATGAAATGAATGGCTGAATCAATGTAGAGGGGCCCTGCCAAGTGGACAAATGCTTCCATGGTTACATTGTGCTATGCACTGTGGTTACTGAGCTTTGTTGGTTTCCTCCCTCTGCCATTGATGTAAAACAACAAACCGCAGGGAAGCGCCACACATGGTGGGCATAAAGTGGGAGCAACTCTAAAAGATCAAGCTAGCTGGTCTTACACAGATTCTGAACAGTATACTTTCTCCTGATTTATGCAGTAGCTATTCTAAATGTATAAAGGGAAGAATATGGAGACATCACTTTTTGTTGGAGAGAATATTTTGATCATTTGTATGATATGCCATAAATGTAAAAGGTTGAATGGAAACACTTTGTGTAGCAGGGAAAGCTACAAGATTTATCATATTTTTCTAAGGAATATTCTTAAGTTTACTTTACATCAGGTAATTTTCTTGCAATTGCCTGCAACTCCTTACCAAAAAAAACCTTTTAAGATATATTTCATTAATAACAAAGGGCATTTATATAGTATCCTTTTACAGAGGTGTTGTGGGATATTTTACAATACAAGATGATTAAAGGGTCTGCCTTGCACTCTGTATACTCAGTATTGTTTTTATCCTCATCCCACTCTTGCATGGGTTTCAAGTGCTGCATGAGTTCGTGGTGAATCCAGCCCACAGATCTTCAACATTTTAAAAACAATATGGCAAAGAGATGTTTCCTTAGTTTATAAAGCTGCACTAGGGCCAGTATTACAAATACAGGATGAAATCCTGAACTCCATAGATGTATTTTACTCAGGCCAGAACTATAACTGAAACCAAAAGGGACAGTTAGGAGGTGAGAGAATGAACATCCTCTTTTCATGTGGTCCAGCCCAGGGTAGAGCATACACTTTACTCCCTTAAGAGGCAGAGCAGCAGGCATGCTACCCTACAACTTTAGAAGCTACAGAAAACATTATTCTTCCCTGAAGTACAATGACTTCTAGAGCACATGGCTACAATATTGGCCAATGCCTTAAGGACCCAATTTAACCCAAAATATGAACACCAGAATTTGGTTCATGAATAGGACATCAGTTTCACAATAGTGGACAGTTACATTCCAAGGGTGAAATCCTGACCCCATAGAATTCAAAGGGGGGGGGGAAACAAACAGAGAAAGAAAGGAGTAGTACCTCAGATTTTTGCCTATAAACTTTAAGGGGAAAAAGAAGAGACTTAAAATATATAATTAACTTTTGTAGGAGTTTAGAAACTCTTTAAAACTATTTTAGTGCTTCTGAGTGCTTTTTCTTCTGGAAGCCAAACAAATACTTATGGGTGATCTGAGGTAAATTACATAAAAGTTTGTATTGGGCTGCTCATGCTGCTTAACACTTTTCTTAATTGGTCTGAAATATTTTCTGAGAAAATGGAAAGTAGAAGTGATGCATGTGGAAGACAGTACACAGGACTCTCACATTATATAAAGGAAAAATTTAAAATATATTGACAATAAGATGCTTGGAGATAGATCTGAACTGTATAAGAGTTTGCCTTCAGAAGAATAAAGTTACACACAGTTTTCCTGGAAAGCATTCATATTGGATTTGCCTCCTAATGTCTGAAGTGCTTTGAGTGTCCCTTATCTGCTACCAAGGTTTAGATGAGTTTTTCAGTAATTTAGTGGGCACTTTATAAGAGAGCATTCTGAGTCACTAGCTTGTATTTCCATTGTCAATGATATGCTGCAAATTAAGAGATAGACAGACACACTTGACTGGAAAAAACAAGGCTACAACTTCATTTAACAATAACCACACATGAGGGGCAAAAAGGGAGTTCTTGCCAACTTCTCATCTTGTTATTTCTCTGTGTGACCTGCAAAGCCAGGAGGCTCCCACTGTGGTTTGAACCGAGCCCTTAGGCCTCATTCTAAGACCAAACCACCTCTGCAGAAATGGCAATCTTATTATGTACCAATATAATGATACACAAAGCCTCCAACTGCTGCAGCCTGGGAGATGGAACAACTGAATCTACATTGTAGAGTGCTAGTAAAAAACTGGAAACTTTTTTGTTTTTATTTTGAAGTATTTGAAATAGCCTTTTTTTTAAAGTCCTTTTGTGATTTTCTTTGGTGAAATTTTTGTCAAGTACAGTATGAGAATTTTTCATTTACCAAGCAACACAATTTTTGATAACCATTTTCATAACATTTCAGTAATTTTTTTTCATAAATTAGCATGATGGTACAACATTTTCCATAAATGAATGAAATAAGAAATGCCACTCTTGATAAAAGGCCATTTCTCTGTTTAAAACTGGTCACTGGAAGAGTTTTAACTGGTTCTAGCTGTTGACCATTCCATGGCTAAAATATGACAATCAAAAGTAATGCTGCTTTTCTAGCCTGAGTTGAGGGGTTAGTATGAGCAAACAAGTTAAGACTTGTGTAGAGAACTGAAGAATGACCTTCTACTTTGAAGTCCTCATTTTATTAAGTTTCTCCTTCAATGTTTCCCAGCCTTCACTGGGAACTGGAGGAGTCCATGAGTTTAATTAATTGCCACACCCATGTAGATATAAAGCTGTACTTTGTTGATATTCCTGTTCTCCCTGTGTCTTGCCATTCTTTATGTATTCTTCTCATTAGTTTGCCAGCATTTCATTTGCAAAGAGTGAAGATGAATGCAAGTTAATTTGAACCAATGGAACTTTATTAAACCTTGTGGGCTATTCTGTTCATGTGGCTGAGGTGCTTACAGCCTAACTCTACCTATTTCCTATTCCCCTGGTGACTTGTCTCGTCAAGAATAGCTCCTCCTGGGACCATGGGACTTTTGACTCCAGGTTCACTGATACATCTCTATTTTAAAAACATTTTAATATAAACATTAAAAACAAATAATTGTTTTTCAGATCCCTTTGGCCAGAGGTTGCTAGCACATAGCTGAGTTGGAGTCTTGTCTTAACAACAGATTCAGCTGATTACATAGTCTTTGAGATAGTTTGGTCTCCTTAACAGATGACCATACTGAGACATATGTGTCTCCCTATCACCTGTCTCTCTGTGGACTTTCCTTCTTTCCTGTATGGTAGGCCTCTGGATGGTTTTGTTTTGTGGTGAGCTGTATATCACTATAGGATACTCTTTATGTCTGCTGGCTCATACGTGCTTCCAGTTCCTTTGGCTCACTTGTCCCTCTTGTGTAGTCACCCCATATGACCTTCATGTGCCTTTAGTCCACTCCTTCTGGTGTATCTCTAATGGCTGGATCCTCAAAGGAGTCCTGTCTCCAGGGCTGTAGGCAGGGCCCCCACATGGGGGGCGGGGAAAGAGTACACTTTACCGGGGCCCAAAGGCTGTGTGTGTGTGGGGGGGGGGGGGGGGGGGGGGAGAGCCCGGCCCAGGCTCCAACCCCTCATTACCATGAGGAAATTTTTTCATGCCTCATGAGATTGTATACATAGAATGAAGGATTGTGATATGTTTGTGGGAGGTGGCTCGTGTTACAAGTTTGTACTGGGCCTGAAAAAATTGTGCTGGTAGGTCATTGGTTGACCTGACATACTCTAGTGCCTTTTTCTCTGATTGTTGGTCATCCTCTCTTGGCAGCATCCCCATTCTTCTGGCTGTAACAAATCTCCCACTCATTGGAGCAGGGTTTTGATCCTTCATTCTATCAGTGCCTGCACTGGACTGTGATGAGATATTCCTGTGCGGTAAAAATGCTAACAAGGGGTCTGAATGAGAAGAAAGAACCTTCTGTAACAGTCGCTTAGCTGTTTTCACAGCTGAATCTACCTAACCATTACTCTGTGGGTATGTTAGGAAGGACATGTGATGGTCAACAGCAATTTGCATGCAAATTTCTTAAATTCTTCTGAGGTAAATTGAAGCCTGTTGATGAAGACCATGTTTGGAATGCCATATTTCATGAAGTGGCCCGTCGTTTGTCAATCACTTATTTGCTTCTTGTATCAGACAGGGTATTGACCTCCCAAAAGTTTGAATAGTAGTCTACTCTAAGCAAGAGCTGCTTTTGATTGAAGGTAAATATGTCTGCTCTCCCATTTCTCCATGGCCAGGTGGGCAGCTCATGTGGTAAGAAAGTCTCTGTCTGCTGATGGTAATCATATGATGGACAGATATCACATCCATCTAACATGGAGTTCAGTTGTGTATTCATTCCCAGACAGTAAACACACACTCAAGCCTGTCTAAGACAGCAGTCAACGACCAGCTGTGAGGTATGTATTTTTTGCATGACATCCTTACATAATAAAGTGCAGATAACAGTTCTATCTCAAAATATACTATCCTGCACTTTCAACTCATTTTTACTGTGAAAATATGGTTCTGCTCCTACTGGTACTTGGCTTTTGGCTTCCATGTTATCACTCCCTTGACTGCCTGTCGTTGGATGTCCTTTTCCATTAGACTCTTTGATTTCCATTAATTTCACTGCTGAAACTGGGGGAGAGTGCAACATGTTAATGGATTCAATGTCCTGATTCCGTTCCCCCAACTTGCTGAGGCTGAGTATATATATCCCCTGCTCAGGGTGTCTGCTAACACCAGGAGTCATCCTGGACAACATCTGATCTCTGCCTAGTAGCGCTGGAGGCACATCAACATGTGCTGCAGTCTCTTTGGAGCGTTAAGAAGAGGTTTGCCATGATTGTCTCCAGGGATCTGTATGTTGGGATTCCCTCAGAGTCCTCTTTCCAGGTGGCTTCCCAAGAACTCAGTTTGACCCAGTCTTCGTCACATAGGTGTCTTTATTTGGCATACAGAAGTGCTATGCTGAGTTGATCAGACTCAAATGCAGGAGGGAAGGATACAGGGTATATCGCAGCTCTAAAGTTACACAGAAACCCTCCCCCTTTACATACATTATGTATCTCATTGAATTTATTATACATTGTCTCAGACATTTTTTGATTGGCTTGGTTACTTTGCAGGAACCAATCCCTGTACAGCATGTGCTGTGCATCCACTGTCCATGATTCAACTTCTGCTTTTACCTCATCTCTACATTCCTTATCCCTTGTTATCTAGTTCATAGTAAATAGTTCCCTGGGTCTTCTTCCTCTTATCTTAGTTGGCTGAGACATTCTGTCATCTTAGCCTACTGACCTACTATCTTATTTAGAGCAAATGTTCTGTTTTCAACCTGATTATTCATTTACTTCCCTAATTCTATCTTCCAAAAAATGAGGCCTCCCTCCAACTGTTAATTATTCACGCCAGGCCAGGTCTCAGCTACACTGTGGTCTGATTGCACTATTACAGGGCAGTCATAGGCATATTGATGGAATTGCTCCACTACAAATACCACAGACAGAAGCTTTTTCTTTCCTATTTGGGCATGACCCTGTTCAGACTCTGCTGGCATAAATGACTGGCTGTTCCTTTGTCTGATGCCATCAGGCTGGATTGCCAGTAGCTCTCCTGCCTGGTAGTACATCAAATGTTATCATGTGTTTCGGCATGACAAATGCTTGCTATTTGGCACCTGCCAAGTCTCAATCAACATCCTGCCTTGTGAACTGACAAATGTGTTCCACTATTGCAGTCGGGTGTGGACGGAACTTTCACAGAAGATCTGTCATTCCTATGAAGTGCTGTACCTCTTTCACATCCACGAGAAGTGGCATGTCTCTGACTGCCATGGTCTTGTTGAAATCTGCCGTCAGTCCCTGTGCGGTGAGCAGATGTTGAATGTATGTAGCCGTGTGTTGTTTGATGTGCCACTTCCCTCTTGTAGAAGTCTGACTGAATCTTTCTTAGCCACGTCTCTGCTCTTGCACATACTACTGAAATGATTCAACTTGCCACATTCCTTGCAATGCATCATAGTGCAGGGCAGTTCCCTGTTCATGCTGTCTCCCACAGTAAATGCATCTCACTATGGGTATGAAACCTGGGCCACCTGCTCCCCTTTGCTGTTGTCTCACTGCACATGCTTCTTTGGGTGCTGTGCCTCCTATGGCTTTCACCCTTTCTCTTAAGGCTTCCACTGTACACTCCATGTCTATGCATTTGTCTAACCTTTTTGGCTTGAGGGCCACAAATATCATTTTTACAACCCTGAAGGGCTACCAGTCTATTAACTCATTAAAAAAAATGTATCGACATATACACCATTAAGGACTACAAATCACCACCTATTTAAAGTAAACATTTTGACGCTATTGTGCTCATTTTCACATTCACTATTTTACACCTAAGAATTACTCACTGTATGTCACACTCACAGACAAAGTACTAGTGTAGATGAGTAACTATCACTACACACTGAAACACATGGCCTGGCAGCTAAGTCAAAGTGGGTAGCCTGTTAAGTGCAGGCCAAACCAGAAGGCCCTGATTTTTAGAGTCCTGCCCCTCCTCAAGCATGGTGGGTCCTGGCTGCTCTGCCAGCAGTGCCCCCACCCCCCCTGCAGCCAGACAGAAGGAATTCAAGTGAGAAGGCTGCCTCCTCGGTGATCTTCCATCCCCCTGGCTTCAGCAGGGGGACCCCATGCATCTTGTAGCCCCATGCACTCCACCTGGGTACCTAGGCAGTGGCTCCCTTCTGCAGCCAGGGGGACAGGAGATCAGTGCTCCCCTCCCCCTAGCTCCACCAGGGACCCCAGCGTCTAGGGACCCAGGCAGAGTGCTTTGCTTTCTGCTGGAGTTGGGGGAGGGGAGCTCTGCTCTTCCCTCCCTCTGGTGCCAGCAGGGACCCCAGCACCTGTAGACTTAGATGGAGCACTTTGCCATGCTCTCTGCTATGGCCAGGGAGGAAGAGAGTATTGATTTCCCATCCCCTTGGCTGCAGCAAGGAGCTTACGCCAGTCTTGTAGCCCCACAACCATGCGCTCCGCCTGGGTCTTTAGGCAGAAGCTCCCTTCTGCAGCCAATGGGAGGGGAGCAGTGGGTCATGTGTTGGGAACCACTGTCTAATGGGAGATGCCTTCCCAGAGCAGCCACTCCCACAGGTGGCGTTCCCAAGTGCTACAAACAGTCTGTCAAATCCCCAGAATTGCATGCAGCAGCCAGTGTACATAAGGCAGAAACATAGGGGTCGATCGCCTCCACTTCAGATTGGTCTACAGTGAAAAACCCTGTGTTGTTGCACAGTTTCGCTCTCCTTTGCGGAACATTAGGTCCCCAGGACTCCAAAAACGGTTGTGAGGTTGCTTCAGATTGGTGCAGACATCTCTGCATGTTTCCCAACGAAGTAAAATAACAGGTTTACTTTCCTTTTCGTTGTTATCATCCTCCTGCATGACCAGATCTGTGTATGGCTTGAGCTCTTTATGCCTCTGGGTCCATTGCTGGGATAGGTTTGTGTCCACAATATCCAGGGCTCCAGGGGGGCTTCGGACTGAATTCTGTGGAGAGTTCTGCAGAAAACTCAGAGCCCCAAGGCTGCCACTGTGTTTCATTAGCAAAGACTAAGCTGAATGAAGGTTAATAAAGGTGAACTTTATTAAACTCTGTGCACCACTCTGTCTGTGTGGCTGAGGTGCTTCCAGCCTAACACCTCGGTTTCCTCTTCACTTGATGTCCCCAAAATACTAACCTCTCCAGGAACATAGGTCCTCTGATTCCAGTACTATTGGTCATGATTAGCCTCCTCCCCCCGTCTCATCCCGCCCCAATACAAGTTATAACAGGAAGAAATAATCAGAATGATTGTTAGACATAGTCAACCAACCTGGTGCAAACACCTAACAGCTACATCAAATAGGACAAATCAGGCAAACCCTAGAACCTCAACCACATGCTGATCAACACAAGATCAGAGTCAATAAGCTCTTCACTCTCTGTGATGAGTTACCAGCTTGGTCTGGCTGATAGGGTATGTCTACGCTGAAATTAAAAACCTGCAGTTGGCCTACGCCAGCTGACTCAGGTTCACAGGGCTTGGGCTAAGGGGCTATTTAATTGTGGTGTAGCTATTCATGTGCAGGGTAGAGCCTAAGTTCTAGGCTCCTCCAAGGTAGGAGGATTTAGGTAGTACCTAGGTTTCTTTTTAGTAGGAAGTGACCCATAAATAAATGTTGAGCATGGACAGTAAATCTGTCTGGAAGATGAATGTACTTTAGTTATAGTGAATAGGGACCTCAATGGAAGTACACATGATGTGTAATGGTAACCTCATGAATAGTTCATGCGGGCTTTGGATTTAAACATTTAAGATTCTTGCTTGTTTGTTATTTCTATAAAAACAAATATTTAGGCCAATCTTAAAACTTGGATGCCAAAAATTCTTTTAGCCACTGAAATAAAAGCACCTAATTTATAAGAGGTGCAGAACACCTGTGGTTCCTATTGACTTTAATGGAATTTGTTGAAGCTCAGCACTTGTGAAAGTCAGGACACTTTTATTTTGGTACCTAAATGGAGACTTTATTCTCAGGCATGAAAGACTGAAAAAAAATAGCCTTATTGTTTATATAACACACAGAACTGCTCATAAATAAAAACATGTACAAAAGAGACCCTTTTCTTAGACTTTCTGCATGTCCTTATGTCATCTCTTGTCACTTTGTCCCATTGCCTTTTTACTCTTTCTTCTTTAGTCCCTTTTCTGGTCTCCCTTTTTGCTGTCTCCCAGCTCCCTCTTGTCCTCCCCCTTCTTTCAGATGATGCCAGTAAAGGGAAAAGGCAAGATTTCAAAACAAACAAACAAACTAGAGCACATAAATGCTGTGGTGGCTGCTGCTTTCAATACTGGCTTACCCACAGCAGAGCCATTTTTAAACCTGCACAGTTTAGTACAATCAAAACAAAAAAAATCCAAACAAACAAAAAATTGGGGCCAACCTCATGGCTTACTGGGTCTGAGTTTGGGTCTCAAACTTGACTCGTGCAGGGAGTAATGAAATAATGCACTCAGGCCTTAGAGGGTGTGGAGCTGCCCTTATCACTCCTAAGTGAAATCCTTAGGCCTAAGATGTGGAGCAACTTTGATGAGCTCTAGAAGAAGCTGTGTCTGGTGTCTTTCAGCTGGATGAGAGATCATTGCCTTGGGAGTTGTAAGAAGAAACTGGAAGAGTTTTTCATCAAGTGGAGATTAAATTATATTTTAAAGTAGAGAGATAAGTCCAAGACTTTTCCTGTACTATAAACTCTATTCCACCTCATGCTGCAGAGGGGAATCTAACTCATGGGGTTGGGTTGTGACTCTGTGGGGAAAAGCATCTACACTATATCATCATTCCTGCCAGGTAGCTGCAATATACAAGCTGAGCTCTGTGTAAAGGTAAGTTGTTCCAATGGTTAATTACCCTATTAAAAACTTGCACTTTATTTCTAGGCTAACTTTGCCTAGCTTCAGCTTCCTGCCACTGGATCTTATTATACCTTTGTCTGCTAGATTGAAGGGCCCTCTATTATCAGATTTTTGCTCTCTGTGTTGGTACTTCGAGATTCTGATCCCGTCACCCTTTTTGCTGCTTGAGTTTATCAAAGAGAAGGTTAATCTATTTCTTTTATCGCTATAAGGCATTGATTTCCAATCCTTTAGTCATTCCCATGGATCTTCTCTGAACGCTCTCCAATTTTTCAACACTTTTCTTGAACTGTGGACATCAGATTGGACACTTTATTCCAGTAGTGATTGCACCAGTGACAAATAACAGAGATCATATAACCTCTCTGTTTCTACTTGATATTCCCCTATTTATACATCCAAGGATCATGCTTTGGCCACAGCGTCACACTGGGAACTTGTGTTCAACTGATTATCCACCATGGCCCCCAACTTCTTTACAGATTTACTGCTTCCAAGGATAGAGTCACCCACCTGTAAGTAGGGCTTATGTTTTTTGTTCCTGTATGTATATATGGCATATTGTTTGCTTGCACCCAGTTTACCAAGTGATCCAGATTGCTCTGCATCAATGAAGTGTTCTCTGCAGTATTTACTGTCCACAATCTTTCTGTTTTCTGCAAACTTTATCTGTAATGATTTTGTGTTTTCTTCCAGGTGATTGAGAAAAATGTTAAATAGTATAGGGCAAAGAACCAGTCCCTAGGGACCCAACTAGAAACACACTCATTCAGTCATGATTCCCAGTTTACATTTACTTTTGAGACCAGCTAGGTAGCCAGTTTTTAATTAATTTAATAACTGCCATCTTGAATTACTTAATTAATTTCTTGATTAGTTTCTTAATCATAATGTCATGTGGACCCAAGTCAAATGCCTTTCAGAAGTGTAAGTATATTATATCAGCTCTGTTACCTTTAACAACAGAGTTTGTAATCTCATCCAAAAAGTTATCAAATTAGTTTAATACCAATTTTCCATATAGCCAAGTTGATTGGCATTAATTATATTACCTTCCTTCCATTCTTTATTAACTGAATTTATTAGGTCAGCCAACATCAGGCTGACAAACCTACAATTATATGGATCATCCCATTTACCCTTTTTTAAATATTGGCATAAAATTAGCTTTCTTCCAGTCCTCTGGAACTTCCTGAGTGTTCCAAGACTTATTGAAAATCAGCATTAACAGTTTGAAGAACTGCTTGGCCAGATCCTTTAAAGTCTAAGGTGTAAATTATCCAGACCTACTGATTTTAAAATGTTTACTTTAGTAGCTGCTGTTCATCATCCTCCTGTATTACTGTTACAGGATATGAATACATCCCCTGCTTTTTCCCAAATACAAAATGCAAATATTTTTTGAATACTTCTGCCTTTTCTGCATTATTTTTGACAATTCTATCATTTCCATTTAGGAATACACCAATATTATTGTTAGGGTTCCTTTTGTTCCTAGAAAGCTTCTTATTGTCTTTAACTATGCTGGCCATAGATTTCTCCTTGTGTTTTTTTGCTTCCCTTATCACATTTCTACAATTCCTAGTTTATAATTTATATTTATTGCTATCAATTCTACCTCTTTTTTTGTTTATAGATATTTTTCTAGCTGCCTTCATTTCTCTTCTAAGTCAGATTTTTTTTTTTTAACCATCAAAGTCTTTCTTCCTTGATTTTGGGTTTTGGGGCATTTAATAAAATATTCTTAAACAGTTGTGCACAGATAAACTCTTGTGCCTGCATGGAACTCAACTAAAGTCAACTCCACTAGTCTCATGAATAAACACACGCATGATGTACTGGCAGGATCAGGATCTTAGTTCATGGTTTCCTCTACTGCTTGCTAGAGGTGAAAAAAACATTTAAAAATAGAAAAAGGAAATGTGATTGTAAAACCAGACAATGACAGGGAGACACAAAGGTAGCTGTAGTACCTAAAGCTGCTTTATTCTTTTTTAAATGGAGTAATTTTCAAGTTGACAGTGTCCCTTGAATAGTTCTGTGGCTCAACTTCCTTGTCTGTAAAACTGTGGTAACGTTTTCTTGCCTTGTAGGAGTGAGGGTTAGTCAATGTTTGTATAGCACAGTGAAACTGTAAAGTGTTATATACATGTTAAGCAGTAGTCACCTTTTCTACATACCCCAAATAAAAAGCAAGATGGGGAGAGCTCCCTTGAAATGCTGAAAGTCCCAATAAATTGCCAGCAAAGATGATAATGTAAGGACTGTTCAATACAAACCCCTGCGTGTTGGGAGAAAGTTGCAAAGACTACAGGATGGTCTCTGCTACACTGTGGGCAGAATTCTCTCAACTATTTGTGGTTGGTTAGTTATCAGTTATGTTTCTATCTGCATGTTTCTCAGAGTACAACCCAGTTCAGACCTCCTATGCCTAATTAGGAGGGAAATTCTGACCTCTTAGGTTTCAATTCTGCAAACATGAATGCACCTTCTTAAATTCATGACCACTCATCAACTTATATACATGCATAAGTGCAAGTTCAGGGCCTAATGCCAAATCCTACAACAGAGATAAGCCTGGAATAAAAAACAAAATAAAACAAAAAAAAACCCAGATCTGAACTTCTTGATGCTTGGGGTGTTTGAAATTTGGATCTTGATGATGTGGCTCAAGCCCCTCTCACTCTAGTTTTCACTCAATCCATATGCTCATTAACTTCAGGATTTGCCTCTTAATACTTCTTTCAGCCCTTTTTCAGATATAAAAGGATAGCTATACTATAAGGTAAAACTCTGAGAATCTAGGTGAAAAAAATGGCCTAGATCTTGCTGGATCCAGAGACACATTTGGATTTTTTTCCCAAGGGCTTGTGTGTGTCTGTATATAGACCAGATCCATATAGTAAACTAGGAGCAGGTCTCTATCAGCACTTTATGATTTAAAATATTGCTGGATCTGACAAAACCTACATGCCAGATATGTTTTTGCATTGCTTTTATACCAGAATGTGTACGAGCCTAGATTTTTTTAGTCTGTTAGGGGTGGTAACAGGGGTATTTTGCTGACACAATCTGGGGATTTCAGGCCAAAAAATGGCAAAATCCAGGAGCCTTCAGGTGCTGGATATGTGTTTTTGCTGTGCTGTAGAGTAGGATGCATTGTGGGTCTGGATTTTTACACTGAAATTAGAGCAACTGCACTTCTCTGTTTAGTTGGTAGCAGTTTTTTAGGTTGGGAAAAATGAACTAGTTTGAACCCAGAAGGATTCAGCTGTTGGATACATGTTTTTCTGGTACTCTGTACCAGTTTGTAACAGGGCTTGGATTTTTTAGTAATCTGGTAGTTGTTACATTTTTTATTTAATTGGATAGTAAAATTGTGATTAATGGGGTTACATTTTTTAGGCGTAGATACCCGATGTGTTTTTCTAGTGCTATTGGTCTGAGGTGCATTAGAATCCAGTTTTTTCTAATGAACCAGGAACTTCTCCGCTAGTTGGAGAGCACAGTTTGGGACTTTGGGGACAAACATTGGCAAGATCCTCTATTTCTGTCCGGCCTCTGTGACAGTCACGCTTTGGGGTCAGCAAGTGTTTGGTGATGCAGAGGTGGCTACACTGGTTCTCTGTTTTAGGCAGTGGATGAGGGGTGATTGCAGTCAAAACTATGGGCTTCAGCAGGGTCCAGGTTTTGGGGATGCTGCTGCACCAGGAAGCATCTAGGACCAGATTTTTTGTATTTATTTTTGGAGCGGCTGTACTCATTGATGGGACAATTTGGGGGCTTGGAGCCAAAAGGTCGCAGGTATATCCTGCGTTGCCCTTGCCGCCCCTAAGGAAAGCAACCTGCTTGCCTATGTGGGACGGTAACCTGGCCACTTCCTCGCATCCCTGGGCAGCTAGGCCGGCTCCTGGAAGAGGCGGGCTCCTTTGAAGCTGGAACCGGGCTGAGGGTGGCGTCCTCCGCCTCCCTCTCTCCTCCTGGGGGTGGGAGGCAGCGCGAGGGCGGAGAGGAGGGAGGAGCCGGAGCGGCCGAGGGGATGCGGAACGCGCGAGGGGCCGTGAGTGCGCTGCGGCCGGAGGAGTCCGCGGGACGCGGATGTCCAAGTCCCCGGGTCTAGGTAGGTTTGTTGCCGGTTCTTCCCGGGGGGAGGAGGCCTAGCCTTTGGCGCATCCTTCCTGCGCCGCAGAGCGCCCCCGCCCCCGCGGCCGGCGCCCAGCTCCAGAGTTGTGGCGGCAGCACCTGTTGCCGCGGGGAGAGGCTGGCTGTGGCCGCAGCCGGGCACGGAGCTCGCCTTGAATGGCTGCTCCTGTCTCTCGGGACGGGCGCCCGCGGAGGCAGCGGCTCTCCCTCTTGCTGGGGGATGCGAACGGGCAGAAGACGCTCAGCTCGCTCCCGAGCCCGCCAGCGATTGTTATTTAACCACACCACAAAACAGCGGGTTGGCTTTGCAGCGAGGGACCAGATCCCCCCGTTTGTCGGCGCTGGGCATAACTCAGCAAAGCAAAGCGGGGAAAGTGAAGCTTGGCCATGGAGCAGCCCCTGCTAGAATTAATTGGCAAGTAATAACACGTACAATCAATGGGACTGGAATGACTTGGGTGTTTTAAAGTGTTTACTGTTCTGCGGCTTTGTGATGGGTTGGGTGGGTTTGGGATGGGACCCACGCTGGCTAAAGCAGATAAAGGAAGTGCATTTCAGATTTATAAGGAACCACATGCCAGACTTTCACTAGGGTTTTTTTAATGTGCCCCCCCAGTAATTTTACAATATAGGTGGATCTGGTATGACATGTACATTATTATTTTGATACTCGATTTGGAGAGCACCCAAAAAGTGTGCTTTGTGCTCCTAATATATATTGCACACCTTATAAAACATATATACTTGGAGCTAGTCTGTCACTTAAATGATAGGCATGTAGAAGAAAACTTATTCATAATAGCTGAAGAGCTATACATCCAATCCATCGCCCACAAAAATGTACTCAGTGTTTACATGTAAAATTGAGAACCCTTTTTGGGGGTGGGGGAAGAGTAGTATGATTTCAATAAGATAAGGATGGAACTGAAAATATCCAGCTCTCAGGAAATTTAAAGATAAAATTAACATTCTATACAAGTATTTTTTTAAACCACTGCATGAATTAGGGATGAAGTCTTAGTCAAAAGTCCAGGAAAATTAAGACATTTGTTTCTTAATGCTATTTATACTCACAGTCATTGTATTCTTAAATTTTTAAATGGACGAAATCAATGACATCAATGTGAGTTTGTCTGAATGAGTGTAGCAGCATCAATAGTCAAAGTGCAGGTTTATCACCTTATGGTTATGGGGGTTAAATCCTGCTCATACTGAAGTCAAACTGTCATTGGCATTTCGGGATTAGGGCTCCATTTCTGATTTCGGCTAGCAAAATTATGAGGGCAAAAAATAATATATTTTGAAGAATGGCATGCAAATTGAAGTTCATCAAGCTCATTTGATGAGCTTGATCATCAAATCCTAATGCAGACAAAACACCCATGGAAATGGTTGGGACTTTTACTGGAATAAAGGTTTCACAGTCAGGCCTAAAATGTGTCTTTTTGTTGTTAACATTTTGTGCTTTTTTTTTTTTTTTAGTTAGAAGTAGGAGCCAAATATAGGAAAGGTTTAAAGCCATAGCAGTGCAAAGCATCATTTTATTTAAAATAGTGAGGATCTAGTTTATTTGCTTGAGAGACTTGTAGGTTTACATTAAAAAACACGCTTGGATATAGCGCTCAATCCTGCAAATACTTACATACTTGAGTAACTTTGCTCACATATGTAGTTACAGAAGGCCTGATCTTGCAAACACTTACACACATGCTCTACTTTAATCATGTGAGTAGTCCCAGTGACTTCAATGGAGCAACTTGCATGAGTAAAGTTAATCAAACACAGAAGTGTTTATAGGATCTGGCATATAGACACTAATGGAATTACTAACCTTAGTAAAGTTACTGGCATGTATGTTTCTATAGGATCTTGGCCATAAGCTGTAAATAAAGTATGGAAATTCTGAGAGAACATATTGATAACCAAAAAAAATCACGTTTTTGTTGTGGTGCTCTATTTCTAGAATTGTCAGAAATTATAACCTGGGTAAAGAGGAGATTGATACTGTATTGTTGTTTACGTATTGTATTTTGAAATATTTGATACTTAAGGTGAATATAACTTCAATAAAATATTTAAAATTTTAAAATGAAAACTGTCATGAAAAATGACTTCAAAGTTCAATAGAGATGGACCTACTGAACTTGTCTGGGATGCTTTTGAAGATCTCTTAGACTAAGCGGGTTTTGGAGGTATTTACAAACTTTGTGCTGTACATTGGATTCTTGCTATTATTTGCAATAGAATGTGTAAGATAATTTAGCTTCATTTTATTGTTGGATAACACTTCTTTCTCTTATTTGCTCTTCCTGAGTTCCCTTTTACAATGTGTTGTTGGTATTACTGTCACTTTGCTGTATAAATTATCCTTTATGAAATAAGGAATAATTAGGAAGGAGCAAGTATGAATTATGATGTGAAAACTCTTTATACACAGACACAGAACATGCAAAGATATGCATCATGTTAACACACATGAGTAGTCCTATTGACTGCAGTGGTATTGTTCACGTGCATAAAAGTACACATGTGTGGGATCAGGACCTTGGATTATAACCACTGTTGCGTAGAAATATTTCTCCCATCAAAAAAAGCGCAGTATACTAGTTGGGCATTGCTTGCTATGTGTAACATCTTCATTGTCAAGTTCATGCTTATAGATCTGATGCTGTGAATTTCAGACATTCAGCAGAGATCCAGTGATTCAGAGAAAGTTTGCTTTTTATCCAGAGATGTGTGTTAGTTTCTTATGGCAAAGAGATTGACATGGTGACTAACTGGTAGGTTATACAGCCTAATCCAGGTGGGACATTGTTACCTTTTCACTTGAAAACTGCAGTCAATTCATGAACAAGCCTCTTCCTGTAAACCTTACTTATACAAGAAGCCCTGACTCACGCAAGTAGTCCCATTGAAATTGAGTAAAGATTTTGTTCATGAATGAGGGGTTGCAGGATTGGGCTCTTGGTCAGTAAGAACTGTTAAATGGCTATAGAAAGAGGCTTAGAACTAGAGATGCTGCAATGTGTTTCAAATCTTAAACAAACAATCCCCCTCCCCCCCAAAAAAACCAACCAAACAAACAAAAAACCCCACAACCCTAAATACTGACATTGTTTGGCTTGTTAGTATTTTCTTGAAAACTATTAACAATTGTTTAATAACTCACTAAATGAAGAAATTTGTTATAAATAAGAAGGGTTATCTTTAGGATACAATATTGCTGTTGATTTAGCCAGGCACAGAGCTGTTTGAATACTAGAATTTATATGGCAAAATGAAATACAATGAAAGGGACAGTCTATACACATTTTAAGTTTTGTGATAGTGGATTTTTCAATATATCGACAAATAAATTCCCTCTAGAATGCCATGACATGATCTCTTTATATGTTAAGATATTTTGATTATCTAATATTGTATCTGTTGTGTTTTTCCAAGTTAGAATACAGTTAGGTTTTTCAGGGTTTGCATTCTTCATTTGATAGCACAAGAAGCTGTTCCTTTTCCCATTCACTTCTCCTGGACTGATCCTATATATTTGAGACTTTGAACTGTTTAAGCTTTACTTTATTAGGGATTTAACATGGCCTTAATTCAGCCATCTGTTATGGGTTTGGCAGACCAACAGATCTGAGGTACTGCTCAGAGGCAAGCTTTAGAAATTTCCCACATTTTTAAAGGTTAGGGAAAGAGCTACCTTTATGAATAGATTTTGAATAATTCTCAGCAAGACAATAGTGCAGAAGTGGGGTAAAAAATGTGCGTCTTTCTTTGAAGCACAAGGTCCTCTGTCTTTAGCTTTGCTGAAAAGCAATTAGCATTTCAACCAGCCAATTTGGTTACATGCAATGAAGTACTTGGGTTTGTAATTTGCTGCTCTCTGCTTGGTGCTGTTGAGAATTAGCCCTGTGTAATCCTCTCAGAGTACCTTTCTTTCCAGCATGGTTATTGTTGCTGGTCTTAAATAACTAATCAACAAAGAGATTTCCTGGTCTTGAGCTACAGGGTGCTATCAGGCAAGGAAAATTAAATACCCAGCTAATAAGAGAATGATTATAATTATTAAATAGTCATTATTAAATTGTGGCACAGGTTAAAAGCTTTAGAAAAGCATACCCCCCAAAAAAGCTTAACAAAGATAATGTGAGGAGTCTTTGAACCCAGACAGCTTTTGCTTTCAGAGCTCCCTTCATGACACAGCCACTTTATCATTTGTTTGATTTAAAAACAGATTGCACAGATGTAAAGGATTAATTGATAGTATAGATTGGAGATGAGGCCTTGTACTAACCATCAATTCCAATATGATGCAAATGTATTTTTTTTTCTTCTATGGAGAGGAATTGTTTTGCGGCCTTTGTAAAAGACAGAAATACAGAAAAAAAATCCTTTTCTTTGCTTCTCTGTAATAACAAATGAAATATATTTAATCAAATAAATGATGTACATTTTGATATATTTCTGTAATTTACTATAAATATTCCATACAAGTTTTAATATTTAAGAATATAATTTTGTGTATTTTTTGTAATAAGAGTAATTTATTTTCATGATTAGGTAACACGTTAATATGCCTTGTAGCTCATACGTGCTTATTCCCTTGCCAGGAACCACAATACATATCCATAATTCTTTTGTCAGTTCACTTGAAATAATACCCTTTAATCCGTCACGAGGCTATAAATCACTTCTGTTCACCTTGCAAATCATTTTTCTATGAAATTATTGTGTAAGAAGCAATACCCAAGATTGTTTTATTTTTCAAAGCATTCCAGCATGAGAGAGAAATTAATGAATATGAACTGAAGTATGCAGTAATATGATATGCATACGGTATATGGCCCAGCCACGGCAAACAATAATTAGAAGGCTAAATTTTGTCCTCACATTCACACTGCATATTTAAAAAATGTGTTAAGTTTAACTTTTGAGGGAGTGACAGCTACCTCCCAGTTCTGGGTACAACTGGAAATAATTCTGAAGTCCAAGGGCCACATCTTCAGCTAGTGTAAAATGGCATAGCTCCATTGAATCCAATGAAACGACATCAGTTTACATCAGCTTAGTTTCTGGCTTTAGTATTTAAGAGCCTGATCTTGGGATGTGCTGAGCACCTGCAATTCCTTCTACAACTGATGGGAGTTGTGGGTGCTCAGCATCTGTAATGACCAGGACCGTATGCATCTGTTTGGCTCAACTGTGTGAGAAGGCATGTGAAAGAGAATACAACAAAATAGAAACTGTTTAAGTGTGAGGGGTAGAGGCTGCATGCTTTGTGAGAGATAGGAAGCCTTTCAGAGTATGTCTACACTGCAGTTAGACACTTGTGGCTGGCCCGTGCCAGCTGACGCAGGATTGCATGGCTCGGGCTAAGGGGCTGTTTAACTCTGTTGTAGATATTTGGGTTCAGGCTGCAACCTGAGCTCCGTGACCCTCCCACCTTGCAAGGTCTTAGAGCCTGGGCTCTAGCCCAAGCCCGAATGTCTACATTGCAATTAAACAGCACCTTAGCCCGAGCCCTGTGAGCCTGAGTCAGCAGGCATGGGCTAGCCACATGTTGTTAATTGCAATGTAAGCATTTTCTCAGTTAAGTAAAAAGAAGTGGGGTGACATGCTTTTGAGGGGTAGAATGCCACCTATGTTGTGTCGTGCCTTGCTGGCCCTGATCTTGCAAACCCTCACATGAGTAATTCTTATGAATGCGAGATGCCCACTGACTTCAATGTGACTAGTGTGAAACAGGATTACTTGCATGAGAGTAAGGGTTTGCTGGAATGGGACCCTTGTAAGGCACCTGCCTTTTGATTCAGTATGATTTGATTTATGTATCTCCACAACACCTGTAGGAAAGCTGTAAGCCTTCTTGCACTGTTCCAACCTTGTGTGCTTCCGCTGTGCTCTGGAGAAACTGCCTGTAGGGATGAAAAAGCAGTTCTCTCTCTGTGCTGCTTCAGGGAAAGCTGCTGCAAGGTGCCAAATGGAACAAAGCCAATTGAGGATAGGGTTCTGTCTGGCAGACCCAGGTGGCCTTCATGCTACTCACACTATAGAGTAGCAGACATGTCATTTTTTGAGGTTCTGCTTGGCTGGGTGTGTAATAATTGAGGGAGTTAATGGAGACAGAAAGGAAGGAGTGTGGGAGTTGCTATCCTACCTCGTATGCTATACCTATAGACCTTAGAAATTTTGAGTTCAATGTGAAGATGAGCAGTACAACAAGTAACTTATAGACACAGATCTGAAGAGATCGCCCCTGAAACACCTGCAGCGGCACATTTCCCCCACTATCTTCACCTCAGCATCAGCTTGCTGGGTCTGACAGCGAGTCTGTCTTGCCTCCTAATGCTTATCTCCATTTGCTTCCCCCATTAGGAGGTGTTAGTGCCGTTATATAC
>ML675629.1:50623348-50846629 GCA_007922155.1 Mesoclemmys tuberculata
TATACTGCCTCCTTGGTTAATATTTTGATTCCCATGTTCTGTATTCTCCAAGTCTTGATTTACATTACTTTTACAAGCTGCAATATTTCAAAGTTGGCTTAACATGCACAGAGATAAGGGTCATTTTTGGCAGGTTGCACAAAGTAAACCATAGTTCAAATAATGTAATGAGGAAGAATTCTCACCTGCTGAATAATTGATGGCATGGTTATGAAACTTCTCTTGTTCCACAGGAGTAATCCTATAGTTTTAGAATGTCCCTTAGTAGAGGTAATAGAATTCAAGTAATTCTAAACTTTATAACCTTGCCCTCTAAGGATCATATTTTCAGTATTATTTACTGGCGGTAAACACCGTGGGAAAATACTTGTGAAGTCTATGACAAGGTAACAGCTGAAGCGAAAAGGTCAACAAACTTGTCAGTTCCATATAGATGATTCCTGCATATGCAGACTGTGTAGTTGTCTCAAAATTTACAAAGGTTACACAACTGTTCACATTCAAGCTGTAATACACACTCAAGATAACACATATACTCTGGAGAGCAGTTCAGTGCAGAAATCAAGAGCCATCACGTGTAGGTCAGTAGTAGTCCCAGTCCCTTGAGATGCCAAGAGCCTTCCATTCCAATAGAAATGGCAGTGTTGGGTTGTAATTCATAATCTTTGTGTTCTGTGCTCTGTTCTTTTTGTCCTCAATTATCTTTTCTTTTTTTTTCACCAGAACATCTTGTAGTTAAATTGATAGGTAGCAATGGCATATTAAAACTAATGTGGGTCACCATCCTAAAGAGTCCCAGGAATGTAGGAATTGCCTTACTTCATCTGACCAGTGGTCCCTTTAGTCCAGTATTTGGTCCCTGACTGTGTTCAATACTTGATGCTTCAGACAAGATTCAATAAATCCTGCACTAGGCGGTTATGGGGTAGCCTGCCCATAGGGGAGGTTTCTTTCTAATTACTATTGGTTAGAGGTTGGTTCTTGTGTCCCTTACAAACTTTTTGTTTAATTTTAATTTTTAATTGTTTGAAATTCTATTGCTGTAAACTATGGATCCTCTAAGTATGAGTTGTTTGTTCAGTGAGTGTCATCATGTCTATTTAAAATCTCTTTTTCCTTGACACTGTTTTCCTGTGCTTGGAAAGTTACCTCACAAAGACAGATTGTGACTGGCTCTTGTACTGGTGTGCAGGGGGAAGGGAGTGTGTGAAGAACCTCCCTTCTTGTTGCATACCACATGCAAGAATTGTAGCAATTGTAGAACTGGAGCTTGAGCGGAATGCATTCACTGCTCCCTTTGGGCAGACATGGGGGCATATATACTTGAAAGGGGGTGTGAAGAAGTGGGGTGGAGGAGTTGGAATGGATGGCCAGTCTGTATTGTAGATAATATTGAAATGTGTGGGGACTGATCTTGAAAGCTTTTTACATGCAGAACTCCTATTTAAAATCCATGGGAGTTTCTTCAGATGGAAGGCCTGTGGGATTCTACCCAATGGTGATGGTAATTAAGGTTCATTTATGGTGGTGTGAAATGCCTCAAGCAAAAATTATTTTATTTGGTGACGTTTTTGTCAGAAATAATGAAACACATTTCAAATGGGTTGTAAAATGCATCATTTGTTTCACAGGGATGATGACTGCTCTGTCACTGATTTTTGTCTTCTGGTTAATGTCTGCCTGTGGGTTTTCATTACCCAGCTGTTCCCAGGATGGTGTTCAGTAGGGCTAAGTGAATGATTTATTACTAGTAATTTAATCAAACAACCTTGTCTTTTTTTTCCTGTTTGTAAATTTTCTGTGACAAGATTGTAGTTTTCTTGAGTTTATTTGTTGTTCAAAACTATTTGATACATGATTTCTGTGAATTATTCTTGGCCTGTAGCTTGCTTTCAGTGTACTATGAGCATACTTCTTTTACCTTACCGAAGGAGCATAATTTTTAGAAGGAGCATAATTTTGAATACATCCAGATAAAAAATTTGATACCTCTTTTTCACAATGTTCTTCAAAGTGTGCTGTCTGTGTCAGGGACCATTTCTTTCAGAACATGCATGAATTGCCATTCACAAGAAAATCATTGGTATTTTGCAGAGAGAGATCTAAAAATAAAATTATAACACTGTTTTCATTAGCTGAGGGAACTCTACCTAAAGAAAATTGTCTCCATTGGGAACCAGTCCTGCACCTCTGGGAAATGCTGAGCACTCTCAACTCCCTTTGAATTTACTGGAATGCTCAACTTGTCCCTGGACTGGGCCCAGAGGAAGGGGACTCAAATCCAGCTGAGTCTTAGATTGCGCTATCCTAAGAAAAAGGGGTTATGCACTGCATACCCACAAAGTAAAGGAGAATCCCAACCCTGAAGTGCTTACAGTCTTATTAAAACATGATGCCACAATTATGTGTAATAAAAAAAAATCTGAAAGGCACCTGGGAGAGAGGATGAGAGAAACAATAATAAAACTATAGGTCAAATATATACACACTAGATGGTATCAGAGATCTGGAAGGCGAATTCAAATATATACAGTAGTAAGTGGAATATATATTAAACATGTATGGTCCATTTTTAGCAGGCAGTACTATCTGTACCTACAAAATATAGAGCCAGCCCTCCACCACTGAACTAAATGGAAGTTATGACATCCAATTTGCTTACAATTAAGGACTGTGCATGTCTTGGGCTTGCTCTTTGCAGTGCTTACTCAAGCAAAATTGATATTTGGAAGATTGAGTGGAGATTGCAGGAGTGGGCCCAATGGACATGAGTAATGGTATCAGAATCAGGTACTGTATGAGTGGATCAGATGTGAATACACAACCCTACATTTAGCAATTATGTGGATCTTACTGAAAATATAGTATCATATTTTTCCCTGAAAGGAGAAAATATAAAATTATATATCACATTATAATAAAATAAAACAAGTATAATTAAAAAAAAATAAGAGTAGAATATAAAATGTTGTCCATAAATCAGTAGAAAAAGTTTCCTACATATATCAACTTCTTGTATTCTTAAACTCTTCTCTTCTCTTTTTTGTAGGGATGCCCTCTGCTTATTTATTAGTTAATCTTTTAGTATTATTCATCAGTTGCACATCTGGAGAAACAGAAGTAAAGTTTACTGGGCAAACAGAATTTGTAGTTCATGAAACTAGTACAACAGTAATACGCCTTGTTATTGAGAGGACAGGAGAGCCAGCTAACATCACAGCGATTGTATCGGTAAGAATCTGCCATTTCCCCTCTTTTTTAATGAAATATGGATAGCTGTATGAAACTTAGAATGCTGCTGGTATGTTTCCTTTCTTTTTTTAACTGGATCAGTGCAATGGGCTAGGTACAGTTGGGGCTCGGGGGGAGGGGAGGGGGGAATTCTTTTGAGTAAAAAATACCCAATTTCTGCAAGTGAGGAAATTGGCTGTGCCAATGGTATAGAAATGTTTTCATTTCATGTTTTGATTTCATCACGGCTACTCAGAATGCCAGCTACTACTCCTGGGGGAGCACTGTGTGTTTATAGTACAGTCTGATTTGGATTCTAGCTAATACTTGAGAGTCCACTCCTGAAGTGTGGGGAGAAGAGAATTTTTCCTTCCCCAATTTTTCTGTGCTGAAGAAGAACAGCTGTATCCAAACCCACCTATAGCAATTCCAGGCCTCAGGGCAGAACAGTCAATGGGCCCTAGAAAATGAGGGCTTTGGTTTAGGACCATGGGCAGCAGCTGATGCTTCCTTTTTGAGGGAGGTTAGCTCCTGGTCCTGCCTCTTCCGCCTGCAGCCCCACCCACACTGCACCCACCTCCACCCAGACTCTGCCCCTCTCCCACTCACCTCCACTGCTCACCATATCCCTCTTCCATCCCCTGCTCAGCTACCCTCCTCTCTTCCACAGCTCCCTCCTCCAAGGTGGTGAGTGACAGCAGGGAAGAGGGCTGTGGTGGCGAGTGGGCCAGGGGGCAGGGCTTGGGGCAGAACAAGGTTGGAGTGTGGGTGGGGCCACGGATGAGAGAGGCAGGAGAGGGAGTTAGCCTCCTGGAGGGGAAGCTTCACTCTCCACCTGTGGATCTATCCTATCCCCCTGGGCCCTTTTAAATTGTTTAAAGTTTTTTATATTGAAAGGGGCCAGGAGGCTGTAACAGCTATTGTCACATTGTTTTAATGAAACTTATACTTTTATATAGCTATTGTTAGTTTTATAGAAAAAATGTATGGCTATTGTGGTTGTTGTGAGGAAGTGTATTGCACTTGGGGGGAGCAAGACTAGAATCTGGCACCCAGAAATTTCTGCTTTGGGTTTGGTCCTGCATAGAGGGCAGAATACAGAAGGAAAAGAGGATTAAAAACCCTATGATTCCAGTTAAACTGGATAAACATTTTTCATGTAATGAATGCATCAATCCTTTGGAATATATCCCTTGGCTAAAGCAAGTGGAAAATAGTTTTGAAAAAACAGAAAACTAAGTGATTAGAAAATAAAACATAGCCCTATATATTGACAATGTACCAGTTACCGGTAATTGCTTGGCTTTAACTATTGCATTTTAAATAAAAAGTAGACGAAAGGGAGTAACCACTGTAAATGTCAAGCGTGGTAATAGGTAATTTAACATGTGTATGGATTTTGTGATATACAGACATGCATCTTTGTGTCTAAGTGTTAATATATATCAAGAAGGAAAAGAATAGTGCAATAAATGTAAGACGAGAACATTAAAAATTTCAGACTTCTTTAAAATTCGGAAAAAGTGTGATCATTCTATAACCTGGCTAAAAACAGCAAATGGAACTAAGCAAAATGAGCTGCAATTTTTGAAGAGTGAACATTTTGAACAGCTCCTGTAGGAAGAAGTGTGAATTATCCATACTAGAGATTTTTGGTCTTTCCAGTGCTGCTTCAGGTAATACTCTTTACAGAATTTTCAGTAGGAGCTGAAGGTGTTCAACCCTTCTGAAAACCATTCAACTTATTTTCATGTCTAAATATGGGTTTATTTGCCTAATTTTAGGCAGCCATGTTCGATAATGTTGGTCCACTTTCTCACAAACCTTCTCAGCACTAGTCTAATTTTACTATTCCCGGACAACTGTTACAAACAGCTCCATCCACACTGATTCAATTCAAACTTTCAGTGCTAGTTTGGATGGTAACTTGAGACATTGCAGTCACACTGGTTCAGTTGGCTTTTCCTAGCTCAGTGCTTCAGTGCATCTCTACACCTAGCCTTGAGATCTTCGATGGTTCAAATCAATGGCTTTGTAATTTGTCAAATGACAGTCCTGCTTTGAAGTGAGTCAATGGGAGATTTTTGCCTTTAACTTCAGTGGGAGCAGGATTGGGCAGAGTGTGTTGCTCAGTATTGACTGATTGCAGTTTAGCAAGAACATAATAATTTAAGAAATGTGTGTTTAAAGTGGGTTATGTTAAAACCTTATTTACTCATACCTGGCAAATGTTGAAATGAATAATAATAATGTATAATAATTCCTATTACCGAATATATATTATTATTCCACACAAATGGGATGACCAACATGGTGTCCCTATTTACTTTAGTAGTGGGGTGCTAAAGGATATGGTCTGCTTCATCTGCCATAATTCTTAGTGATGCTTCTAATTTCCCTTATCTTGGAGAAAGGGGAAAGCAGAGGATCCTTCTGGACCCATGATCAGCACATTACCTCACAAGGCAGAGCACTGAGCTGTTGCATCTGTACAAGCATTGGTTACAATAATATTATGTGGTGTGCATGTTCATGTAAATATTATTTTTAAAAGAGTGTTCCTATTTAAAATATGACACTCTGGTGCACTAGTCACATAGTGGGATGGATTAAGGCTCCCCAATGAGATCATGACTAGCTGTGAAATGTGTCATGCTTGGTTTCTCGGAATGGCCATAGGAAGTTGCTTACTATGTTGTCGTCGTCATGTGCCAGCCGTCCAAAAATACTTTGGCTGATGGCAGTGAAGATTGAGGGAGGAGTAATATATAGAAAACCTCATATGTAATATATAAAGCAAAATCAGAAGAAAATTGTAGAAAGCAGGGAGTAGGTTATATTCATGTGTGTATTTATTGTAGATTTACGGGGAAAACACTGGTGACTTTTTTGACACATACGCAGCGGCATACATACCCGATACAGAAACAAACAGAACGGTGTATATATCTGTCTGTGATGACGATCTTCCAGAGGCTGATGAGATGTTCATATTTTACTTGACATTACAGGTAAGTGCTAGGGTTTTTTTTGTTTTTTGTTTATCTGTTTCACCAGAAATAAAGATTGGGCTTTATTTGCTGCAGCTTTACTTACCTCAGTGGTGAATTTGGCTCTCAATGTCTAAATCTTAAAATTTGGACAGCAGGCAACCTGGTAGCCTTGTGCTATTTCTTAGTAGTTCCATGCAGAAGACATGAATTCATTTACCATGCCTGAGACTTTCTGCAGGGGCAACATATTCAATTAAATACGTTTCCCCTCTCTTTTCCCTTTCCTTCTTCCCCTCCTCTGCCCTTCACTATTTAACTCAGAAATATAATAGAAAAGTCATAAACTGATCTTACCCTTATACACTGTTATAAATAAGCTTGCTCTGGCTCATGACATTTAGATTCATACAAAACTTAGCTCCAAAATTTCAGCTTTATACAGAATGCTTAAAAAAATAAAAAGCCCTTTTAGTTTCTAGCACAACTGCATGCTTCATATCTAATTCCTTATTGTTATGGTGTCCTTAATAGATTGTTGGATTATGATTAATGTCTTCAAAGATTCTTTTGGGCATTTTGTTGTTTGACTAGCCTGAGACTTTATAGAATGTGTGTTCCATAAGCAATAAGAGTGATTGTTGTGCATTCTGTTGACTTGAATACATTTTTTCTTGGAACTTGTAACCAAACACAAAAATACAGCTAACCAACCAACCAGGAAAAAAAAAAGGGGGGGGGACTTACTCACACTTTGAATGAAAACTTATTTATTTAAAAACAAATTCTTACTGAATACAAAACTGCATTTTTTTAAACTGTCTTCCTGGCTGGTTCACTTACCATATGTCTTGTTAATTTTAGAAACCATCTACAGGAGTAAAGATTGGGTCACCAAGGTCTGTCACTGTAACCATCTTATCAAATGACAATGCCTTTGGAATCATTTCCTTCAGTATGGTATGTTTTTACATTCTATACCTTTTATCATTTTAAATAATGTAAAAGGGGTGATTTTTCAAAGACACCAAAGGGCAGTTATGCACCTCCCTCCCTTGCAAATCTGTGTCAGCTGAGCACTTAACTTCCATTTGTGACTTTGAAAATCAGCCCTTACAGATTTCTGAAATATGGTTAAATATTTATGACTGTAATGATATTGTACACTCAGACATGCTTTCATCGGGCTGTTCTCACATCACTTGTGTGCTGGCTCTCTTAGAAGTGCAGCATAGAACTTGCAGCACAGGGGAAGGTGAGGCCTTGGTGGTTTTAAACAAGTCAGGAACTCGATACAAAAGTTTAAAGAACTGTACGTTAGTACCTGTAGAGGGATTCGCTTTATTTAGTGGTCTCATTATTTTGCAAGTGAGGGGAGACAGTGGTCTCCTTGTGTGAGTTGGTAATACACTATATTAACTCGGGGACCAATCTTAACTCAGTGACAGAGCTGCATTGACTTCACTGGGGACAGCATAAGGCCCTATCTCCTTATATGACGTGTAATGTTGCTTCGTGCATTTCAGAGAGCCCAGTTCACTGCTGGTGTGAAATTAAGGTGAGGACTACTGTAATGCCTTACATGGAGATACACTCACATGAGCCATTGGTGAATTTGGCCCAGAGATATTGTGGATATCTGAAAACTGACCCTTATCAATCTGTTATCAGGATTTTGATACTTGCATCTCAGAATCCCATAGGTACACCAACATGTTAGAAACTGGATAGTGCTTCTGAAATACAAGGCTTGGGAATTACCTTCACAGTGCTTCAGACAGTGGGGTCACATGCTGCATTGTGGGGATAAGAAAGGGCCAAATGGCAGTTGGAGCTGCTGAAGGAATTCTAGCTGACTCAGCCAGAATTCCTGCTAGTGCTCTAGAGGTACTCCACTACCTGTTAAAACTTGCAGTGCTGCTTCTCCTTGCCATGCTAAGCTAGGTCTGTTGACTTGTGTAGTGGTCAGGGTTGAACCATGGCCATGCTATCACACCAGTCCATTACTAGTGGGCTGTTCCATGCCTATGCTCTCCACCTTGTTTGCTAGGTGGCTAGCTCTTGTGTAGAGAGGCCTTTTACTAATGAAGCACAAGAATCTTAGAAATATTAGGAGCCAGAAAACAGCTTCCAGCCCAGACTGGTTTTCTGGATGAATTAAACTTTGACTGAACAAATCTTGGTAGCTAAGATAGTTTTAAAAACTCACATTTGTAAAGAATGTAATTGGACAACTTATGAAAATCAGTATTCTGACATAAATTATGTCCTGTAATTTTAAAATCAATGTAAATATCTAACTATCTAAGAAATGATTTTAGAAGGGAGAAAATCCTGTTTTTAACTGGTTTAGAAATTTCTATAAATATTAATGGTGCAAACCAAGTAGTTCGTATGTAGTGACCATGTTTGTTTTTAGAAAAGGAAAAAGAAAAATGCACTCAAGTAACCACTGCTAATATTTTTATCTGAAGTCTTTCAAGCTTTTTAATAGCTGAACTAATTGGTTGCTAGGAAATGTAATACCATCAATGGACCACTATACAGATTGGATTAATTTGTCTGTGGGAGTTTTGTATTTCTATGGTAACAGTTTTTTTCACTGGCTGATGAGATATTTGATCAGTGCCTGATTGCCTGTCCCCTTCTCTTCCCCTTTAGTCTGCCTTAATCACAGTGAATGAACCCAGAGGTAGAAATGAATTTGTACCTCTCACTCTAATTAGGGAGAAGGGAACCTATGGGACTGTGACTGTGACTTTTGAGGTAAGTTTATTGAAACAACTTCACACCTCAGCATACTTCCTTGCAACTGAAAGGTTAGAATCATAGTCCTGCTAAATATTTAGGACTATAGAAAAAGGACTAATTGCTGATGTCTAAATCCTGTTAAATCTCTTCTGTAAAACAGGAATGCTTTACTTGCCACGTGAAAAACATTGTAACTGCATGAGCCACTGATACTTTCAAGGACAATTGTGGGGAGAAGCTAGAAAACAGTAGATATTCTTTATAACTTCTTGGTGAATATTTGTATTGTTTGATATTTGTATTTCAGTTAGAAGGTTTGAAAAAAGCTTAGGAAGATAAGAAAGGTTATGTTAACTTGCACTAATGGAAAATAAATCAGCAAGAAATAAACATTTTTAACAGGAGTTTTAAGAAAATAGAGAGGGTAAGTTTCCTTCAAGGTGGGTCAACAAAAGTTCTAAAGTGATATTTACAAATAAATGTTACAGTAGAACTTTACCATGTGACCCAACTTTTGAACACTTTAAAATGTTGGCTCAGGGTTTTCTGAAAAATCCGACACCTTTCAAGACATCTCAAGCTTGGTACCCAGAGGCATACAAACCCATTAATTATGCTAGCTAGATTATTTAGGCCGTACTATACCTTGCTTGATTTGAATGTCATACAACATTTGAAATGTTCAATTTCTCATTTAGTTTTTCTTGTCCACCTAACTTTCAATTGTATATTTTAGTTTTTGCATCTCATATATTGTAAAACTTCTTTCATGTGCTAGCTCTTGTTCAGTTTTCCTTGTCTACGGGAAAGTGTAATCATCAAAGGTGATCCTTCACCCATTTAATCAATGGAAAAATTCCTGTGGCCTTCCAAGGGCTTTGGATATGGCTCTAACAGAAATGTTGTAATTTTATATGCTATATTGAATATGTAAATACGGTGCAATATATGATTCTTTATGCAACTTACTCTATGTGTTATGTCTTATGTATTAGTGTCAAATACATTTTGCCCTCTGTAGCAGTGGTTCTCAACCTGTTTACCACTGTGGAACGCATATATATATGTTATGTGGGCTGCAGTCACCCAATATATTATATATATATATATATGCTACCTGTACATCTACCAAAAAAAAGAGAAGAGGTTTAGAATTTGTTATATGACAGCAATACAATTCAAATTGGTATAGTACCTTTCATTTCAACATTGGCAAATGTCTACCAAGATCATTTTAAATTAGCGAAATAAGTCAAAACATTTAACTGTTAAAATGAATTATTTTACTGTACGGGTGGCGTGGCATGGTGCATTGCCATTCTCACTTCTGCCCCGCTGTTGGCGGCATGGCCGTGCTGAATGCCCAGAGAACGCGGCTGTGGAGCCTGCTTGCAAACATGGGTAGCCCTGCCCAGTGTGTGGTGCCCTTCAGCCAGGGACAGCCCTCCATGAATCTAGCCTCCCTCCAGCCCCAGCCTCTTCCCAGACTGCCCTCCCAGCCAGGGAATGCCTCTCAATCACCCAACCCCCCTGGGACTATCCCCCCAGCACCCATACTCAGCAACACTGGGCTGACACGCTTGCCCTGCAGAGACAGGGTGCCTTGTCCAGGGCAGAACGCCCCCTCCCGCAGACGCCCACTTAGATTCTGTCCCCCAAGCACTGGCTGCACCCCTTCCTGTGGCCCTGGACCTCTGCACCTTCCTCCCCACACCCACTGGTTTCCTCACTTGGCTGCAGCCATGCAGCCTGCCCTGACCACCTGCCACTGCAGTCCTAGTGCCAGGGAGACTGCTCCAGTCAAGGTCACTGGACCCACGATCTGGTGGGGTGAAGGGGTGCTATACACCTTGGCCTTCTGCTGGGCCCAATCCTGCCAGGATGGGGAGGTCCAGTGATGGTGCCGAGCCCAATCCTGTGCTGCCCCATTTTTGCACCATCCTCCCCCTTATGCGGCTGCCAGCTCTGTGCTCAGGGCAGATGCCCCTCCCACCCCATCCTAGTTATCGCCCTGAGGATGTCACATGGGCTGCAGCTACGTGCTGATTGGGCCACAAACAGCCTGCAGGCTATGAGTTGAGAACCACTGCTCTATAGAATCAGTCGGTATTGTCTCACAGCATCTAGTACATGTACTTATTGAAGTATCAAGTATGTTATGTCATACGTAAAAATTCTCATCCTGCCCTAAGTAGCTTGTTGTTTTATTAGATTTCATTTAACTTTATTATAATTTCATACAAATAAATAACTTGTATGTCACAAGCCAGAAAAAATGCCACAAAATTTCCATTAGAATTCTCTCTCAGAATTTAGTTCCGCTTAGCTAATTATGCATAATAAGTTATAGCCACCATTCTTTCAGCTATTTAAAAGAACGAGTTCTATATCAGTGGACACTAAAGAGCTCTGATAGGCCCATATTGAAGCAAATTTCTTGTAGTTATTTTTTTGGCCATCCATCCCTCCATCATGCTTACTCTGTTTTGTTCCATTAGACATTCAGCTAGATAGGCTGAATAGATCTTTTGCTGCAACCATTGCATTATGGTTTGTGAAATCAAAATTTCCTCTCCTATACCTAATATTTAGAGTTTCGATGTAGGAGACAATTGAACATTCAATGAATCTTTGTTTATCCCAGAGAGTTTATGTTGAATATCAGCCTGACACTACCATATTAGATTTGTATTCGTGTTTATCTGCAGTTACTTAAGCTTTGAAAATGTCCTGTATATTTGATGATCAACCTCAAAAATGAATTTTTTGCAGGTAGAAGGTGGCCCAAACCCAGCTGAAGAAGACTTGAGACCAGCTAAAGGCAATATTACCTTTCCTCCAGGGAGAGCAGTGCTGATTTATAATTTAACAGTGCTCGATGACCTGGTAGGAAAAAGCTGAATTCATTCTAGAAAGTTTTGATATGCAGTAGATGAAGTTGCTGGCATCACAGCTTTGAGTAATGAATGCACAATATGGCTTGGCTTAGCTATGGCTTATGTGTTGTTCCACTCAGAAAAGTGAATTTGTAAATATTGGCATTTCAGGGTTCCATATTTGTTTCTACTTAGTTGTCTGGCACCTCATCACCATAGCATCTGTACATTTAATGAATTTATCCTCACAACCCTCCTGTGAGACTTAGATTGTAATTTTTTTGAGGTGGAGACCATCTTTTTGTTCTGTGTTTGTATAGCACCCAGCGCAATGCATCCTAGTCCATGATTGGGGCTCCTAGGTGCTACCAAAATACAAATACATTAATTACATATTATATTTAAGGAAAATATTATCCCCATTTTACAAATGGGAAAACTGAGGCATGGGGCAGGTTAAGTGACTTGCCCAAGGTCAAACAGTCTGTGACTGAAGTAGGCATTGAATCTCAAAGTATAATGCTTATCCACTAAACTGTCCTTCCTACAATGATTTGTCAATACTTCCATATCAAATGTTCTCTGTTTCCAAATGAAAATTAACTTTGGCTCTTTCCTTATTTTAAAACATTTCCAGCTGTGAAGGTACAGCAGATCATATTAAACCATTATTTGCAGTTATGTTCTCAGTGATGCCTGTGCAATTTCATTGCCTTCAGTTGACAATGCATATAGATAATGGATATAGAATCCAGCAGACTCTCTCTTAGCCATGTTGGCTCTACATAGCTAACAGTTGTGAAAAGCCGGTAAATCTTATGGTCGTCACTAGAATAAGATGACATCACTTTGAATGGCCATAGGGAGCCATAAGATGAAATAAGATGATTCAGTTTTTACACAGACACTTTTCAGAATAGAGCAGCACTTTCAGAATAGATAGTTCTGTCTCATAATAAATAAAAACAAACGGCCAATGGAGGCCAAAAGCCTTCTAAACAGCATGATGATTTAATCCCCCAAATGGTCTTTTCTTAAAACAGTTATGTTCACAATTTTTTCATTTGTTTGACATTTTAATTTTTTTTCAGGGAAACCTATAATAAAAAATTTTTGAGTTTGTTTTTTCTCCCCTTTTTTCCCTTCCCTTTCCCTCCCTTTTTCAATGGCAAAATGCAAAAAAGGTGTTAGAAGTGCCTTTAGGTACTTGTGCCTTCAAGAGCAGGGCACATGTTAGAGAGACTGGGATTGGGCTAGGAAGAATGGGTTTGAAGCAGTCCAAAGTCAGCTTCACCAGATACACAGCGAGGAGCATATGGCTCTCCTTTGTCTTTTGTAACACAGTTTTAGTTCCAATAAAGCCTTACTTCTAAGAGTCCAGACTTTGCTTCTTTATCAATCCGCAAGACAATACAAAAGGAAGAAGAGTGGGTGAGGGACTGGGAAAAAAGGTAGCTAAGTGAGGAGAAAACAAAAACTGAACAACTTAAAATATTCAATAAATTCACACAAAAATTGAATACATGAGAGATCATTCATTTTTGAAACCTGTAAAACAAAAATTGTTTTGAATTTTTTTGCAAAAACTCCTCCATTTTCAGTCATCACTAATAATATTTATAGTATCAGAGAAGTTTGTTCCAGACTGGTATGTCTGAGATGCAAAAACATCTCTTCCAGATAAAAATTAATATTTCTGTTGTCTGTAATACCAACTTGGAAGTGTTGGGCTCTGCCTAGCAATCTCTTCTGGAGGTAATGAAGATGCGATGTTCTCAGAACTCTGACTGAAGGTTGTGTCTGCACAGGTGTTGCTGATAAGGTTGCATAGATGTAAATGAGGGCTTATTTTGGCCTGCAGAAGTGTTACTTCTGATGATGGAAAGAACCCTACTTTACTCTCAGAACCTAGGTTGAGTGTGCAGGGCTGGTAGTTAGAAAAGATACCTCTCCATATTTGTAAACTGAGCAGCATCTTTTATATGGATATCAATGAGAAACCACAGACATGGGGCCCCGTATTTCCACTTTTAAAATAAATTTTCTATGTAGAACTACACTTTTATATGTTTTTGTTATTATTCTGCTGACAAAATTCCTCTTTATTATTGAGTGGTATAGGAGTTTGTCGGGGAAAATAATAGACAAGGCAGGATTGAGAAACCTTTGTGTCAAAATCTTTGATGAAGTTTGAATTGATGCTTTTGTCTGCCACTCATGTTTCAATTAACTGACCCAACAGCTCTGAATTGCAGAAATATCTCTTACAGATAAAAAGTCTTATGTATTTTGGCTTCCTTTTAAATGCATGGACTTGGCTTTGCAGGAGAGTTTGGTCACGGTTAGGCTAAAAGAAACACAAAATAATAAACTAATATCCATGTTGGTGAGACAGAATGATTGTTGTACCTCAGTATGGGAGAACCATGACTTAGATCTTTCAGATTCCAGGTTTGAAAAAGACTGTGACAGTGAACATTATGCAAGTTTTAGTGCCACAAGCCAAACAAGGAATAAAATTGGCACTGGCTTTAAAGACAGCTGCACGCTCACTCTCATAACCCAAGAAAAGGATCTGAGGGTGGCCAATTAGCAAATGAGTATGAAAGAGAAGAAATACTGTACAGCAGGGAATTAGAACCTTTTTTAAAAAAAGCTCAAGGCAATAACAATGCTTATAAAGGATTTGTCCACTTTATAACTGAATATTTACCATCAGCAATAACTGTAATTAATTTTGTATTTGGATTTCTTTCAGAAGTAACTACTACTTTATCGTGAGTGTCAGAAACAAGGAACAGATACAGGACCCAATCCTTTCCCTATCTATGTGAGTGTACTCCCATTGACTTCACTGGGAATTGTGTAGGTCCATTTGAGAACAGAATGTGTGCCATTTCTATCATGTAACCCTACAAGAATGATAAGAGACTGACTCAGGTCATGTCCATTTGCTGTGCATATAGGGCCACATTCTTCTCTCAGGCAACTGGCATAAACCACTGGTGAAGTCAGTAGGATTACTCAGGATTTAAACCTGGATAACTGAGAACAGAGATTATCTCATAGAGAATCAGTGTGTCCCATGATGCAAAGTTTCAGTCTCCTCAAAAATTTGGAGGTGGTGAGAGCCAGTGTTTTGGTTCAGATAAATATCTAGTTTCAGTATATTGGTATTTTATTTATATTGCTGAAGTACAGCAATATATTTTGGAAAATGGAAGTGTTCTGTTTTGGGAAAGTGTTTTGAGTCAAGGTACACTAAATTATAGGCTTGTTCCCCTGTTGCTTTATTATCGAATGATCTATTAGTTTGAGCAAATTTGCTTGTTGAAGAATAAATAAAGGCAATTTTGGCACTGACACTGCTCTGCCTATATTTAAAACATGAGTTATTCTTAGCTGTTAATATTATTTTTCCAGATACCAGAAAATGATGAAATATTTAATGTTCATCTGAGAACTGTGGAAGGAGGAGCTGAAATCAACACAACAAGAAACACTGTTCAGATTACCATTAAGAAAAATGACAGCCCCATTCGATTCACTCAGAGTGTTTATATAGTGCCAGAGGAAGCTGATGTGCTAACAATTCAAGTGGTTCGTGGTAAGGATGACAGCGGAAAATTGATTGGTTCTGATGAACATGAAGTCTCTGTCTGTTACATCATCATAACTGGGAATTCAACAGCACACGCACAGCTTAATTTAGACTTCCTGGATCTGCAACCAAACATGACAATTGTTTTCCCATCTCAAGTGCATGAATCTGACATCAAATTTAAAATCTTTGATGATGCCATACCAGAAATCGCTGAGACCTTTCAGATTATGCTCCTTAAGAACACTCTGCAAGGAGATGCTGTTTTAATAAATCCTTCTATTGTCCATGTCACCATTAAACCCAACGACAAACCATATGGAGTACTGTCAATCAACAGTATATTGTTTGCTCAGATGGTTATCATTGATGAAGACCAAATTTCAAGGTACGATAGATTTTCCAACTGTGGGTAAAGTGTCATCTTTTGGATTTATAAAACAGCTGGGGTGGTTTTCTTAGGGAAGGGGAGAATGTAGCCACTGTTAAGTGTTATAATATGACAATACATAATTTATAAGTTTGCAGTTCTTCAAAATTTATGTTGAAATAACATCATTATTAGGGTTTTATAAAGATTAAAGTTTTGTACAAATGTTTACTGTCCATGTGATTAGCTGTGATTAGAAAACAGACATGGACCCTGTAGCAGTACTCACCATCTGCCATTGCTCCGCGTTAACCCTCAAAATAGCAAGAGGTGCACCCATCTACCACATTATGAATAATTCCAGGAAGAGCTCTCTCTGGAACGCAGTACTTTAAAAAGAAATTAATAATGTAGGACTAGCACATTTTAATTATGCAGTCATTAAACTAATTCTGCATTCTTAGCTGCTCTAAATGAACACAGATTTTGTTAGAAACAGGCTAGGTACAATTTTCATTTGGCTTAAAAAAACCAATCTTGGATAATAAGTGTACTCACCTCTGCATATAGCAATTTTCTGGGATACGAAGCTTCATACAGAATAGGTATAGATGATGTAATTGCATTTATGTTTTGTTTCATTAATTTGTTTATCATGCCAAATTTACAGAACTATAATTAAAACACAATAATTTATGGTCATCTTAACTCAATTTAAAATACCTCTTGAATAAAAATGGACTTTTTCAAATTTAGTTAATTTAATAGCAATGAGCATACTTTTATAAATATTGAATGTACTTCATTGATACCAAGACAGTATGTCCAGACCCAGAAATAGTGGCTTAATGTTTCAATATAACAGAAAAAATGATGATTTTGAATGAATTAGACATTCATGTCTAATAGTAGTAATCTGATGATAACTTGTAAATTGATAAAAGAAAAGGCAAGAAAATGATTTGTGTTTGAGTAAATCAGATTAACAGGTTTCACTAGACAAATTTAAAGCTAATATTTTATAAAGGTTTGTTTCTCAATATCTTTCTTAAAAATAAAAGGCAGCTCATTCTGTACCATCATCTTTAGCTATATTATATATGGTTAATTAATAAAGTATTTTGTTTAAGAAAATCTAAATCTAAGTTATGATGCCTTTTTCAAAATATCAATCAGAGCAAACTGTAAGGTCTGACTCTGGTCTCATGTGAACCAAGTAAATCAAGACTAATTTCACTGAAGTCAGTGGAGTTATACTAGTATAAAACCAGTTAAGAGAGATTGAAATCAAACCCTTCGAAGGGGACAAACGATGTATAAACCTACAGCATTCAGAGGATTGAAGCTAAGTAAAACATCTCCTGTTTAGGATAAGCCAGAGTGTGTTTACTTTTTTTCACAATCATAGGTTTGAAGGAATCACAGTTGTAAGAAATGGTGGAACACATGGAAATATTTCAGTTACTTGGAGTATAACTCGTAATAGCAGTGATTCTTCACCCGTGACTGCAGACATCACTCCTGCCTCAGGGGTGTTACATTTTGCTCAAGGGCAGATGTTGGCATCACTTCCTCTGAACATTATTAATGATGATTTCCCTGAAGAGGCAGAGGCCTATCTGCTTAGAATTCTAGCTGATACAATACAGGGGGGTGCTGAAGTCAGTGAACCATCTGAGGTAAGTCTGCTTTTATGTTGTCCTTCAGAAAAGAGGCAGGAAGTAAAAAGACTTTCTAGTTTAGATAAAATTGATCAATTAGAAAGGCTGAAGGATTTGTTTTTAAAGCATGGAACACAATTATTTGTATTTTTTTGTATTGCAGTAGCCCCCACAGGCTCCAGTTGAGATCAGGGCTCCATTGTGCAAGGCACTGTACAAACATTATCTCTGGGCCATGGTTATATGACAGTGAGGCATGTGTAAATCTCTTTACTTGATTGTAAAATAACTCCATACTGGCTGAACCAATATTCTGCATGTTAGGCTTGGTGCAGAAGGGACATTGTATGGCTGCTCAGTGGATGGGCTTTGTGAAACAACTCGGGAGATGGAGAACTGATGTTAATGCATTCCCCACAAGCCCCAGGTGGCCATATGTGTCTCCAGGCCCCTTTTCTCCCATTTAGGGGCATGGAGTTTACTGCAACTCTGGGATGTAATCCCATGACATTTTTTGTTTAGGAAGGATAGGGGGATAGACGAAGTATTTGAACTGTTAGCAGCCTGGGGAACATTCTCTTCCTTTTTAGCTACCTTTACCCTTAGGCTGTATCCCTTACAAAGCAATACCATTCAATGGATGCCTGGGCATTTCAGGAATCACTGTAAGATCCAGTCAGGGAGACACTGTATATTCAATCATTTTGCAATTATATTGAAGTGGCCAGGGAGAGAAAAGCAGAATTCCTGGTTGAGGGTATGCAACCATATAGCATTTATATGGATGCCTCTAAGCTCCTTGTCGTCAGCATGCAAACCATTGTCACAATTTTAATTAATTGCCATCTTGGTTGGTAATTTCAGCAGAGGCCAAGTCTAGAATGGGCATGGGAACTAAAGTATCCTTTCTATAGAGGTGGATTCATTGAGTCATAGTTGACACATGTTGATGGTGCACCGTGAGGAAGTTCACACAGCCATTGTTGTACATGTTCTGTACAAAGGAGCCCTCAGATTTTGGGGCTGTCAATCTGGCTCGTTTCATGAATACTATAAATTCACAGAAAAATGGGTGAGGAAAATCTCATGCTAACAATCAGAGCAACCATCAGTACAAGAGAAATCACACGGTGTGTGCTAGTGCTGACATATAGTAATAAGGATATTTTTCTGTTCTTGTAGCTTTTGTTCTACATTCAAGACAGTGATGATATTTATGGTCTAATAGAGTTTTACCCTTTGGAGAACCAGAAGATTGAAAGCAACCCTACAGGACGTTTTTTGTCCTTGAGTTTTGCAAGGCAAAGAGGAACGGTTGGAGTTGTGAGTTTGGTTTATATTGCACTGTATGTTCCTGCTGGAACTGTCGATCCTGAGCGAGCAAAAGATGGCATCCTAAATGCTTCAGGAAGAGGCATCCTCATCTTTCCAGAAGGAAAACCCCAAGACATTTTTAATCTACCAATAAGAAATGATGCATTTCTTCAAAATGGTGCCCATTTCCTCATACAGGTACTTTGTATGTTAAAATATTTATCAACTGCTTTTCCAATAAATAAGGGTACAGTGTTACTAGTAATTCCTTACTTTTTGTATGCCCAGAGAATTACTGGTACTCTATGTAGCTAGGAAACCTTTCTCAGATATGAAGAAATTTTTTCAAGCAATGTATCTTGTTAGAGGCCTGTTTTAAAATAATTATTTTACTAGCACATGTCTTTTCTGTAAGCCCTCTATTATAACAGAATGAATGTATTAACTGTAGAGTTCAGCAACATAGAATACATTAATGGTTGCAGAATTTGACTTTCCCCCTTCACTCTAGGGCAATAATACTCTTAAAGAGTTAAGTAAAATATATTTAAGATTTTTTTAACATCATCATCATTATAAAAAAAGATGGTTGAGTAGGTTTTGTGTCTGGGGTGGCAAATTTTCATAACAGTGTTATAAGAATTATAGTTTTTCCTTTTTTTCCCCTTTTTTAATTTTTGGGCCTGATCTAAAGCCCATTGAATTCAGATGAAAGGCTCCCACTTACTTCAATAGGCCTTAGACCAGGCTCTTAGTCTACAGTCTTGCAAGAGATCCAGTTGGATCATCAATCAGGCTCTAAGTCAACATTGTGAGCCAAAGTCAGACCGTGCTGATGTAACATAAGGTTGTCTGAGATTCATGTATGTACTGTTGTGTAAATATTGGTCACTCTAGGGAAGTGTGAGGAAGGCTAAGTTGATATAACTTATTTGCCAAGGAGCCAGGAGAAGGTGTAATAATTACTGTTTGTATTCAGGTAAGGCAAAGGGAGCCCCAGTCATGGACCAGCAGCCAATTTCACTAAGTGCTGTATGAACAATTAACAAAAAAAGACAGTCCTTGCCTTGAGGAACTTGCAATATAAGTATAAAGCAAGAGAAAACAAATGGAGACAATAAAGAGAAAGAGGGAGGATATAGTAACAGTGAGACAAAACTGTTCAGTATGAGAAGCCATTTTAACAGTACACTGGAAAGGGGAGAGTGGTCTACTTCAGTTACTTTTCAAGATACAATCTTGTCTTCCATATCCTTGGCATGTTTTACATTCCTTTAGGCTAAGCTAAACTTAGCAACCCAAATCCAAAGAGGATGAGTAAGGGAATATAAATTAAATGTCAATAAGTGAGTATGAATCTAAGGTAGTCTAAGCTGGTAAAATATACACCATGTTAAACTTGCTTCTGAATTTGGCCGAGTAGTTTAGTTTTCTTCATTTTCTTTCCAGTTTCTCTCCTGCCCTTTATTGTTTTCTTCTTTCTAATTATGTTTCGGGAAGCAGGCAACTGCTTTCACTGCTGATTAGAGCATTTTCCATATAAATTGTTTTTTGACAGAACACCTGAAAACAAAAAAATTCCACCTGCAATCCCAAAATGTTTTTGATTCAGAAATGCTGTCTTGGTGACTCATGGGAGTTGTAGTTTGGGTGCCCTATGGCCCCAGTCTGCTCTGAGCCAAGTTCCCTAGCTAGACTACTCTTCCCATGATGCACCATAATAGCCATCAAGAAGGGAGACTGTGGTGGATCATGAGAGATGTAGTCTGGCCGGTGGTCCATACAGGAGAACTGGGCCATGAGGCACCCAAATTACAACTCCCAGGTGTCACCATGGTAGCATTTCTGAATAAAAAATTTGTAGGTGCTAGCCATGTTTCTGTTGGGTTTCAGATGAAATTTTATGGCTGATATTTTTTGGCTTTGGACAATTTTATTCAGGTTTTGATTTTTTTTTTTTTTTTTGCCAGGAAGTTTGAAATTTCCCATGGAAAACTTCACAAACAATTTTTGTTTTTTGTTTTTTTGTTTTGCATTTTCATTGAAATTTTCATTGCGGGGAGGGAAACATTTTCTGGCTAGCTGTACTGCTGATGGCCATGTGCCGTTCTTTTAATTTAAACTTTGATCTCCCTCCTGGAGCCCTAGAACAGATTGATCTGCTATATCTGCTGCAGATATGAAACAGATTAATCTGCAAAATTTAAATGCAAAGGAGATTTTAAGAAGTATTGAAATGTGTTAAAAAGTGTTGGATGGAAATACAAGCAAACAAAAAACCCAAACTTGTGCTGGATAGTTATTACAGAATTCATCGTGTTCAGTGATCCTATGTGCACTGCTCAGCTTTTCAAACTTTAGATCCAGCCTTCAGCGCTGTACATTCTCTCTGAACCAGAAGGATCTTTGTGTTTGGATAAATAAAACAAGAGGGGCCTCCTATCGTGGACAATTCATTTAAAAACTCTTTTGGAAAACAGCACTATCGGTCACTAAGACAATCCCTTCAAGCTGTGAATGTGCTATAAGCTCAGGGAGCATGGTTAGAAGGAGAAGATTACGAGCTTGTGCTGTACACAATAGATGAGTAATTCAGGAATGGGGAGAGGGAACAGGAGGAAGAAGTGAAACTTGAATGAAGCTAAAGAATGGCTAGAAGAATCAGAAGTGAGTTGAAAATTTTTCACTGACATACGCAATTAAATAACCTACTGTAGCCAGAGATACAGCTTTTGGCATGTTAAGGAAGACGAATGGGCTTTCCCAAATTCAATGGATCCCAAAGTATTGAATAATTCTTTGAGTGACTCAGTCAGGCCAAGCACAGATGCTTAAGACACCCAGGGATAAAATCCCTGACAACTCAAATACCAACTCAGATGCCGTGTAAAATAAAGTCAATATTTCACTGCTCACTCAGTCTTCTTCCATGCCTCTCCTCCCCTAATAACTTCTGGAAAATAATAAAATAAAATAGTAATACCTGGGACTTGATGATTGGCTATTTTTTGAGGCAGCTGGTGGGAAAAGGAAGGGAGTACTTTCTTTATAAAATCCTATATTGACTATAGGTCTTATCTATGGAACATCTATAGTTGTTGGTGAAAGCTGTAAAAATTTTGAGGCAATGAGGGTGGAGCAGAGTCTTGAGCGCAGAGTTAGTTCATAGTATTAATTACAACTTAATACAACAAGGATTGCAAGCTTGGTAATTAGAGCTGGTTGAAAATTTTCCAGTGGAACTGTTTTTCTGTTGAAAAGGTACTGAATTGATGGAATGGAAATGTTCCACAGGAATGTGTCGATTATGTCAATACCTTTTTGAAAGAGACCCTTAGTTTTCCATCAGCCTGTCTGCTTATTTCCCTGAGCTCCCAGGCTCACTGGTTCTCCTGTAGTCTGCCTGGCTAGGTACCAAAGAGCCAGATTCCCCACCACCCACACAGTGTGCTGAAGGGCTGGAGCTCTCAGGTTTCTCAACTTGCCCTGAAGCCTGTTTCTCTGGGACCCAGTAAAGTGGATAGCCATTGCTGGAAATTTTTGAAAAATTCCATTTGGTTTATTCCCAAAAAGATTTTGTTTTTCAAAAATATCTGTTCTGTGGAAAATTTCACACTTCTGACATTTCATTACAAATCTGAATGATTTTTTAAATGTGAAATTTTCCATGGATTGGAAATTCCAGTTCCCACACAGCTCTAGTAATAACACTGACATGTTTTAATATTGATGGAATGTGTCTGAGATTTAAAAACAAAATAAATGTGACTGGATGCATATGGGGAAATATGGAAAACAAAACTGAATGATGTCCAAAGGAAAACTGAACAATACAGAAAATGTTATGATGAAATATTACAAACTAATGACATATCTTTCCCTAGAATACTGTGTTCAGTTTTGGTTGCCTCACTAATGAATCTGCACAGATATGTTGAAAATAATACGAAAAAATAGGAATGTTTTACAAACTAAGATTTGATTATATTTTAACTCTGGATTAATCAATAACTAGGATGCTATCAGATACTTTCAAAAACATATTCAAAATTATAAGTATATTAAAAACCAGCTACACAAAAATTAAGTTCGTCTGTTGGTCATTATAAATGAATACAGAAATGAATACAAATGTGTGGAAAGAGAAAGGAAGTTTGGCTTATATTTTAACTCTATAGTTCTCGATAAATAAAGCACTTTAAACATATTTATAGGCCAAATATCTCTATTGGTGTAAATTGATATGGCTCCAATGATTTCAATAGATCTGCCCATTTACACAATCAAAAATCAAGTTCTTAGACTTGATATTGTTAGGACCATAGCCTAGTTTACCCCTCAAGTTAGATAAGTTATAGCAGTGTTTTTAGTCTACCCTGGCACTATTGTTGTTCAACAGGCCTAAAGGATAAAGCTGATACAGAAGAGCATAAATCTCCCTCGTGGTTTGGATCTAAGTTTTTTCATGTTTAATTCTGAACCCCATTCTCATCTGTCTTTAGGATGGAGGTTTTGCAGACGTAGCTCAGAACGTTTTTATATCAGTTTGCTTAGACACCCTGAAGTTGGCACATATAATTATAAGTCTTTATAACATCAGTTAAGAAGGGTCACATATAGTACCCTCTGTTTTACTCCTTTCAGGAATAGCCAGAAGATTATGCCTTTTTGAAAATGGACTGACAGTATTTCCTCCCAAACAGTCAGAGCAGTCCTTCATAAGTAAGATTTATTTAGTGAAGAGCATTGACAGTGGAGAAAATAATGAGAGACAAGCCAATAAGAGCATACTTTTAAAAAAGGCACTCATGTCCTTTGGCCTAAAAAATGCAGGCCTAATTGGATGACTAATTTTTCTGAGCAGTGTCTGCATTTGTATGTGTATTTACACATGCAAATAGCCAGTTGAATTCATTGTCTGAATCAATAACGCTTTGAAAAATAAATCCTTGAAAGTTTACTATCTCGTGTCTGTAAAAGGATTTTTTTATCCATCTTTCTCCACCACATGGCTACAAATTTGCTCCCTTGCTCATCAAATTTAATGACTGACATTCCTTCATATTGACATATACTGAAGGGTGCCAGTGCCAGCTCGCAGAGGCTATTACAGCAACTGAGGGACAGATGAGTTCTGGCCACACCCGTTTTCCTCATACCATATCCGTTCTATCGAAATTCAGGAAATACGGTGGCAAAGGAGCCACTGTGATGGCTTTACTCCACCATAACCTCCCCCTTCTCAGGGAGAATCGTTCAGAAGTTGGGTCCACTTGGCCAGGCATGGGGGCCTTATTCATGTTCGTAGACTTGCTTCCTATCCCTCTCCGCTCAGTGCTTTGTCACTTCTCCAGTAAGTTCAGACCAGTGTATTCAATATGCACAAGGTTTGATTTGACACCTGAGTATGTAATGGAGTCCTCTCCAGGACGTGAATTTTCTGCCTACTACCAATGGAAGAAGACTTACGGTTCACATAACATAAAACACAAATGAAAGAATAAGAGAAAAATTGTAGGTATATGAATACGAAATGACAATACATTGCCACATATTTCTCACTTAGAAACAACAGAGTTGCACCAATTTGATACTAAAGAATGTTGGGGTTTTTTGTTTTGTTTTGTTTTTGTTTTGTAGCTGGAAAGAGTCGAGCTGGTGAATATCTTTCCTCCAATCCCATCTGTAAGTCCTAGACTAGGTGAGATTCGAAATATTTCCCTGAGGATTACTCCTGACATTGCAAATGGAGAAATCGGCTTCACTAGTAATCTTCCAATTATTATTTCTGAGCCAGAGGCTTCCACTGCTACAGTGGTAAGTAAGCCTTTTTCATATTTTTCTTTACTGTTGCACGTTTATTTGGAGGAAGTTTAATCTATTTTACTCACTCTAGCCTTTTGAAAGTTATTGGGAGAGAAACCTTTCTGTCACACCTGATCTAAAACATTTCCAATGTTAGAAATAAAAGACAAGTTAGAAAAAGAACAGTTTTTTCATAAAGGCCACAATTGTCTAAGACTTTAATGGCAGTAGAAACAGAGGTGAATTTGGCCTGAGATAGCTATAAAAACATCTGCAAAGGGCTAATCTTTCATATAGTCACAATAAACAAAATATACGTAGGGATATTTTGGTCTCTTTTCTGATTCAGATTTTACCTTTACATAGGTAAAGTTGGTTAGACCCACACATAGGAACTCAGAATTGGAGAGGGAGATCCAATTTGTCTTAGTTGTGTCTTGTTTGACTTAATCATCTATGTGGGCTAACCTTTTCCTAATGCAACATTTATAATATCTAGGGATGGGCTAGAGCTATGATTCGGGATACACATTTCCCGAAAGCTTGAGCATTTTTAAGTTCAAAGGTTAGGTTAGTCTTCCTGCCTAATGTGGTTACATTTAAAATATTGGGACCACAAGGGGAAAACATTTACAAAAATTTTGAATACAACATCTAAAATTTTAAAAATAAATTATGTTCCTGCCTACTATCAAGTCCAATTTGCAGGCAGATCAGTTTTGCTATAGTCTTCCAGGTAAAATACTAGCATTGATTCAAAGTGAAGATTGAGAAATCAAGCACTCAGAAAATCAGAACGTTTCTAAAATTAAGGATGAAGAATCTACTGGAACTCTGCCTTTAGTCTTCGTGTCAAACACTGTGATCCTCACAGTGCAGAAGCAGCTAACTTGTTTGGAGTTGGGTTTTAATCCTCATCCTGCCAAAAGCCTGTTTTAAAGCCACCTTAGAAAAGCTACCCATTTAAAAGGTCAGGACACATTCAGCATGCTGACACTACTTGTAGGGTTTCATGGAAGGGAGCCCTGAGTTGCGGGGGCGGGGGCGGGGCAGAGGTTGGAGGAGGACTGCTGGAGGGGAGAAAGTTCCCAGATTTACACAGCTGTCACAAAGCTCTAGTGATATTTTGTTACCTTTTAAAAAATTGTCCTCTGGATAAAGCAATAAAGTGTCTGTTTCGAGGACAGGTGTTAAAGGCTCAAAATAGAGCAGAACGCTATTTCAATTTGAACTGACTAATAAAGGTGCAGAAAATAAATCCTTGCTGCTTTCAAAGTCTGTACCTATATCTCTGATTATCTTATAAATGTTCAATTAAGAACAGGTTATCCCCTCTAGTTTTCAAAGACTAGCATTAGATCTGTGAAGTTCTACAATTACTGTAAATGTGAAAAAGAATCAAGAAATACTGAGAATCCCTACATTTTTATAATTTTACTGGTTTCTTTCTTTAAATCTAAGTTACTAGGTGCAAGGCTGACAATCCTGGAGTTCTTTCTTTAGCTATAGAGCAGTTAGTCCGATGCTGTCTCACGAACTTTGATCTGAGGGTATTGGTAATCCATTGAAAATAGTGGAACTACTCCTGGGCTTAAAGTAAAGCACACATGCAAATGTGTGCACAACCAAAATCTTAGATTAGAAGTTAGGAATGACTACTTGGAGTAAAGATGCAGTTAATTATACTGAGTCATCTTGTTGTGAATGCTGCAAACATGTTACTGATTTTTGAGAATGACAGAGCGAAGAAATTGAGGGGGAAAGTGGAGCATGCATTTACTACCGCTCGTCATTGTGTCACAAGATTATATCATTACTCTGATGGGCTGTTTGAGCCAGTAAAATGCACGTTTCAGGAGTTTTTAAAAAAGTTGTTCCCAAATGAGAGAGCGAGAACTATCAACCTCATGGAAATGATTATACTGGTTATGCATTTGAGCCCCTGATACACGTCATTTTGCCATCCAGGCACAGTATTTTCCAAACATTCTACTTTTAAAGTTTGTGAGCCCAAAAGAAGCATTTTCAAGTGCACTAAGATTCCTCTGTGTGTTCTAATACTGATCAGTCAACAGTATATCTTTTTTTCCCCACACTGTCACTTTTTCACCATTATCTTAATGCCGATCTTCCCAGGGTTCCTGAATTTGGACAGCTTGGTTAGCAGGCTGTCTTTTTCAAATTCCAATTCAAACGCTGCTCATTAGTTTCAACAAATTAGTTGATGAGGGAGTGCTAAAATAATGAAAGTAAATATGTGGTAATTACCTTTAAAACCAATTTCTATTATTGAAGAGATGGTCACTGGCAATTCAGTCAGAAAAAGTTTATTATACTTGTGGCTTCTTACTAAACTGTCACATGAATTAAGTTGTAAACAGTTTATTTGATCTCTGATTCATTAATCCAAACATATATGATTATATAAATGAAACAAATGAACACATTCAATAGACACATCAATGAAAAACTCCATTGACTTCAGTGGTGGTAATTCTTTGATATATTGATGTAGGGGAAAGGAGAATCAGCCTGTCCATACCAACATGCACACTGTCCATTTAATAGTTTGTTAGGGAGTAGTTGATTTTGTTTTAAATGTAATCTGTTGGTTTCAAAGTCACAGGTTGGTATGTGTGTTCTAGGTTTCCATTGCCCTGCATCGAGATGGGACTGATGGACAAGCCACTGTGTTTTGGAGTTTGAAGCCTTCTGGCCTCAATCCCAGAGCAGTAACACATGATGATCTAAGTCCTTTTAATGGCTCTGTTGTGTTTTTAACTGGACAAAGTGACACTACAATCAACATTACTGTCAAAACTGATGATATCCCTGAAATGAATGAAACTGTGACATTAACCTTGGACAGGTACTGCATCTTAATGCTATAAAGAGTCTGTGAAATACCTTTAATTTCATATGTAGTGAACAGTCTCACATTACTATCACACAATTCATGCAGTGTGTTGGTAGAAGCCTGATGTAGCATTGTACTTTAGATCAGTGTTGCTGATGGAATATGTTTGCACTGGAGGTGGGAACTTGGGAAAGTGTATTTTCCTTGGTATCTAATGAGCCGATACCATATTTGCTATGTCAGAAATATGGTTTTGAAGCCCTTATTAGACTACTAAGTACACATTTCAACTCTGATCTCTCATTATATTTGTGAGATGACACATGAATTAATCTGCTTTAAAGAATGCCAAGTTATCTAGAAGTGCTATAGACATGTAGCATGAGCAGTTCATGAAACTTTTGGTTCTAAATGTTGATTTCCACAGGAAGGTCAACACTCTGTGAGATAACAGAAAACAGAAGTTAGAATTCCAGTGGGTACTGGGAATGATACAATACTTGCCACAGTCCACATAGTACTATTTTCTTTGATGGGGTCTTATGTTTGCTGCTCCCATTGAAGATATGGGGTCATTGTCTTTCTTGATAGTTCTCATTCTTGGGAATTTTGATTAGCTCCATCCCAGCTTGTGGATTCTCAGGTGACAGAAGTGGCTTGTGGTCCCTTTTATCACAGTCAACTGATTTGGAGCTTGTAATGTCTCTTCTTTGATAAACAGTACTCCGTGCCTTTGAACCTCTTCATTGTAATTCTTCTTGCTGCCACGTGCATGTGAAGATCACTCAATATGCTTCAGTTAGTGCAGAATATGCCAGATAGATTACAGGAGGAAAAGTACAACTCCTCCCCCTTTCCAGGTCTCAACACCACCTCCGAACAGGAGTTAAGTCTCCTGCCCTGCTCCCAGTCAGCCTAGTAAGAGCTGCTAAAATAAATATTTTAAAAATGCCTCCCAATTGCTATTCCACCTCCCACCTGTTACTCCACCTCCCAGTACTCTGAAGGAGAACTTTCCAGCTTTACCCCTCCTTCCAGCACAAAAGATGAGAATATGTGCTCTATGCTGGGCATATGGTGCACCTTCAGATCTTCATCAAGAACAGCCACAGCTAGCACTCAACACTTGCCTTCCCCAACTGGTGTCTTCTATGGGATAAATGCTTGCCAGGAATACAAACTAGCTCCCAAAAAGCTGAGCAGTAGACATCCATACCCAATCAAATGGAATCATTTCACACAAGCATACAACAGGTGAAGAGAAACACTAGAACCTCAAGTTCCTACTGATTTATGCAAGGTCAATGCTCAGGAAGACAAATTATCACACACTTACTTCATCTCAAAATAAGCCACCATCCGGTCTGCCTTGCAGAAACCTGGCTAGATGCTTCTGTGTGAGCTCATTGTATTCTCCAGAGGCTACTAATTACCTAAAAGACACAGAGCCATTGAAGAGAAGAATACAGGAGGAATATCTCCCTTACTTCTCTGCTCTTTTTTCTATGGGTGGATGAGAGTCTGACTGGTTTAGTCCTAAATGGCACACAGGATCTGATCCAAAAGGTGAATGTAACGGGACTGCTCAATAATAGCAACCCTATTAAATATGATATCTTTGTAGGGGTGAAAATACCAAAGAAACTCTCTCCACAGTAGCATTTAACTTCAAAAAGGGGAACTACACAAAAATGAGGAGAGTAGTTAAGTGGAAATTAAAATGAACATTAACGAGTGAAACACCTGCAAGCTGCATTGAAACTTTCTAAAAACACCGTAATAAAAGCTTGAACTATATGTATACCCCAAATTAAAAATAAAACAGTAAAAGAAAAAGAAAATGGAAAAAAAAGTGGTAGTCAAATCCTACTGAGGAAAATAGAAAGGAGTTTATATTCTGGCAAGTAAAGTGTAAAATTACAATTAGACAAGTCAAAAAAGAATTTGAAGAGCAACAAATAAAAGACACAAAAACTTACAGCACTTTTTTTTTAAAGTGCATCAGCAGGAAGCCTGCTAAACAATCAGTGGGTCCCAGGACAATTGAGGTGGTGCTAAATGAATTCTTTGCATTGATCTTCATGACTTAGGATGTGAGGGAGATTCCCATACCTGAGCCATTCTTTTTAGGTGCCAGATCTGAGGAACTTTCCTAGACTGAGGTGTCATTACAGGAGATTTTGGAACAAATTGATAAACAGTAGTAAGTCACCAGAATCAGATGATATTCACCCCAGAGTTTTGAAGGAACTCAAATACGAAATGATAGAACTACTAACTGTGGTATATAAACTATCGCTTAAATATGCCTCTGTACCAGATGACTGGAAGATAGCTAATGTGATGCTGATTTCTTTAAAAAGGCTCTAGAGGCAATTCTGGCAATTACAGGGCAGTAAGCCTAACTTCAGTACCAGGCAAATTAGCTGAAACTATAGTAAAGAACAAAATTAACACACACAGATGGACATGATTTGTTGATGAAGTGTCAACACAGTTTTAATAAAAGGAAATTGGTGAGGCACAATCTATTAGAATTCTTCAAGGGTGTCAATAAGCATGGACAAAGGTGACCCAGTAGATGTAATGTACTTGGACTTTAAGAAAGCCTTGACAGAGTCCTTCACCAACTGCTCTTAAGCAAAGTAGGTGAAGTCAGTCATGGGATAAGAGGGGAGGTCCTCTCATGGATTAATAACTGGTTAAAAGACAGGAAAAAAGGATAGGCATAAGTGGTTATCTTTCACAATGGAGAGAGGTAATATTGGGGTCTTCCATTATCCATACTGGGACTAGTGCTGTTCAACATCTTCATAAATAATCTGGAAAAGGGGGTAAACAGTGAGATGACAAAGTTTCCAGACTATACAAAATTACTCAAGATCATTAAGTCCAAAGCTGACTGTGAAGAGTTAAAAAGGGATTGCACAATATTGGGTGACATGGCAACAAAATGGCAGAGGATGTTCAATATTGATAAATGCAAAGTAATGTGCATTGGAAAACATAAACCCAACTATACATACAAAATGATGGGCTCTAAATTAACTGTTACCATTCAAGAAAAAGATTTTGGAGTGATCATAGATAGTTCTCTGAAAATATCTGCTCAATGTTCAGTGACAGTCAGAAAAACTAACAGACTATTAGGAACCATTAGGAAAGGGATAGATAATTAAATAATATATTTATTGTAATGCCGCTATATAAAGCCATGGCACCCCCCACACCATGAATACTGTGTGCAGTTCTGGTCACCCCATCTAAAAAGAAAATTATTAGAATTGAAAATTGTTGTATGGAACAGCTTCAATATAAGGAGAGATTAAAAAAGAAAAAGAAATGACTAAGAAAGGGATATGATAAATGTCTCTAAAATAATGAATGGGGGGAGAAAGTGAATAGGGAAGTATAATTTCCTCCATTCGTCTGACCTAATATAGCCATTCTTAAGTTCTTATGGTTCCTAAGGAAAAGGAGGTGGCCAGAAGAAGCTCTGGGAAGACTCTGGGAGATTGAGGACGGAGAAGGCAACTAAGGGATCTGGGAAATGCTGTAGGGTGATAGGGTGAAGAGAATCAACAGAGGGGATCAACTAGGAAGCAAAGAGGAGGAAGAAGAAACAGATATGATTGCTAGAAGAAAGAGACAGCACACAAGGTGGACATCCCCAATCCTTTCAGCAGTGTCTTACATGCTACAAGTATTCTTCTTCCTTCCAATCATGCTGATCAATTCCCTCCCTCTCCTCTCCCCGCCGTCCCACACATTGTGACTTGAAACATATGGCCACAGTGAGGTGCTGAACAGTGCACTATGCACTTGAACAAATATAACTACTCTCCTGCTCTGGCGGTACATTTCAGGGGCACAGGGAGTGCTGGTCTGGAGAGTGATGGGGGTGAAGTGTGTGCCAGCAGTAAGCAGCTTTCCCACACTGTGGGCAAGGTCGGCGGTGAAAAAGCAGAGCGATGGTCTTGACTGAAAGGGCAAACCAAACAGGAGACAAAATCCAAATCTCTCTGTGGACGTTTACAGGCTCTGTCCAGCACCGAGTCAATCTCTCTCAAGCCTATGGCTGAAATCTGGCAGCACTGGTGCTAGCAAAAGCCAAGAAAACATGGAGACCATTTTTCTCTGCTAGAAATAGCTTTTTCCAAATCATGGGTGAAGGATAATGGCAGGGTGATGTGTGAAAGCATGCACTGCCATGGTCTGCATGGTGTCTATTGTGTGGGGGATTTCCAGGACTGGCAACACGGCAAGCAGTAGTGAATTAGAATCAAAACAAAGAGACTGCGCACTGGAGAAGTGTTTGTGCTGCACTATACACTGCAGCAGCAATCAAGGTGAAAATCAAGTGTGCGCGCTGTGGTAGCTTTAGTAAATTCTTATATCCGCACTCTCTCTATCTCTCTCTCTATCTCATAACACCATAGATAAAATATGTCATTATAATATGAATGCTAATGAAGATTATATGTATTTATTGAAATTTAGTTAATGCGTCTAACTGTATGGAGGTTACATTTTTACAAAACATTAATAATTTAACTACATCCATCCATACAAAAGGAACTCTCAAGCCACCATAAATACATTTTCCCTCTCCTTGCTCCCATGTTCTCTATTTAAAAACTGTGCCCTTCAGGAAGAGCCTCAGTTAATAGGTAGGCCTGGCAATGTTCCCTGAGGAAAACAAATCTGGGCTTTGTGAAATCAAGTGGGGCAAAATCCAGCTTCAGGGCTGGGGATCCTTCTCTGTGAGAACGTGTCCCCCAGACCCTTCCTATTTTAATTGTGACACTACTAGCTTATGCATTTCAGCTGATGGTAACTACCACAGTATAAGTTGGGAAGAGATGTACTGTAGGTAGCCATCTGCAAGGTATGAAGCAAGCACTTCATAGGTTAAAACTAACACCCCAAATTACATCTAGAAACAAATTTGGAGGCCAAATACAAATTATGAAGGACTGTTATTTTAGTGCCCCTTAAGAGAACTGATTCATGAGGAGGCAACCATGTATTGTCCTTGGTGAAAACTCTTAGTGGGGTATTTTGGGTGTAGCCTCATGTTGAGTGCCAGGCAGTAATCAAACCGGAATCCAGACCAAAACAAATAACATCAGATCACCGTGGTGAGAGCTACATGAGGAAGAAAAGACCATTGTCATTTTGCCAAATGCAGATGGAAAATAGAGGTCTTATAGTGCTTGTTAAAAGCAAATGCTCACACATATTTTGAAATCATATCCCATGTAATTTGGGAAACTAGAACAAGCTTGTGGACATACAATGACCCAGGTCTTCAGCCAGTGCAAATCACCATATTTCCATTGACTTCAGTGTGGAGTGATCTCAGTTAACACCTGCTGTGAATCTGGCTGTAAGTCTATTCAGAAAACGTTTACATTCTGAGTTATAAGGGAGAGTTTTAAACATTGCAGTTACAAAATATAAATTTGGGACCTTTCAGTGTGAAGTGCCTGATGCTTTTCAGGTTGTCAGTGTAGTAGAGATTAGTCCATGGTGGGAATGCAGCTAATTGCAGAGGGTCCATTGAAAGACATTCACGCAGATTAAGCTCCTCAATTCCAGTGCTTAAGTGCATTTTATGTGTTGTAAGATGCCCTTTTCACAGAGGTGCAAAGAAACACCAGTATGCTCTATAATATTTTCTTCTTACTCAGTGTTTTGACTTTACTATGCTTAAAACTTCTCTCCCAAGAGAGCTGCTGTTCTTATACAGGATGTGTGTTGTCCAAAAGCCTTTCATGTTAAGCTCACTTTACTCTTTGACTGTACAAATTTAGCTGGTCTTGTCTTCAGAGATTTATCAGATTTCTTGTTTTACTTGAAAGTAAGGAATACAAGGAATAGACTATTGGAATGAGTGCTCATTCCGACTGCTGCTGCTGCTAATTTTGATTACCATTCAAGACATTAACTCTGAATCTCATCTGTCATAAAAAGAAAAATAAGTAAAAAATACAATAACCTCCAGAATCAAATACATTTTTTAGATTAAACCCTGGGCAGAGGTATCCCCTCTGATGAGTGGAATTTAAACTGTGGCAAATCCTACTTCAATACTTTTCTTTAAAGCTGTCTCTTGTCGCTAATTAAATCAGTGGATAATCCCCCCCAAATTAAAGAGGACCGAGCGTTGAATACAAACGTAGGAAGCAGAGTGATCAGACAACATTCCTTAGCAATTTGAAGCTGATCTTGCCTGAACCCCCTGCTCTGAACTAAATGTGTTTAAAGCAGTATGGTTTTAATGAAAAATAATAGAAATTCAGTGACAATTCTCAGTTTCCCAGGCAGCTTTCAAAGCATGGAACTCATATTTTTGTTGAAAGTCTTATTTACTGTCTCAAATCTTTGAACCTCAGCCATGTTAAGTTTTTCCATTAGATTTTTTTTTAATTTTAAAATGGAAATAGTTCATAAGAACATAGAAATTGCCATGTTGGATCAAATCCAAGATCCACTTAGTCCAGCCTTCTTCCTGTCTCTAAAAGTGTTCAATACCAGCTACTTCAAAAGCATGTGCGAGAAACCTTGTGAAGCTGGTGTAAATTGTAGTAGGCATTTAGGGGACAACATTTTTAAAAGTCTGTTACAAAAGTATCAGAGCGATTGCACATTAGGTTTTCAAGAAGGAAGCATTTTATACTTTGTTTCTTATAGACTTTAAGACCAGAATCCATTTTATAAACTTTTAAGGCCATGTAATTCAGAGGCCGTCAACCTTTCCAGACTACTCTACCCCTTTCAGGAGTCTGATTTGTCTTGTGTACTCCAAGTTTCACCTTACTTAAAAACTATTTGTTTTCAAAATCAGACATAAAAATACAGAAATGTCACAGTACACTTACTGAACAATTGCTTACTTTTGTATTTTACCATGTATTTACAAAATAAATCAATTGGAATATAAATTTTGCACTTACATTTCAATGTATATAGTATAGAGCAATACAAACAAGTAATTGTCTGTATGACATTTTAGTTTGTACTGACTTTGCTAGTGCTTTTTATGTTGTAAAACAGAAAACTAGGGAAAAAACAGTTGTAAAATTAGGCAAATAACTAGGTGAGTTGATGTCCCTCCTCAAAGACCTCTGCGCATTGGTTGAGAACCACTGATCTAATCTGACCTCCTGCACATTGCAGGCCACAGAATCTCGCCCTCCCACTTTTACGATAGACCCATAACTTCTGGCTGAGTTACTGAAGTCCTCAAATCATGATTTAAGGACTTCAAGTTACAAAGAAGCCACCATTTATGCTAGTTTAAACTTGCAGGTAACCTGTGCCCTATGCTGCAGAGGAAGATGAAAACCCTCCAGGTCTCTGCCAGTCTAACCTGGGGAAAAGTTCTTTCCTGACCCCAAATATGGCCATCAGTTACATTCTGAGCATTTCAGCAAGATCCAACAGCCAGAGACCAGGAAAGAATTCTCTGTAGTAACTCAGAGCTCTCTCCAGCTAGTGTTCTATTTAGTCACCAGCCATTGGAGATAATTACTACTAGTAGTCACAGATGGGCCATATGCCATTGTAAGCTGTCTCACCATACCATCTCCTCCATAAACTTATCAAACTCAGGCTTGAAGCCAGTTAGGTTTTTTTGCCCCCACTGTTCCCCTTGGAAGGCTTTTCCAGAACTTCACTCCTCTGATTTCTGTTACAAACATAAATGAGATCTGATCAGATGTGATCCTCCTAATAAGCACACATTTTTTAGTGAATTTGTAAGTTTGATCTCTTTTTTTCCCACAACTTTTGCATGGCAGAAAAAAAACCCTAAAATCTTTGACATACACATCAAAACATTCTGACAGAGGCATCCTACAGAACTGCCAGTAAATGCTATTAGCTGTGGTTGCAATAGGGCAGTGTAAAATGAATCTGCTCATCAGGGAATAAATCAGTATTTGACTATCACCATGATCAGATGATAGATAGCCACCTTTGTTCCACCCCCAGGTTTCCTGGTAACTGCTCAAGTGCACTTAAGGATTTGGTCCAATATGTATAGGGAATGGGGAACGACTACTTATGTCATGTACGACACACTGAAGCAGTTGGAATATCTACTTTCCATAATGCAAAGCCTCAATGTGCACCAGACAGCACAGAACAGGCTGTTATAGGTAATATGCCTGTGCATAGGCATGTTTTTTGCCATTCTGATTTAGGTCTTTGTTCACTGCTACAAGTATTAGGGAGAGTTTAAGAAACCAATTCCACAAACACTTAGGTGCATGCTTAAATTTAAGAAGTGAGCAGTCCTACTGAATCAAAAGGACTACTTTTGTGATTAAAGTTAAGCACGAGCATAAAAGTTTGCAGAATTGGGGCCTAAATCAGTAAGGTATATTCACTAGTATGCAGTACTAGGAAATGAAAATTAGCAGGATCAGGCTCATTTTCCCAAGAAAATATAACATAATGGTGAAGCCATGTGAGTGCTCTATTGTAAACATTTGGATCTAAATTTCAACTTCACAACGTTATTTAAATTCTTTTTTTTTTAGTCTCTTAGTGACTGATTGTTATTAGTAATGTATCTGATAATTCTTTTAATCACAGCACAACACAGGTTGTAAATATTCAGGGCCAGCATACTACTCTGTGTGTGATCCCACTTACTTCAGTGCTTTGTGTGAGTAGAAATTATAACCTCTAATCCTCACTGTTTCTGTTCAGTATTTTATTTTGTTCCTAGATGTTCATTTTTTCAGAAAGAAAATACAGTTAAAGCCAGGAAAATATATCCAGTCAAAACAGCTGTATTACCCTGATTAGCCTTGATACAGTGCATATATTTTTCAAATAGTCTTGCTTTGATTGAAGTCGATGGCAAAACTCTCTTCAATGGGAGCAGAAGCAACCTCTATGATGTTAATTTGTAAGAGCACCTAGTTTTTTATTTCAGGATATAAACCTCTTGGTATTCTCTTCCTCTTTCACTGGGGTTGCCCTCTTCAATTTTTATGCTATTATCTGTGTAAAGTTCACCACAACCTGCTACTCTAGACACTGACAAATTTCCTCTCTCCATCTTCTTCATAGAGGTTTTGTCTCCATTACATTTGGATTCATTCAGTTTAACTCCATGCAGCTGAAAGGGATATTGTTTGTGGCTTGATCATTCACTTATTAAGATATTATCATCACTTAAATCCCAACAAAAGCTTGAACATACCTTTTAAAAACCCATCTGATAGTCAGAATGTCTCATTTGTGTCCTGTGTTCATATACTACCAACAGATTGGTTATTGATGTTACAGTGCCATTTCTAAGTATCTGGGTTATATTTGTTCATATTAAAAAGTAATTAACTTTTTGGTTTAGCAAACTTGGAATGTTCTTCCTAGTATTTTCATTATATTAATCCTTACACCGCAAAACTGTTCCAGAGCAATTTTGTGAAGGAAGGGGAAATGTGTACATATACTGTGGGGGAAATCCTGGCCTCATTGAAGTCAATAGCAAAACTCCCATTGACTTCAGTAGAAACAGGATTCTACCCTGAAGCCTAACTGTCGCCTGTTTGTACCATTGTGATGCATGATGTTATATAAAAAGATAGGGTTGTTAATACATAGTAAAAATACAGAGTTAAAATTGCAGAGCACAGACATAACCTCAGTTCTAGTCTGTTGTGGCTAGTTATTATAGTTTTGTTACAAATGTGTGACTAAAATTGAAGGAATTAAGGGATTACAACATACTTTTCTTTTATATATTGTACTTGTGCATGTTGATTAATCAAAAATTGTCATAAATAAGACTTCATGTGGCTTCATGTTTCAGCAGGGTTTTTTATGTATTCTCATTAAAACTCTCCCTATGTTTATCTGCTAATATAGTCATTTTGGCAGATTGATGAAAAACCAGATCCTAGAGCCATGTAGAGCTGAGAATAAAGATATTTTTTGGCTAATTAAAGGCACTAAGTAATTACAAACAGAGCTGAATAAAATTTACTCAGCTGTTGCGGTTTGTGAGCATGTACAGTGTTTGGCCAGCCATCTAGCTCTTGGAGGAGGGCTTGGTAAGGAATGTGTTGAATGGGACTTGACATGCTCATTGGTCCTGGGGTCATCTCTTCTAAGTGGGAACTGCTGAACCTCTTGCTGGCATTTGCCAACAGGGAAGTGCCAAGTAACGTTCCCATAAAGTGAACATTATTAGCTATAAAAGCAAAAAAAAAGCTTTAGTGGGTATTATTGAAATTCTGGCAAATAGCACTTTTATCCCTCTCCCCCTTTCTTTCTCTCTATGTTGACAGGGTAGAGACAGAAAGGTTTGTCGTGTACTTCGGGTAAGTGCAGCGAGCTGTGTCTTTGTCTTCAGTGAATCAACACTTTGTTTTGAAAGCGGTTGGGTTGGACAAGACTCTGTCCTCTTTATAATTTCTTTCCCTCTGAAGAAGCATACCTTCTGCATCTCCTCAGGCAATGCATGCTTCCTTTGCAGTTTCGTTTGGTGACATGGGGTGCCTGCTTGAAAACACTTCTTTATTTAGGGTCTGTGAATGATAAATGTTATGAATGCATGGCTCAGCGTTTGATGTTTGAGCATTTGATGAAACAGTGGATTAGTTGTTTGAAATCATCACAAGTACAACTTGCCTCATTTAAATCACTGAGCTGACAACAATTGGCCAAAACAAGTGTTCTGTAAATACCCTAAAATAACTTATGGGCTGAGTTCTTTCCTTTTTAAATAACTTGCACATATTTTGTAGTACAACTTCTTTCACTGACACATCAATAATTTTCATAGTTAATTAACATAGTTAAGCAAGTCACACCTGTTAAATAACGAGGGACTTGTTGTGGGTTTTCATCTTATATTCTGTTCTGTGTCCTTTGCTTAGGACAGGCTGTTATAGGTAATAATCAGGGACCAGGAGCGTAATTCTTTAATGACTTCCAGAATTCCCTTCGGGAATTTGTGATTCAATTCATTTCAGACATTTGATAAATTTTGGTCCCAAGTGAAGGTTTATTTTCTTATTTTAATGTGAAATACAGATCAAGGGTGGGTAGGAGGTAGAAAAAACACAGAAAATCAAGTGCAGTACATAGACCCTAATTTTCATTGGAAACAAAATATCTGAAAGGATCCAATTACATGTACCCATATGTTATCCAAATTCAGGGGTGCTTTTCAATGCATCCTTCAGTGCTTGTTTGTTTGGTTTCTTTTATGCCATCAAGCTTAAAGTGCCACCTGTAAAAAGAGTCTGATGAGAGGGAAAAATATACAAGGAAGCTCATTGGAGACAAGATGACTGATTTATTAAAGGGCTGATAATGTTTATAACAGAAGAAGTCAGAAACATATTTGGAAGCATAATTCTTCCTTAGGTATCTCTGCACTTCATGGATCAATTTTCCCATTAGCTCTTCTTAAAATATATATAACCAGAAGCTCCTGTGTTTTTACTTAGTTAAGTAGGACTGGATTCTGTAATCAGAATTAGTGGCCTGTTTGTGCCACTAATAAAGTGCAAAAGGGGCCAGTAACTGGTCACAAATTACCAGCAGTGAAATCTTCTGCCAGATGACACACACTGCTGACACAAGCCTGCCAGTTCCAGTGCTGCATCAGTCACCACTTGGCTTGGAATAGGAGGTGTGTCAGAAGTGGAAGTGTGAGGAGTGGGCATGCTACCCTATGCCTGTGCTGCAGTGGTGTAGGGGCCATGAAGGATATTGCACCCATGACAAAAGTTAGAGCTGCTAGGAAGAAGCACAAACTCTTACTGGGGCCAGAGCTGGACCCTGATTCCACCCCACCAAACATTCTTAAAGCATGGGAGAGGATCAAGTTAATAGTATCAAGGGTCCATTCCTGCTACCATTTATGTCAATGACAAAACTTCTATTAACTTCAGTGAGAGCAGAGTAGGGTCCCAAATGCCTGACTACTAAATTAATTGTGGCTGTCTTGGTGGTTTGGGGATATTTATTTCACATGGAGTAAAGTACAACATAGCACTAAATCTGACCTTTGCACAATTTGTACATCCGTACAATTATATTTTCATTTCTTTCTCTGAGTGTTCTGGGCATGTGTGACCTTGTTGAATTCAGACCAACCAGCCACAATACACTCAACAGAAAGTGAACATATTTTAGAAGCAAAACCCCCCCCCAAAAACAAAAAATACCCCGCCCCCCCAAGTACCTGAAACATTCTCATATAATTGTTGTGGTTTGTTTGTTTAATCAATGTCACCATTCCAGTTAATCACTGATAATCTTTCATGAGTTGGACACATAACACAAACCCATCAGAGTTTACCATGGCTCTGATATGTTTATATACTCTGCAGAATATTGTATTTGTTTTCCAAACAAAACTGCCACTTGAAAATATTTCTTATCTTCCTTTCTCAGGGTTAGTGTGGAAAACCAGATCCTTAAATCTGGGTTTACGAGTTGTGAACTGATCATTTTGGAAAATGATGATCCTGGGGGAGTATTTGAATTTTCTTCTTCTTCCAGGGGACCCTACAGTATAAAAGTAAGTTTCAAAGTAATTAGGACTGTCTATGATGGACACCTGACCTTAACAGTATATTTGAGTACTGGGAAACTGCTGGATCTTCTGTTCTCTTTTTAAAGGAAGGGGAGTCTGTTGAACTGCAAATTGTCCGCTCCAAAGGGACACTTGTCAAACAATTTCTGCGCTACACTGTAGAGCCTAGAGACAGCAATGAGTTCTATGGTAACACAGGAATTCTGGAATTTAAGCCTGGTGAAAGGGAGATTATAATTACTCTGCTAACAAGGATGGATGGGATTCCGGAGGTAAAAGCGTTTTTCTACACTTAAATTGTGTTCACAAATCCTGTGGTTTTAACAATTGTTTATGACACAGATGTTACTCAAATCTGCAAGTGAAAGCATTTTAGATGGGTTTCTGTGGGTTCTTTTCAGTTTTTCTTTTCCTTATCAAGGGACACAGAAATAAAGAGCAACTAATTGAGCTATAAAACGATCACACATACATGGAAGTGTTCTGCCTGAGATTTTACTAATTGGAGTCCTGAGTGCTTTGCATGGATATTAATGTTTCTGTGACACTTACTGGAAGGGTAGTGTTTGTCCTGATGTCTTTGATCAAAGTTTCCTTCATTATTATACAGTATACTGAAGTTCTGTTGTCCACCTCACTACTCCGTCCACAGCAGAAGTAGCTGCATTTTGGTGATGCTGTTTGCATATAGTATTTATAGAACTGTGGACGAAAGGTGTCATCTACATGTACATTATGATTGATGATTTGAAATATGCTTTCTTCTTTCTCTTCAACCCACTTGAAAGAAGAGTAACCATTTTTTTAATCTAAGGTGCTATGTAAGGAATATTAGGCCGATATTTGGATGGTGATCAGGTTTTGGTCCTAATATCAGGATGACATATCGTTCCTTGAATCCAAATGTCACCTCTTCCCCCACAGAAACCGTTAAAGTGGCAACCTCCTTTCTCCAAAAGACCATAGAACTTTCTTTACCTAAAATTTCACCTGGGGAAGTGTCCAGATGGCCAGCTACACCTCTCATTCGCCTATGCTTTGGGTTAGGAGCAAGTGGCTCTCCCCTCTTTGTAGTGTCATGAGAGGTTGATGGGTGACAGCTTCCCCTCATTTTCAACTCTCCTGTAGTTTGCTTGCTGCTTTCTGAAGTGATAAAATTGAAACCAGCTGCCTTGCTACCTAGTTTGTTGGCAACGTGGCAAGCACTTGTAAGCTGATTAGTACTGGGATGATACATGTGTACAACTCTGTGGACACAAATGCATTAATGTTTGATCAGTTTTACAAACGTATTATTTTGTTCTTTTTCACCTATAATTGAATGCAGATCTTAATTATGCACTTGCCTAGAAGTAGGTTCTTTTGATCCATGCTATTCATTCCTCATATTTCCTTACATGAATAGTTGATGGAATATTGCCACATAATCATTTCATGCCTTTGTCCTCAGAGATGTATTACACGAGTGATGGACTAAATGATCTTATTACATCACATAAGTTGACCTATAATGACATCCCTACTTTCAGGGATGGAAATAGGGCACTATTCATTATGCTCAGTGTTGGACGAAGTTAAAAACAAAACAAAAACCACCTCCCAAACCTACAAATTAGTATTATTGCTTAAAATCTGTGTTAATTTTTTGGAAAGGGGTTAATGCTTTTAGTGCTCATTAAAGCGAAACACTGGTAGCATTGTCTAGAGGAGTGCACAGAGAGGAAGAATGGCCCCCTAATTAAGATGGTAATGTGGGACTTGGGAGACCAGCATTCAGTTCCTTGCTCTGCTTCAGACTTGCTGTGTGATCTTGGGTAAGTTGCTTGGTCTCTGTGGCCCAGATTCTCAAAGATATTTAGGTGCCTAACTCCCATAGAACCCAATGGGAGTTAAGCACCTAACTACCTTTGTGTGACTGAGTTCCCCATCCGTAAAATGTGGATAATAGCACTTCCCTGTCTCACCGAGGTGCTGTGAGCATAAATACATTAAAGACAGTGAGGTGCACAGATACTTCAGTAACGGGGGCAATATAAATGGATAGGTGCAACTGGGAACCCTTTTTATAATACATTAATGCTCCCCTGAGCATTTCCTGAGAGCAGCATAAAACTCACCCTCCCTTTAGACCAATGTGGCAAATTATTGCAGTGTTGTTGGATTGGTGAAAATGCAGTTTTAAAAAATCTACTTTTTTTTATAAAGTAACAAAAAGAGACTAAATTAATGAGAAAAGAGACACTGATGTCTTTCAAGATGTATAAAAATTTCACACATGATTTCCATGAATGGAAATGGTTCCGAGCTACAGTAGTGTGCTGTTCTTTCCATTTAAAGCATACGAGTACCAGAAGATGACGTAAAACATAGGAAGCATCTACATCCTCCATCTTTCTGTGCAAAATAGAAGCACTTTTTGCTCACAGATGTTAGCACAGGAAACACATTCACATTGATTTGCTTTTTAAAGCTGTAACTCTTTTCGCCGGGTGGATTGTGGTTCATTCTTTTCATGTGATGAATGTTGCGAATCTATACTATAATTCTGACTTAGTTTCCCTGTTCTAGCTGGATGAGCTCTATTCTGTGGTACTCAGTAGCCACAGTGAACTGCCAAGCAAGTTGGGAAGTGCCACAAAGGTCAATATAACCATTCTGAAGAATGATGATCCACATGGAGTAATTCAGTTCCTCCCTGATGGACTAGCAGTAACAATAAATGAAAGTAAAGGAGAAGAAGTCTATGCTGGTAATTCCTTTTCTTCTTCAAGCTATTAGTTTAACTCATACTAACACCCTTACAACCATGTGGATATAGGATCAGTTATTGCTTTCCCCGTCAAAGACATCACTTACTGCTGTACTAAAGTAGGCTTCTGTTACATCCATTTGTCAATACTAAACATGGATTTTTAGCTACCTAGATCTTTTATTCTTCTGTTTTCTGTGTCTGCTTAAAGCTATGTTTTCCATTTTTGTCCTTCGAAACATAGAGCTCTTTTGGGAATAAGACTTTCTGAGGAGACTAATACAGTTATTTGCATTATATATCTTCCTTGGGTAGTTTTGTGGGAAGGGATTCAAAATCTGGAATAGAATTTTCTTTTTCGTCCATTGTGCAGCTGTTTTATGCCTGATCTTGCAAACAGGCACTCCCATGCTTACCTTTAAGCATTGGGGGTAGTCCTATTAGTTCTAAAGGGACTACTCATGCGAATAAAGTTCACCATAAGTGCAGGAGTCCAACTGTGCAGCTCCTGGAAATAGGTTGTGTCCTGTTGTGCAGGACATTTAGGGCTGTACATTTAGGGCTCAGTTCTGCAAGATTCTAAGAAGTGCTTCCTGCATGCTCTGGCTGCCCTCAATTTCCAGAGAAGTCACAAGAATTGAGGGTGCTCAGCACTTTGAAGAAAATGACCAGCATTTTGCAGATAAGGTTTTATTTCACCAGGAGAGGTATATCACTTGACTGCCTGGATCTTCAGCAGTTTCCAATAGTACCCGAATTGGAAATGCCTCCATGTACCTATTTCTTATGTCCATATGACATTTATGTATGTCTTTTAAGTAGTTGTCTCACATGTTGTGTTTTTAATGGCTCTACCAAAAATGAACCTCAGTGGGATTACCCTCCTCTTCTTTCTTTGATTTGGCTTTGTTAATCTATCTCTTTTATTATTCTTATTGTTTTGTGGCTGCACGCTTATCAGACTGGATGTTTGCATTTCACAGCTGCTTACAGAATTGTAAGAAACCAAGGAAACTATGGAAACGTCAGTGTGTCTTGGGTTGTTGAACCAGTGTTTACCAATGATATCTATCCAGAGCAAGGCACGGTTTTCTTTGGAAACCAGGAGTTCTCAAAAATGATCACCATTTATTCATTGCCAGATGAGGTAAATATTTTTTACAGATGTAGTCTGTTACTTTACTTTGGTGTGAGAACATTGATTGAGAGACATGCACTATGACTTTAAATCTTAGAAAGCAGGAATGTTAGTTTTAAAAGAAGCTAATTAAAAGAACAGATTCATAGAAAAGGAAGTTAAGTAGCCTCTATCCTATTTGAGGATTTTAAGCAAACCATAACAGAGTCACAGAGGGTGAGTATACTCTTAAACAAAAAAGCTCAGTGGTGAGAAAAGTATAGGTACAAGAGGCTGTTTGGATCAAACAGGTATCCTTCAAAAGCAGAAGTTCAGGCCAAGGGAAGCCAATGGAAAGAAACAAACTATGGCAAGTAGAATATGTAAGATAGAAATCAGAGTATTAAGAGGGAATTTGAATAATAAGTAGCACATAACAAAGACACACAAACCAACATGAAATTATTTAAGTGTATTGGAAGAAGGAAAGTGAAAGAGAATTTTTGAATCTGCTGGACCACAAGGGAAATAAAAGGAACAATTAAGGAGAAAAAGGAGGATATTTCAGAGAAGCTAAATTACTTATCTGTATCAGTATTTACCAGGGAGGAAACTAGAGATATACCCCAGACCTATTCTTTTCAGGTAAGAGTTAGAGTGAGGCATTAAGATCCTAGATCAGCAAAGCACTTATGCATGGATTTAAGTCCTATTAACTACACTGGGATTTAAGCATAGGCTTGAGTGATTTCCTGGTTTGGGGATGCAGAGCTGTGGTGGGCTCTGATCCCTTTGTGCACAAGCATATGATAATAGTCATTTGGAGCCCCATACACATATCTAAGGATGAGTGAATCAGGACTGGCCTTCAGAGATTCCTGTGCTGTTGATTACCTCATTTTAATTTCTTCCTATTTGGACAAAACAGATTTACTTCATATTCCCTTTTCCTTCAGCTACCTGAAGAAATGGAAGTGTTCACCATCAGCCTAGTCAATACTACTGGGGGAGCCAGAGTTGGAAATACAACCAGTGCAGCTTTACAGATCACAAGGAATGACGACCCCATATATTTTTCAGGTTCGATCCTCTTCTTTTTAAAATGCAGTTACAAATACATTTACTACGAGCAGTGTTCTTATTCCACAGACAAGATAAATGTTAAAGGTGAATCCTGGTCCCATTGACTTGAATGGAGGCAGGATTTCACCGAAAGCCTTTATATTTTGAAACATTATTTGCTAGCTTTCTTCTCTTGGCTGCTTTTTTGGGTCTGTTTCTTTTTGGTTTACCCAGAGCCTTCTATTTATATGTGTCACTGTTGGGTTTTTTTTTCATGCTGAGGTGGAGTAGGTGGCTTGTGTCAATATCCTCCCATGCTCTAAATGTTTCCACAAATTTTTCCAGATTTCCCTTCTGTCTCCTTGAGGAATTCTTCTGCAGTTTAATTTTGTAGGATTAAACTATGCTGTCTGGGTTTGAAGGATACTGGTGAATTTGTAATGTGTATATTTCAGATCCTGTTGTTGTGAAGGTTCAAGAAGGAGATATTGCCCACTTTACAGTCCTAAGGAATGGATCTACTGATGTAGCCGTTACTGTCTTATATGCCACTGTGGATGGAGAAGCCACAGCTGAAGAGGGAGATTTCATTTCCAGTGGAAGGAGTGAAGCTCTTGTGTTCGGTGTTGGGGAAAGAGAACACCAAGTATCAGTATTTATTAGTGAAGATGATACCCCTGAAATAGATGAAACTTTTTACATCACCCTCTTTAATTCTACAGGTTAAAATAATTATTTGCTCTAAGTATAATATTTGTTGCCTCTCTCATTTTGGTTTTGCTGAAATACCACATCTTGTGAAGAGTTGATAAAATAGTATATTCTCATTGCCAAGTTTCAAATTAGGAAATCAACTATCAACAGATCTGTAAAATGAATATGCACCATGTATATTGGATTTATGCCTGTATTCTCTCTCTTATTGAATTGCTGCATTGAAAGCTCACAAACCAGCTGATATTGTTGATGCCATTTCTGCAGAAACGTTTATGCTGTAATTCTCTTTATGGAGTTTTAAAACCTTTAAAATTAACATTTGGAAAATCAGAGGTGCCATTGAATTGGCCACCAAAACATTGTGCTAAAGAATTTCTTTATTGCAGAAATTCTATAGAAATAATGATTCTTCTGAAGTCATGAACTGCAGTGGTGTCAGGCATGTGTCTGGTGTATGGGAAAATAAAACACAGAACTGCTATGTTTAGGGAGAATGGCACATAAACAGGCCGGTGCATTCTTGCTATTACTCTGTGTGTGTGTGTGTAAGTGTAAGTGTAAATTATTTTTATGTGCATTATGGTTTGTGCAAGGTTCCACCTCTATTTGAATAGATTTCAGAAGTTACACAGTGAGCTACCAGTGAGGAACAGATTTATGACCTAAGAAATAATAATAAGACTTTGTGTAAAAAAAAAAACAAAACCCACCACCCTGGAATTCTTGGCTAGATGAAATAGTATTAAATCAATTATTCCTTTCCTTATACTTCTAAATGATCTCGTTGTGCACTTCTTTCAGATAAAAATGTTTGTTTGTTTGTTTGTTTTTAAATAAATTCCCCTTGCACCATCTGTTCTAAAAAGATGATGATGATGTGGGAATCTTCATTCACATACTCACAAAAATAGACAAAGAAAAATATGCCAGAACATCTGAAGTACTGTAGGTAATTCTGGAGGCAAAGGGTCAAAAAGCTTGACAGAATCTGGAATTTATAATAAGATGTTTCTGTGCTTATTCCTGATGGAAAAATGCTGTGTTTCATTTCTATGAAATATTACACTGCCCTTGATTCTGAAAGGCACAGGAAGAGTGCTGTGCTCCGTGGAAGTGTGGGTGGAAGCTATAGAAGGTTAAGTATAAGCGTAACAGAAGTTAGTCTGAAGTCTCTTAGTTGTACTGTCATTCTTAAGAATAGATGGTGAAAAAAAGGAAGCGGGTGGACAGAATATGTACATGCCTGAGGATGGGTGAGAATTAGTGGAATTCTTGGTATGCGAATGAGGCACTTTTCCTCACCATCTTCTCTTTGGCATTAGTCCCTATCTTTCTCATTACTTTTATCTTGCACTTGGACACACAACACTTGCACTGTGCAGGATAAAGCCCATTGTAAATTACTGCCTCTGTATTTTCCATTATACTAAAATATCTCAAATATTGCTTTTATGGGTAAAATTTGAACCTTTAATTTTTTGTCTTTTACTTGTGCAAGAAAATATTTGGATATGTTTGAAAAACAATTCTGTGAATAATCACATTGCATTAGCTTTCCACTTTTTATTTAAAACCATCTCAATCCTTGACTTTTAGGTGACACTGTAGTCTACAGGCCTGGGATGGCTACAGTTGTCATTGAAGCGAATGATGACCCAAATGGCATTTTCTCTTTGGAACCTATAGACAAGCCGGTGGAAGAAGGCAAGACTAATGTTTTTTTGTAAGTAGTGTTTAAAATGATACCTTCCAATAAATGCTTTGTGATGCTTCACTGCAAATATTTCAGTCTAATCCATATACCAAGTTTGCATACACAATATAGTTGCATAAAGGTGACTTTGTTTAATTCAAGTCTGAATAAAGATAAATTTGAAGAATATTTAAAAGTTATGTCACAAAGTATGTTTACATTATAAAAATGCATATGGAAACCTCTCTGACATTTGATAGACGAAGTGTGCATGTCAGTAATCATAACTACAGCCGTGATATGGTTGGCTGATGATACATTTTCCATGTACCGAAGATATGAAATAGTTGAATGATCAAGCAGAACATAACCTGTTTTAGAAAAATATAAACAAAAAACAGCCCAACAACCCCTCCCCCAACCCAACACTAATTCTTTGTGCAGCTGATTCGGATGTCATGGGGAGTTACCTAGCTAATTCCCTGCTTCTTGCTTTGAAAAGTTAACCTCAGTGTTTCATTGTTGCATTGTTCGTGAGGTTTATTTTGTTTTACTTGACTCTTACAGGATGACTTGGCCCTTCAGATGGGATGCCCATCTAGGCTGAAAGCACCCTCCTTTGAGCTGACAATAAAACCAATTACTCTTGTACCCACACAGGGGATGTAGGCATGAGCAGCAAGGGTTAAGAAATTGGCTTTGCTTGATGAGGGGCCCTAGTTACCCTGTTAATTAGCTCAGTAGGTGGTATGTAAGCTTCTGACTTTCCCCAAGAACAAAGCTGGCTGGTCTTAGAGATAAGTCAAAAAGACTATATTAAAAGCTGCAGCCTAAACATATCTGGGAAGGGGACTTCTTTCATACTTTGTTTTTCTGTTGGCTTGATTCATTTTTTGACAGAAGAACTGTTGCTGGGACTCTCAGTGGAAAGTTATTTCCACTGCATTGCTCTGTTAAAGGGCTAAATACAGCATTTCAGGAAAGGGAGACACTTGGATATTAAGCACACTAGCTTCTGGTATCTCTTTGTTACCCTGGGGGAACCTTAGCTCTGTTAAGTTGCTTATCTCTTCTTTGTAATCCTATTAGCAGAATGAGTGAGCTGGATTTGATAATGTATGAGGAAATTTGATTTAAATTAAGAATGAGTGTATGGGAGTGGGAAAGCAGAGCACTCCAGTTTTTGAAAAGGCTCTGTTTAGGCAGCATGTTGTAAAAGTTGTCATTATATTACTGGTGCCCTTAGTTGATAAAGGCACTGTGAATTGTTGCTTTGCTTTCTTTAGTATGTGGTGTTCCTCAGTACCTTTGGTAAAATATATTGTTGCCAGGTAAATATGTAAAAGAACCAAATTCTGTTTTCAGTAACACTAAGGTAAACTTGGAGTAACTCTTAATTTCAGTGATAACACCAGTTTAACAAAGCAGAATTAGCACAGGGTGACTGAATGTGGGAAAAACATTCTGATGAATAAAGATACAATCATCCAGCTCCTTTCCAAGTCCCTTTCTATGTTCCTTTAAAATAGAAATTCCCAGCCTGCTGCAATATTAACTATTTTTTACTTATGTAGCACAAGGTGATGCACACAAAATACAGTTTACATAAGTCACTGTCTTGAAGAATTTGTAATCTAAATCAGTGAAAGAGAGAACTTGAAAAAGGGAGAAGGTATGGGAATAGATAAAATTGTAGCCCCTCAGACATGGAATTTTTGGGTTGTAAGGAAGGATTTGATTTTTGGAGGTGATTTGGTACAAAGGTAGCAGAACTCTGTTCCAAACATAGAAGCCAGCATGAAAAAGTCTGGTAAAAAGATTAAATATAATACTGTGGCCTACTCTATCCAGCATCTTGCCCCAGTGATTGTGCAGCCTACTACAGCATTCTGCATTAGCTCAGGTGGCAGAGGTCTGTGTTTTGGTGCATTTGATCCTGGTTTGAGTCCCTCTCATCTAATTAAAACTAACTCACATGTTGGTGAGAGGCAAGACCTTAAAAACCAAGTACACAGTCTAGGTGAGAACAATGAATTTGATTTCTTCTTAAAGGCTCTGAACTGTCAAATTTATGAGATACAGAGCTCCTTTCTATATTTAGATATGCAAGTGCATGTTTCCATGGAGTCTGAAAGTGCTACAGTGCATACACTCCTATGGGCCATACTAGATATTTTTTAAAGTACATAATGTACATTCATGTACCTGAGAGTGGAATTGAGTTACCATGAGGCTGCAAACCTTCAACAGTAGGGAAAGGGATTCCTCCCATTTAAATTGGCCGCATATGGATTATTGAGAGAACTGTACATTTTATTTGGATTACAGGAAGACTTCTTTTTTTTTCTTTCTTTTGTTTTTCTTGCTCTTGCTGACTGTTGGTACATGCCTGTCCAAAAGCTCATTGTGTCTAATTCATGCACAGGATTATGAGGCACAGAGGACACTTTGGCAATGTTTCTCTGACCTGGCAGCTGTTTGAGAATGATTCTGCTTTGGAGCCAGGACAAGAATTCTATGAAATCTATGGGACTGTGTGGTTCATGGATGGTGAAGGATCAAAGCCAATAACTATACATGCCATTCCTGATAAAATTCCTGAATTCAATGAATTTTATACCTTAAAACTGGTGAATGCCTCAGGTACTGTTTTCACACTCCAAACCTTCTAAAACCAGGATAATTTTATGCCTTAACTATAGAAAAACTCAAGGGAGTAGCTGTTCCGTCATTTGAATTTTCATTGCTATGCTATAATTTTCCTGCAAGAAGTTTTATTGTTACATCTTATTTTATTTTAGTCATAGATTGATTCAACACAGGTTCATGAGTACTGTAAGATATAGAATGATTGTTCTTATGGCAAATATTAAACAATCTGACTGCCATTTAGGAGTTATCTCATTGGTGATTTCAGAAATGCATCTCTTTAATAAAAATAATTAATTTAGGGCTAGATTATGGCCAAGATTTTCCAAAGCAAATCGATTTTGGGTGCATCAATATTTTGGGTACCCCATTTAGAGGGGTCTGATTTTCAGAGGAAGGGTGCTCAGCCTTTCCTGAAAATGAAGTCCCTCTGCGGCTTCTGCAGCTGAGCACCACAAAATGGATTCTCCCCAAACCGCTGATGGCTTGTGAAAATGTTGGCGTATGTGTTTAAAACACAATCCTTCAATGGAGAGGGAAGTGAAGACCCTCTTGTCTGCCCCCTTTGAGCTGTTTAATGCTGTTGGTGCTTGTGTAGTGCCTGGGCTACATGACCTTGCCATAACGTGTCTCTCTAGTTCCTGCAGAGAAGTGCAAATGTGGGTATAGCTATTTTGATTACCATTAAACCGTTCTCCTGCTTTTTCTCATCTCCAGGACAATGCCCAATGTCTCCTTTACTTGCTAAGGAATTTCATAACTAGAAAGAACTGAAAATGTCTCTGACCCTGCCCCAATCAGTTCCTAATGACTCAGTATTTCAGGCAGCTCAGAGAACTATTTGTATGAGAAATCCATAGTCATTGCATTGTAGATCTTGTGTCTAGTAAAAGCTAGTTCCTTATATTTTTAAACATTATGATCTACATTCATGGTAACCATGACCTTCATATTATAAGCGCTCACTGACATAGGTCCAGATGGTTGGTGGACAAACCCTGGAGCAGCCTTAATATCCAGCTGTGGACTGGACTTGCTATGAACAGCTCTTTGCAATCCAAAGGCAGGGCACCAAGTTCTGCCCTCATTTACATTAGCATGTATCTGTGGTAATTTCATTATTAATGAAAATAAAGTAGGCCCAGTATCTCTCCCAGATGAATCAAACTTAGACTGCCTCTGTGGCTAATTCAACAGAAATGGGGTTAATTAATATTCAGCAGAAAGTTACTCTCTGCAAACTCTACTACTAATACTGGATGACACATGCATGACAACACACTTTTAAACAGAAATTGTATATGCAAGTTTTTAACTAATAATGTTGAAGATGATCCATGGTAGAAAATTCTGAACACTTCCTTTCTCACACAATTTTAATTCATTTCAAAGGAAAGTTTTTGTATTATTAAAAACCATTTCTGGTGCCTTGAATGGATCTTATTTCAGACAATGATATCTGTGGCTGGTTCTTAAGGAATCCTATTAACTTTTCTTTTAATTTTCATCACACAGGTGGGTCTGCAGGCCATGGTGGCCGGTTAGCAGAAGCCAGTCTTGCTGTAATTGTGATGATCCCATTCAATGATGATCCTTTTGGAATCTTTGTCATAGACCCAGACAGCCAGGACCGGGAGATAGCGGAAGATGTTTTCTCTGAAGATGATATCTCCTACATTACAAACTTTACAATTTGGAGGCAACAGGGTACCTTTGGCGATGTCCGGGTAGGCTGGGAAATATTATCCAGTGTGTTCCCAGCAGGGCTACCACCAATGATAGATTTCTTATTGCTTGGATCGTTCTCAAGTTCCGTACAGTCTCAGCCTCACATGAGGCGTCATCACAGTGGAACAGATGCTTTGTACTTTAGTGGAAAAGAGGATGCATTTGGGACTATTGGCCCTGATTTCCATGTCAGCTGGGATAACAGGCTTGCCAACTTCACATTTTCTGCCTGGGTGATTCCTGACTCCAATAGTGATGGGTTTATAGTAGCAAAAGACAATTACAATGGGACCATGTATTATGGTGTGAAAATCCAAACAAATGAATCCCACGTTTCTGTCATGCTTCATTATACAGCCTTGGGGTCCAATGTTACCTGTATGGCCAAGACAACTATCATGAAATATGTGGAAGAAAACACTTGGGTTCATCTTCTGATTACTGTGGACGATGGCATAACTGAGTTTTACATAGATGGAACTCCAGTGCCCGGAGGAATGAAGAGCCTCAAAGGAACAGCAATTGCTGATGGTGCGCTAACAATCTTCGTTGTTTCTTTTTCTATATATGTAAAATTCTGCACAAAGCAGCAAGTCCAGTCCCATTACAAAGTGCATTCAAAATACTGAAATAAAGCTACTATAGGTGACACCGTCTCTTTTTTCCACTGGGAGAAAACTTCTTCCTATATTTTCAGGCAGGAGTTTTCATGGAGTTATAGCAGTACAGGTTCCATTAAAGTCAAATGAAATTATGCACCTAAAGCTGCAACAGTTTGAAAATAGAATTGTATCATGTCTATTAACTTCCTTGAAACACATTATAGATTTAATAGAATCTTTTTTTAGGATTTCGGTTTACTTGAACATGTGTACGTATAATATTTTTAAAATTCTGATGAGAATTTAGGGCCCTATTCCTGCAAACACTCATGCACGTGCTGAAGTATTCCTGTAGCATTCTTTATGGATAGGGAGTGCTCAGAAGGAGTGAGTTTTCTCAATGTATAGTTAGCCTTAGTAAAATGTTTAAGATGCACAGAAGGTGCTGGAAAGGGTTCCAGAGAGAGTCAAACTCAGAAATAAATGTCCAAGAAAATGAAAAGCACTGTAATAGAAATGCAGCCTTAAAACAGCATAAATGATCACACTACTGCAAACAATTTCTGTTCTAGTTATTTTTCTTGATCCTATTTACCCCTTTTTACCTTCTTTAGAAGAGGAAAAAAACTGATGAAAAGGCTTATTATAGCAATATTTGTATGATGCAGCTACTAGAGTAGAAGGGGCTGTTGTCGTCTTTCTCCCCATCTACAGTGAAGAGGTCTGGACATGGCAAAAGGAGGGGGGAGAGGTGATTCCTGAGGAGCTGAGAAAAACACAGTTCTGTATCTCCTGCTCCAATTCTAGCTGGCAATCCATTTCTGCATTGCTGACTGTAACTTGTTAGAGAGAGACAGTTGGTGATCCACAGATGGTTCACTGGCTGGTGAGCAGTAGCCAGGTGCCTGACTGGGAGGACAGTTCAGGGAGATATTTATATGCACCTTCCCTGCCACACTAGTATAATCTTTGATGGTTGTCATAATGACAGCCATTGCATCTCAGTTGGCTTAAGGCACCGTTAGTGTGAATGCAAGAACAAACCTTACTCTGATTCTGGGTGGCTGGGGTAGACATGCTCACCATTTGCATTTCAGTTGATGTAGATCAGTCACTTGAATTACAAATGATTTGAATGCTCTAATGTGAACAAAGCCTTTGGAGGAGCTCTCAGATATTTGGGATAATCTGTACAGTTACCTGTAATATCAGATGCTGTACCAGTCTATGGTTCTCCAAGGGTTTGATCCATCTCTGTCTTTCTTCTCCTCTTGCATTCAACATTATTATCTATTCTCTAGTTTCATAGTAGTAGCACTTATGACTGACTTATCTTTAGCTGGCTTGGCTCATCATCGGAACATTTTCTGGTCCCTAGATGTCTTTTGGGGAAAATACATTAAGAGGATATCAATGTCATTCAATGTAAGCTTGTGGTTTTACATGTGGAATCTCAGCAATGGTACAACACTTACATTATTTATGAGATTTTAAGAATTAATAAGCCAAGAGAAGACCACCAGGACAGCTGTTCAGTTACACATTTCTGTTATTTCAGGTTAAAAGTATCAAGGTAGTATAAATGTTCATTTCTCTTTCAGGTCTAGGAATAGTGAGAATTGGTGCAGGGATGAATGGCAGCTGCAGGTACACAGGATTGATGCAGGATGTGAGGCTTTATGAGCGTAAATTATCACGAACCGAGATCTATGAACTTCATGCCACTCCAGCAAGAGCTGATGTGCACCCCATTTCTGGATATTTAGAGTACCGACAAGGAGAAACTAATAAGTCATTTATAGTGTCTGCAAGAGATGATGAGGAGGAAGAAGGAGAGGAGTTATTCATACTTAAGCTTGTCTCTGTGCATGGGGGAGCTCGAATTCCACAAGAAAGCACAACAGCGAGATTAAGAGTACAAAAAAGTGACAATGCCAATGGACTGTTTGGCTTCACAGGAACATGTATTCCTGAGGTAAGATGACTATCAGAAAGATGATGGGTGAAATTCTGGGCCCAATGAAGTCAATGGCAAAGGTCCTATTGACTTCAGTGAGGCCCAGATTTCACTCTGTTGCTGTCAATGGCTTGGAAGCAAAATCACTTGAGTTGAAAATACTGCAGATAGCATATTTGTTATATAATACAGAGCCATATCTTTTCATATGGGTCATATTGCTATATTGGATATTAGGTTCATACTACACCTTTGAATATTTTAATAATTTAAAAAAAATTCCAAAGATATTTTTGTTCCGAAAATAAATCAGCACCTGTTTAGCAGACTAGACATTACAGCATGAATTAGTGACTATGAAAATAACTCATTCTTCACTCATATCTAATATCTGAGACTAAATTTGCAGTAAGTTCTCCACTCCCGCTTCTTTCTTGGGTGGCAAGTACTCTAATGCTTTGCTTATTTCTCTACATGAAATCCAGTGTGTCAGACAGTTAGTTGCCATTAAGAAGACCAACAAGTGCCACATAGTTTCTATAGTTTTTTCCTATTCTAAACATAGTATCTCAGGTCTCCATATATGGTAACTGTTAACAAGTGATGATGTGTTTATTTTTTTTAATTTTGACCACTATGTATACCTCATCCAACTTTCAAGCAACTGGAAGGTTTGAAGAGACACCATCAACTTCAATTTTTTTAAATTAGGGGGGAAAAAATCAGTTTTTGATAGAGCACTATTAAAATAGCATTCTAAATTCTTTAATTTTTGGAGAAAACATTTTAAAGTGTTTTTTTTTTTCAACTGCTCCATGAAAGATGATTAGATGTGTCTTTTCGGAAGGCCTAGAAAGCACTAGTGTTGCCAACCCTTGCAGTTTTATGAAATCCCAGGTATTGGAGTGAAATAAAATCTTATTTGTAATCCAATCTCATGACTTTTTTTGAGAGGGGGGTAGGGCTCACTTAAGATTTTTGAATGCTCATGGTTGGCACTAATGCAGACATGCTTGGCCCTAACCCCCTTTCCCTTCCCTCTCTGTGCATGTATCTATGTGCCTCTTCTCTCTGCAGCTTGCTTCTCCTATTACTAGTAAATATCCTCCATCAGGGCCTGGAGAAAAGCATGAATTCTGCACAGAAAAGCCATGTTATGGCTAGGGCATGAGGCAGGAAGTGCAGTTGAGCATCTACAAAACAGTAAAATTAATTATACCAAGTGCTGTCAAATTCACAAAGCAAAAAACGTATACGATAAAGTTTTTTTCCTACCATCTCTTTCAGTTTGAGTATCTTATGGGGTTACATGCCACAATAGTAAGTACAGCATTTTCAGATATAAATGTGAATTTCATTTGTCTCTCTTGTCCTGAATCTTTTGTAAATATTTGCTTTACATCCTTTTTACCCCCATCTTACTGACAAGGTCTTCATTATTTCCTAAACACCAGTTCCCATTTGAGGATGATGAAACAGTAAGATCAAATCATAGATGTATCATCCTAGATTTCTAAAGATTGGTGGTCCAGATTGCTATAACATTGCTTGCCTTGAGTAGTACAATATTCCTAGTAGTCCCATTGAATCAGGCCTTTACTGTTGTTTCCCAAGGCTAGCTTCAAAGAATTTACCACTCAACTGAAATATTAGGTCTGTACAATATTGATAAATTCTCAAAGAAGGGAAGGACTTAGCTCGTATTCTGTTGAAAATGGGGATATTAACCAGTAATTAATTTATTGAAAAGTTTTGCCAGGCCTTTAAAAATATGACTATTCTTATGAACATCCACTTTGTTCTAATATTTTAAGTGTTTAATACGTTAGTGTTTTTCACCATTTTAAATAAAATGTTTCTATTTTCAGTGGTTTGTAGAGCACAAATAAATAAGAAACTAAAAACATAATGGCTTTACGTTTGGAACTTTTATGACCTTTTTATTACATCATCCCTATTTGAAGTCTTTGTTCTCCAAACACATCATAATCTTCTTGGTTTGAATGAAAGCAGTTTTCAATTTGAACTATGTTTGCTTTTTTAGTGCCTGCCATATGCTGTTATAATAGATTCCTTCAGGTCCAAGTGCCATTGATATAGTCTCGTACCACAGATCATCACCCAAGCATGAAGCAAAATTAAAAATGAATAGGAAAAGTTAATTGTTCAGTACTTATTTTACATCTGTTTCAGTGGGGAAGCTATAGCTGATGATTATGTGGCAGGTACACAACATTCATTTAGAATGAGCTTATTAGCTGCATGTACATATCTGTCTACTAGTGAACTAAGTCATGCTCAGTATACACTGGAAACTGCCATGCAGCATACAAAATACATGACTATTATTAGTCTTAAACCTTTTCAAAAGTGTGGTTTTCTAATTGAATTATTTTCTATTGTAAGTCCATGACAATTATTGTCTAGGAGAGATGAATAGACAGTATCAATAAATATTCTCTCTAATTCTTTTATATTCGCTTCATATAAAGAATACTGTATTATAGACCACTTGATTTTTTTTTCACAATTTTATCTGTATGATGATTGAAACAAGTTTTCAATTTCAGTCAATTTTTCGAGTATGAAAAATGCTTTCTGTTTAGCTTAAGTAAGGGTGCTGATTTTTGGAGAAAGCCCGATCTATTTTAAAGACTGAATTGCTAAGAGAAATTAAAATTATTGTTCATGAATGTAGAGTAATAATTTTTTCCTAAGTTTTGAGAAAGATCTTGAATTGCAGTAACAAAGGAACAATGATAATTGTTTAAAGGCTCACTTCTATTATATTGATTCATTTCAAACTTGAATGTTATTGTCAATCTTCTTATTTGCTTACAGACTTCTGATGAAGGTTCCACTATATCATGTGTTGTGGAGCGTACCCGGGGAGCCCTGGACTATGTGTATATATTTTATGTTATCTCTCAGATCGATTCCCCCATTAATTACTCTGTTGCTGATTTTGCAAACACCAGTGGAACGATCACATTCCTTCCTTGGCAGAGATCAGAGGTAAGTCCTATCTTATTAAAGTTAATCATCTGGTTCTGTGCAAGCTTCCTGGAAAATAACTCCCCGGTGTACTTTACTGATTCTCATACTTGGAAGTGTTTCCTTCAGACAACTGTAAGGGAGCTTTATTTCATCTGTCACTTCTTATGACTAAAAGCGACGTGATAGATGTATGAATGTGTACGTATTCCTCTGTATACACACACATACATGTATAATAGCTATACATTTACAAAAAATGAAAGTATAGGTGGACATGAACTAAAACTCTGGCTTTAAACACCTTTGAACTGGGAGGAAGTTTGGGGCCAGGTCTGAGCTCTGTGCCTCATCTCTAGATAAAAAAGAGGTCAATGATCAATTGATTTTAGAAAATTAGTAGCAATCAAATCCTTACATGGTGGCTCAGATCAAGTGTTTTGTATCTGCTGTTGCTCAGTTCTGTTCCTGTGACTTTAATTGTGGATTGTAGTGTGGGAAGTTTTATATACGTATGAAGAACAAGTTAAGGACTAAGGTAGTCTATGGTCTTTGGGGATGTTTTTAGAAAGTTGATAGATTTTGTTTCTTGTATTGTTTGAATGCTGGAAGAATACAATGATAAACACTGTGGGAAGTTCTACTTTTAATTTCACCCATTCAGCTTCATTGAAGTCAGTGTACGGAGCTGAGCCAAACCCATTGAAGCCAATGGAAAGAGTCTCATAGACTCACAGACTTTAAGGTCAGAAGAAAGCATTATCATAATTTAGTCTGACTCCTGCACAACGCAGGCCACAGACCCTCACCCACTTGTAAGAGGCCCCTAACCTATGACTGAGTTACTGAAATTCTCAAATAATGGTTTAAAGACTTCAGGGTACTGAGAATCCACCAGAGAATCCACCAGCAAGTGACCCGTGCCCCATGCTGCAGAGGAAGGCAAACCCGCCCAGCTGTTCTCTGCCAATCTGCACTGGGGGAAAATTCCTTCCCAACCGAATATGACAATCAGTTAAACCCTGAGCATGTGGGCAAGACTCACCAGCCAGACCCTGGAAAGAGTTCTCTGTAGTAACTCAGAACCCAACCCATCTTATACCCCGGTATAGTCCATTGGGCATATTTACTGCTAGTAGTCAAAAGATCCGTTAATTGCCAAATTGGGCAGTTCCATCATATCATTCCATTCTTTAGTGGGGCTTTGGTTTGGATCCTAACTGAGTAGTTTAAGTAATCAAGGGTAGAATTTGGCCCACAGGTTGTAATACCTGAAAAAAAATGGGAGTCTTTAGATCCTTGTTCATTCACTGTTGTGTCATATTATTGTTTGTCATATACTGTGATATACAGAGATCCTATGCTGTTTGAAGTAATTCTGGTAGTCTGTATACAACAATATGCAGTTAATGTGTAGGTGTCTCTATTGTATCGTATTATGTTTGTGTGTCTGTTGTGTTAGTGGTTTGAGCTGCAATCCAAAATGCCAGGTTGTTGCAGCAGCTTTGTTTTGTTTGTAATCTGAATTGGATTTAAATTGAGCTAGCAGAGACAAGATAACAGTCCATAATCGCCATGTCTAATTAGAAAGAGATTCTTTGAAATGTTGGAATCTATGAGGCATTTAATTTCAGTATGCATAAACTAAATTATAGATATTTTTAAATATCAGAACAAAGCTATGTGCTTGGTTATGTTTGTTTTTTAAACTGTTTTGCAATAAAAAGGGATGTCAGAAAATTGTAAAACATTAATGATGAAACATTTTGTTCCTAAAACATCACTTTTACAAGTTAGTTTTAAAAATTAAATTACAAAACCTCATCACATAGTGGCATAGGTTTTGTCTCTTATAATGTACATTTTTATACACTGGGTGCTCAGGTTTCCAGTAAAGGATTCAGAACTATATTCTACATCTACATTCTATAGCATTTGAAATGTTTTGATGTTTGATGTTTTTTTCCATCTAATATTGTGCTCATAAACATATAATATCAGCTGATGTAGGTATTTTGTGCAACAGAATTAGGATTCAAAACACAAACAAACTCAAATTCAACTTCTGGGACCACAAAATACTAAGACCAAAAAAGTATATATAGATAGAAACCAACCTCTAGTGATCTTTTTAAATAATTAAATCCTATACCGCTCATCTGATTGATTGACACATGTTGCACAGAGTGTAAAATGTGGGTAACTTTTTCAAAAATGCCTAAGTGGAAGTTGGCATCTAAATACTTTTTAAAATGTGGTCTTAAGTCATTTTTGAAAATGGGATTTAGGCTACCGGCTCAGCTGGGCACTTAAAAAATGGTTTCCAATATTATTTCGGAAAAGCAAGTATCTTTTGTGTTCACATTTAATAATTTTACTATAAAATATTAGGCTGATTAAAAGTAAAAAATGCTGCATACATCTTTTTAAAATCCGCATAGCAGATATAAACAAATAATAAATAAGCATTCAGTGCAATTTGAATAACAGTTATTAAAAATCGCATTGTGATACGGTTTTGCACTTTTTTGTTATGCTATTGTGTTTCTTTAATTTCTCTGTTGATTCTTCCTTCTGTAGGTCTTAAACTTGCATGTTCTTGATGATGACATTCCTGAGCTTAATGAATATTTCCGTGTAACATTAGTGTCTGCAGTTTCTGGAGATGGAAAACTAGGTTCAACTCCAACCAGTGGAGCAAGCATAGATCCAGAGAAGGAAACTACAGATATCAGCATCAAAGCTAGTGACCATCCATATGGTAACAGTGATAGAAATAGCATTTTTGTTTCAGATAGTTATGTTGGCTTTAATCTCAGCAGATGAAGAAGTTGCTTAACCTTGACAGCTGAGGAGGCAGTACGCCTTTGTCAAGTTTGTCATTTACCAAAACAATAATGCATGTACCCAACTGAATATTTTAAACATTACTCTTGTCCAGCCCCCCTGGAACATGGAACCTTGCAGCTGACCTTGACAGGCAGCTGAGGATTCCTTTGAGTGAGCATAGTTTTTTCTATGTAAAACCATGTCAGCTCTCTCTAATATAGGAAATGTTTTGGGGATGTGGCCAGAGCACACTGAACTCTAGTGAGCCTCACTGTAGAAGCTGATCCAAATTAGAGCAGTATTTGAGCTGTTCTGAGTAGCATCAAGGCCAGCTTAGCTCCCTGCCAGCCTGGAGTTGGACAGAAAGAAAGTGGATTAGTTACTTTTGCCTCACCCCTTCTGAACTCCTGAACAACTGAGAATTTAGCCTGATACTTCTACATATAAAATTATAAAGTTGTATTCATCAAGTGAAGTTAACAGTGCTCAAAAGAATAGTGACTATTAAGCAAGTGGATTGATGATAAAAGCCTTGCTCAGAAATGTCCGTATTTGTAGAGTATCTTGAAGGACTAAATCATTGTTTTGCTAGTACGTAAATAGAGTAGTGCATCAGTTTGTTTGTTGAGGTGAATGCCTGAGCAAACAAGCTGTTTTCTGAAAAAAAAAATTGTTAAACCAACTTGTGATATACAACCATACAAGCAAACTTGTGATATACAATTCTTCTCCTGGGAGGAGCCGAACACATTCTATTCCCCTGAAATGCAGGTGCTTTGTGAAGACTCACTTGGGTATATTGTTTATTCATGTTAAGTGGAGATAAGGGTACACGACACTTCCTGGGAGAGGCTTAAAACTGCATGATTGGAGCCCATGTTTGTACTCAGATGTTTAATTTTAGCCCCTGCCGAATAATGGTAAACATCTTACAACAAATTATAGAAGAGTTTTTTTAGGTGCAGGTAAAAGTGTCAATTGTTGTTTCTTGCATCTCTCAGGTTTGCTGCAGTTCTCTGTGGGGCTGCCTCCTAGGCCCAGTGATAAAATGATTCTCCCAGCAACCACAGTGCCCCATATTACTGTTAAGGAGGAAACTGCACACATCAGGCTACTGGTAGTTCGTGCACAGGGGCTCCTTGGAACAGTTATGGTTCAATACAAAACAGTGTCACTGACAGCATTCAGCCCTGAAGACTATCAGGTATGTGGAAGAGATTGAAAATAAATTATGCTTATCTGCAAATTCAGTTAGATTTGTGTCTTTCAGGTATTAGTTTTCTTTCCATTTGTTGTTGTTTTTTTAAATATTCGTGAAGTCATACTAAAACAAATCACTTCACAGTTCTCCTGCTGATCACACTCGTGAGCATGGTGAGTGTTCGAGTTAGAACATGCTTTGTACAAAAACAACAACAAATATTCCAATGTTGTCATGTGATCATTTGATTCTTTCTGTAAATGCAGCTTAGATTTTCCTAGAACTTTTGGCAAACTCTCAAATGTTAAGACTTCTCTTGTCTTGGGTAGATGTTGGTTATTGATGTAGTATATTGATGTAGTGTGTGTGTATATATATAGATGTTAGTTAGTGATGTAGTATATTGATGTAGTATGCTGCCAAGAGTGACAATTTGAGCTTAACATACATTTGAGTTACCCTAATGGAGCAGACTAAAATTATATATGCTAATCATTGGGTATCACTCTAAGGTCTGATTAATTAAAGAGATGCAAGCCTGTGAGGGAGTGCACTCTTGTACATGCTCAGTGGAGGCATACAAACCCACTGATGCGCACATACAGGTTTGCTCTGCATTTACACTAGAGCTGTCATTCGATAGCCTGGTAGTTAGGGCATTCACTTAGGAGGCGGGAGACCCAAGTTCAAGTTCCTGATCCAATGAGTGTTAATTATTTATAAAAAATAGAACAGCTCCAATAGGTGAGATTACGAAAGACCCATCCTATAATATCCCAGAGCCCAGTGGCTAAGGCACTCTTCTGAAATGTTAGAGATCTAAATTCAAATTCCTTCTCTACAAGGGGCGGGTGGATTGAACCCAGATCTTTCACCTCCCATGAGCATACCCTAATCCAGGGGTTGGGAACCTATGGCTCGCGAGCCAGATGTGGCTCTTTTGATGGCTGCATCTGGCTCGCAGACAAATCTTTAATAAAAAAAATAATAACGTTAAAAATATAAAACATTCTCATGTACAATGATCCCTCACTTATCGCAGGTATTAGGTTCCTAGACCCCCGCGATAGGTGAAAATCCGCGAAGTAGGAACTGCTCTCCGCAGTGAAATTGACTCTGCCTTGTCAATTTCACTGTGGAGCAGGGCACACTCTGGGCAGTGAAACTGACTCTGCCTTGTCAATTTCACTGCAGAGCTGGAGCAGGACACACACTCTGCAGTGAAATTGACGCCTTGTTAATTTCACTGCGGAGGAGGACACACTCACACACATATGTTTAGTTTTAAACATATTGTATGGCTCTCAGGGAATTACATTTTAAAATATGTGGCGTTCATGGCTCTCAGCCAAAAAGGTTTCCGACCCCTGCCCTAATCAGTAGGTTAAAAGTTATAAGGAAGGCAGTACTACTAATTCTTTCTCTTCCATGAGCTGTTTTGTGAATCTAGTCCTCCTATGCTTGAAATTTAAATGAAAAATTTTGAGTCATATTGGAACAAAACTTTTCATTTTGACGCTTCTGAAACATTCAATTTTTTGGTTCGGTTGAAACAATTTGGATACAAATTTGCACATAGTGTCAGGTCAACTGAAATTGCATTTTGCCCAACTCTAGTTCACGCAGATATGTGCGTATGTGAAAACGCAATTTATGTGAATATGTCTGAATTTACTTACCTACCTTGAATACACATGGAAGTGCATTTAATGCTCACAACTTAGAATTTTGAGTCTAACTCTCTAATAATGAAGGTGCAAAAGAATTTTGAGCAGCTTAAGATGCAGACAGAGAGACAAGGTAATTGGTTGTATAAACAGTAATTTTTTCCAGTAGCAGAATGGAAGTCTTTTTTTTTTTTTTTTTTTTTTTGCTACAGTGAATAGACTTGAACAAAAGCATAAAGAATCTTTTAATATTTCAGAGCATTGCAGGCACCTTGGAATTTCAGCCAGGAGAAAGATACAAGTACATTACTGTTAACATCACAGATAATTCTATCCCTGAACTGGAAAAAGCTTTTCAAGTTGAGCTACTGAACCCAGAGGGAGGAGGTAAGTCTTATACATCAACTCTTCGCCTACATATGCACAACCTATTTTAGTTATGGAGGGCTTATAATACTTAGATCCTGCTAAGAAAGTTAATCTTCTGTGGTTGGAATATTTTTTCAAAAAGAGAGACTTAGCTCTAATTCTCTTTAGTAAATCTTCAGTTAACTCCTTAATTATTGCAGAAAACAGCCATGCGTCAGAGGAACTTGGACTGGTTGAATGCTGTTAAATAACTGGATTATTGCCGTACATCATCACTTAAAAACTGCTTTTTTATTTTCTTTTAGTATAGCTTTTTGCTTGATGATGAGAATTAGAATTATAACAAAAAAAAAGTATTAACAGGTACCTGAAAATTCATCTATCTCAGTTCAACAATTTTAAAAATATTTTTAAAATAATAATTAAAGTTAAAACCCAAAGAAATCCCTTCTGTCACTTAATTCAAGGTAGAGAAATAACACAAGAGAAGAATCTGGCCCGAAGTTTATTCAAGTTGGTTATAGCAGTAAAAGACTACATGGTGGGCTTCAGGGGCTCTGCTGCTGGAGCCACTTGAGGGGAAATTGCTTGTTAAGCTGAAGGATCTGTGAGAAGCTTAAGGAAACTTGTACTAGAAGGTGCTTGCCCAAATGAGCTCCAAGTTCCTGTACTCCCTTCACCTGACCAGCCGCAGACCTCCATTTCTGACACATCTTTGCTTTCTAGAGATGGAGCTTGAGGAGTGGAGTTTAGGCTCAAGCTGGTATGAAAAATAATGGCTTTTCACTGAATCAAAAACTGTGATAACGTCAGCCAAAACCAAAAAATATTTATTCAAAATGCTGCTGCAGTGCTTTATGGGAGTTGTTGTTTGGGTGCTTTTATGCTCTCATTTTGTTCTATGAAGAAAGCTCCCTGTATGAACCTAAATCTTCCATAATGCACTATGAAAAAACTGTAGTCAACAACCAAATTTTTTTAATCGAAAAACAGTTTTTCAGAAGATTTTCAGCTAACCTTAATTTAGAGCTTCAGTAGTACCTCCTAGTACAAACCCCTTTGTTCTCCCTCCAGTATTTCTGAGTGCATGCACCCAAAGTCACCACCACCTTAAAAAAAACTGTATAGCTACTGAAGAACTTCCTACAGAATTCCTTAATTTTCTGAAGAAAATCTCCATAGATTTGTCCCCGAATTCTCACTCACTTTTGTTCCGTTGTTAACAGCACAAAAAACATAAACATATTCTCTGAAGAAACAGTAGCAACTAGTCAGTCATGTACTCATTAATTCTATCCATTTTTAGTTTTACTTCTCAGCTCCCAATTATAGACCTACACCACACTTTGTATAATTCCTTTTTGTTTACAGCTTGAAGTCCTGTCTAACAAACTTCCTTCATGTTCTACCACCTAAAATACTGTGCACCATTGCATAGTAGCTCTTATCAAGCGTCAAACCCTTACTGGTTAATTGTCAAAATTGATTTCCTCATAATTACCTTCCATTTGATCATTTAAAATAAATAAAATGAATGTGTTCTGTATGCTGTTTCTGGCTTTGATCAGAGAATATGTATGTTTTCAAAGCCAAATTGGATGCCTTGCAAGAATATTCCCCAATTTTTTCCCTTTGTCCAAAAATGTTTTAAGTGCTATCTGTCTTCTCTGTGATATAAATGTATATATGTGTATTGTGTGTCTGTGTGTGTCCTCTTGAAGTTGCTGAACTCTTTAGAAATGATGGCAGTGGTAGTGGTGACGGGGAGCTGGAGTTCTTCTTTCCTGCTGTCCATCAACACGGTAAGCATCATGGTCTATTCCTCACCTTTTAAGTGATTACTGAAATTTCTCACCTTAGCCCTGTGATTTTTTTTACTCCTGATTCATTTGGATTGGTTATAACTGAATTCTCTGTCATTCTCCCTCTCTGTGCATTTCAGTGTAAGCTCAATTTCAATGACAATCAGTGTAATTATTTATTCTGCAGAAAATAGGAGCTACTATCTTGTTAAAACCCTTTGTTCATTTCCTTTATAAATTTGACTTGGAAAATTGGTTTGGCCGAATATTGCTCTAATATTGCATTTCCTCTAAAAAGCAAAACATGAAGAAAATCTGTTGTTAAATTGAAGGTAATTAAAAAATTACCCTGATTTGATATTTTGACTCTTGCCTGGCATGACTTATGTTCAAACTTTACAAAAAAGAAATAATTTGAACCACAAAATGAAACCAAGCCAGCAAATTTTTGTTTGTTTGAAGATCAAAAATGTTTTGACTGCTTTTCCCCACTATTTTTCATGAGTATGTATGTCTGCGTTGCCTGGTGCTAGACAGGTGCAGAAGCACAGAAATACAGTAAACAAAGTAGGGTCTCTTCTTGGAGAATTTCCAGCCTGACTAGTAGAAGCTGAAATAGCCAGAAATCTTGGGAGCCAAATGTTCAAACCACTTTATTCATCTCTGGTTTTGAATCCCCTCCACTCCAAATACAGATACATTGGGGGGTGTGTGTGTGTGTGTGTGTTCACACTTAATGAGGCACGCTATTGTACTTAGGATTTATTTTTCCCTTCCTTGCTTGAGGAAGCATTTCTCAGATGCTCTCAGTACTGGCTTTGTATAGGATCACAATTCTCTTTTTTTCCCCCTTCTTCCCTAAATCCCTCTGTGATGATACCTTCCCTTTAAGTCTTTACTACTTGCACTCTGTTATTGCTTCAGAACCCTGCTCCCTCCGTTCTTTGTCACACTTGTCCCTTTTTTCCCTCGGGATAGGCTTTATCATTTACTGCAGCATTCCATCAGAATGGGTTGCCAACACTGCAGTATCAAAACTAGAGATAATTCCATATTGATATATGGTTTTTTTTAACTATCACTTTTTAAACAATCCTATTCAAGCCAATAAAGGAAAGATTTTTTAAAGTATGCAACCATAGTTATGCATACAATTGCATGTTTAACTTGTACATGCAACTTCCATAGTTGGCCATGCGCATTGTGTCATTAGTGCATACCCATGTCCAGTTAGATGTAAAAATGTCCATTTGCATGTTTAGTTATGCGTTCTATGCACAATTGTCAGAACTGTTTGTGCAAGTTGGCTGTGTGATTTTATACATACGGTTTTGCAGCTGGGTCCTAATAGTCTCCTATAATTTTAGAACCGGAATGTGTTCTTCATAAAATTTGTTGACCAAGAAATAGAAAGAAGGTTTTTATGAGTATGCACACAAAAACATCATGAAAGATTTTCAAAGATGACACAACTCCATTAATTTACTGAGTTTTGTGACTAAATCCCCTAATTGATTGAAAAATCTCACTCTTTGCCTTTATAATTGGAAAAAAATAAGACTCTGACTAAAACAAATGTGTTATCAAATCCAGGTTTAATTGCATTGAATTTTGTAGTGCATATCCACTAATCTAGATTTGTTAATGGAAAGGGACATAAAACTGAGCAAAGTCTTCTGTGAGCATAAACTTAGGTACAGAGTTTACCTCCAATTAGGAATCCTTCAAGCAGAAAATATTCTATTCATTGTTCCCATAGTAAACGACTTCGGGCTTTTTCTTTGGTGTAACTGAAGATAGTGAAGAACTAATTCACTTTTGTTGGAATTTGTACCTACAGCCAGCCTGGGAATAGCATCCCACATCATAGTGACCATCGATGCCTCTGATGATGCTCATGGTGTGTTTGAGTTCAGCACTGAGTCGCTTTCGGTCAATGGGACAGAACCGGAAGATGGAGAGAATGTAATTGTGATGCAGGTGACTACACTTTGCTGTTCATCTGTGGCTACACAATCCTCTTCTGTTGTTTCTTTCATTAGGGTTTCTGTGATCCTTTATTGTAGGGTTGTGGACTTGTGATTGTAACTTGAACAAACCATATATCCTTTCCACAATGATCAGTTAATAGATTACTGGCTCTGATTTATAAAGTCAAATTTATAATCCACAAGTTTAATGTAATGTAATAATCCAAGTGCAATGGAATAATATGATATCATTTAACAGATATTTTAAAAATAAAATTTCATCCAACCACTCAAATGTTAGGTACTAATCTCTTCTTAAAGAAACAGAATTCTTGAAGGTACAAATTAATTTCTTATATAAATATTAAAAGAGAGGATGACAAATACAGAAAATGGGAATACATCCTAGTGGAGGCAGTAATGGTTATAGATTTGCAATACGTGTTCACATTTAAAACATCATGTTACGGTTTTGCAACTCTTTCAGTAGACTGAGAATGCAATTTTGTGTCAAAAATATCCTTTTTCCTCCCTTTTATAGTACAAAAATATTTACATTTTCATATTTTGCACTTTAGGTTGTCAGAAATCAGGGGGCATTGTCCCGTGTCACTTTGCACTGGATCATAGTTTGTGATCCAACGGAAGATCTGATTTCTACCTATGGCAATGTAACTTTTGATATAGGGCAAAGAAGAGCAAATATAACAGTGCAAGTCTCACCTGATGAGTATCCTGAACTGGATAAGATGTTTTCTGTTTTGATCATCAATGTTTCCAGTGGTCGTCTTGGAATTCATACTAATGCTACATTAACACTTCTAGCTAATGATGATCCCTATGGACTTTTCATATTTTCTGAGAAGAACAGACCAATCAAAGTTGAGGAAGAAACCAAAAACATCACCTTAACAATAGTACGATTAAATGGTCTCTTGGGTACAGTTATGGTAACATACAGAACCTTGGGCGATGATGAAAAGTCACCCTATCTGAAATCGAATGTTGCCAGAGCAACACAGGAAAGAGACTATATCCCCATTTCTGGATCTGTGATCTTCAGAGTCAATAAAAGTGAGGCTAGCATAACTCTTCCTATTTTGGATGATAAAGATCCAGAGAGGTCAGAATCTGTATTTGTGGAACTACTCAGTATTGGTTTGCTGGAAAGTGTACAGGATAGACCAAGTAAGTGCTTTAGATACCAATTGCATGCATTTTAGAGACTCAGTAACCTTACTGCAGTAAAATTTAACAGATGAAATTACAGATTATTTTCCTACTCCAAAATGTATTTGTTTAAGAGATCTCTGTGTTCTGTTTGTTGTTCTGGCTGTGTATTATCTTTAAATATTCCTTTGTCAGGATGTCATTGGAAATAACATGATAGTATTTCTTGTCCCTTTTGTATTATTTTAACTGAGGCCTCTCTGGCCACGTAAATGACAAGGTTAACTGTGTGTACCAGAATCTGGTGATCAATCTAATTATTCTTGAGAATCATAGCATTGTGAAATGACTGATTAGCGATTATATGGCATACTGATCTTATACTTTGCTACTTCATAACATTTTGCATGTTTCTTTTTAATAGAGAAACTGCATGCTGATCAGCCATTATTTGGGAGACTGTAGACTGATTTACACTTCAGAGTTCCCAACCTTGTCTAATTAACTCTCCTGCTTATTCTTGATAATCAGGGAAGCTTCAAATATATCTCTGTGAGGAGAGTGAACTGTCATGTATATTTTTATCATAGGAACCACAGAAATAATACTGTAATTGAGACTGTAGTGTGATTGCTACTGACCCTATAAAGAAATGAATGAATAACTAATGATTTAGCACTGTCCCATCTTTTTTGAGAAATAGGTGTATACCACTTCAGCTGCTGTGATAAAAAACTCCTGCAGCATGCTATCAAGCTGTGCAGTTCAGGATTTAATGTTGTATTGTAATTTCCATAAACCATCTAAAAATCTTTTAGTGAGATAGTCTGTCCAACTATGAATATTTTCATTAAACTAGTTTTGTTGAAGACTGGTTGTAATGGATAAGATGCCATGAAACCCAATTAAGTCTCTAAGGACTCCTGTAGTTATAAGATAAGGATCCCAGACTATCTCTCACTAAGTTCCTGATGTATTCCAGTTATGAATTCTCCTCGCCTTGGACCCAAGGGTGATATAGTAGCTCATATAATTATCAATGCCAATGATGATGCTTTTGGAACACTTCAACTCTCAGCAACAACTGTGCGAGTTGTTGAAAACTACATTGGACCAATCATCAATGTGACCAGAACTGGGGGAATTTTTGCAGATGTTTCTGTGAAGTTTAAAGCTGTGCCAATAACTGCAACAGCTGGTAAGAAAAGAGAATTGTAAAAATACACATACTGTGTCAAGGCTGGAATCAAATGCATACCATGTACACTCTAACAAGGAAAATCAACAGGTGTAATGAGAAGTTTACTGGCTTGGCTTAGTACTAAAGAACATAGGTCTTGTGCTGTACACCAGCAGACATAAATATAATTTTAGTTAATAGCAATTATTAAAGAAACTACTAAAGGATATATGATTTCCATGACTGTCAGTAATACACATCTGCTTTATGAAAGAGGCATTGTCATCTTACAGTAGAGCCAATTTAAATAAATGAGTTAAAATAGTTTCATGATTAAGATCCACTTCCCATTTTGGGCTTTTATATATATCCACATTTTTCCTATTTTAAAAAACATGTATGTCTCTCCTGATGTTGTCTGAAAAATCCACATAGACAATGGAAACAGTTTAACTTGGATCTTGATTTTACAAACATTTATGCACATGAATAATCCCATTAAGCAAAAAAAAAAAAAAAAAAGCAAGACAAAGTGAAACATTAGAGAAAATGTTCTCTTTGCTTTCTTTCAGCTACAGTATCTCTGGTGTCACTTGTAACAATAAGAAGGAAAATAATTCCATACAGATGTCTGATTTTTAAGTTGATTGTCACCTTTTATGCAAACATTACTGTTATATTATTGCTAAGGACTTGTTTTCACTTCAGTGTTAGCTCAGGCTATAACTCGAGTGTTGCCCCTAATTTCAGGTCCACACACACACGTCTCTAACTCAAGTGAAATGGCGCTTTAAATTTGAGTTAGCTGATCCAGAATTGAGGATGTGGGGTGAGGGAGGAGCAAAATGCTGCTGAAGCATGAGCTAATAATGCAGTGGGGAATGAGGTTGCAGCAGCTCCAATTACAGCAACTCATCAGCTGCTCATCTAATGACTCTGCGAATCCAGTCGCTGAATCAAAAGTTTGAATGGTGTTTCACAGGGTGACCACTCTTACTCCAGCAAGTAAATGGTTGTAATCAGTTATTTAACTCCACTTGGAAAAGGGTGCTTCGGGTCACCAGTGCCACCTGGACCTCCAAGAGCAATTGGGAATACAAACACAACCCCAAACTGGAAACCATTTTGATAGAGTGGGCATATCCCATTCAACAGTGGAGTGGGACAACACCAGCTGTTGCCTCCAAATGCTTCCCCCATCTACCAGTATAATCTCTACCTTTTCCAAACTGAGCCTCAACCATTTCTGTGCTGACCAAGCTGCAGATTCCACCAGTTGCTAGAAAAGCAAAGTTACTGCATTGTTTGGGTTGGGAGAGAAATGACTTTCCTTGTTGCTGTGTGCAACCAAGGTAGAATAACAGCATTGAGGACTTTTCTGAGGTAACAATCTAGTTTTCCTCTGCACAGGTGAAGACTACAGTGTAGCCTCATCAGATGTTGTCTTACTAGAAGGGGAAACCAGTAAAGCTGTGCCAATTTATATCATTAATGATATCAACCCTGAGGTTGAAGAAACCTTTCATGTGCAGCTGCTGAATCAGACAACAGGAGGAGCCTTGCTTGGAGCACTGACTCGAGCAGTCATTACCATTGAGGCCTCTGATGACCCATTTGGATCTTTTGGTAAACTGGACCACTTTGAATGTCTCTATTTTCTCTCCTTTAGCACATCTGTTTAGACGTATATCGTGGATATACTATATATGCCAGGATGTGCCATGGTCCTCTCCTAGCTGAGCCATCACTGTGTATTGTGGTCTGGCCAGGGAACCAGGCCCTGAGGAGAGAATGGGTGCAGGAGGCACCCTAATTACAGCTCCCATGAAGAACCACGAGGCTCAGTTGAACGCTGTTTAATGTTGAACCAAGCCCAAGTGAAACGTTGCATTAAATGAGACTGTTTTGATATAACCTAATGAACATTTTTGAAATTCTGTGGAAAAACGTTGATATTTCTTGTTTTTATCCCTTTTGGGACAAAAGCAAATGTCCAGAATTTCCAACAGGGTGGAAATCCTGAATTTTTTGATCAGCACTACCTGACTACAAACCTGGGATGGATTTAAACCAGTGACCTAGGAGTGAAAACTCTGTGTGCCAGCACTAATTCTTTAAGCCTTCCAGTCTCCTGTGTTACTAAATAGTAAACCAGTATCATGTTTAAACAACTGGGAGTTGAAAAACTCATATGCAGTGGAAGTTACAATTTTTCATGGATTTTTTTTCCCACCTGCAGCTGCTACCTTGAGAATGGAACTGATTTTAAATGTTTTCCACACAATTTCCCCATGTTTCTCAGAGTAATTTTCATTCTGCTGCTTTTGAAAAGGAACAATTTTTGTGCTCATTTGAAATTTTCATTAAAAATTTCAATTTACAATTTTTGCTACAAAAATATTCATTTTCTGGCGTTTTGACTTTTCTTTGTATTTTGCCTTTTTCCTGTTCCCTCCTTTCCCTCTCTTTGTTCTTTTGTTTCCATTTTGTAACTGCAAAAGAGGAAAAGACAGAAAAATGGGGATCTAAAATAATGAAAAGTGGCTAAAACTTTTGTTTTGTTTTGTTTTAGAAAGGATATAGTAAAAACCCCAATTTTTGAGAAAAATCTGTGATTTGGGAAAAAACATTTTTGAGAAAACATTTTTGGTGTGAAATATTTAGATTGGATCTATCTGAGTGCTGTTTCTGTTGCTCTTCTGGGAAAGGGGTTCAAAAGCGGCTTTTAGTGTCCCTCTCTTCCAGTTCTTAGCAAACAATACTCTGTAGTGAAAGTTTCCTGGTCCTGGATGGGAGTTTACCCATCACCTACCTGAACAATATATAGACAAAGCTAATAGACTTAGCACCTCAATTTAACAAACACCAATTACAGTCTTATATCAAATAAAATAAATTTAAAAGCAGTTTAATTCTGAAAAGTGTATATATACTACAAGTGGCTTCAGCAAAATGAGCAAACATTTTTACTGTGGAATTGGTTTCATTCCTTAAGCCTCAATATTAGCAATGAGGAAAGAAGTCTTTCTACCATGTTCTTCAGTTTTTCAGGTAAACGAAGTCACTGTGGAAGAGCCAGAGTTCAACTCGGCGGTGGTAAACTTGCCAATACTCCGCAATGCTGGGACACTCGGCAATGTTACCATTCAGTGGGTTGCCAGCATTGATGGACGGCTTGCTACTGATGACTTGCGTGTTGTCTCGGGTGATGTTACCTTTGCCCCTGGAGAAGCAATTCAGATGCTGCTGTTAGAGATTCTGGCTGATGATGATCCAGAAATCCAAGAGGTGAGTTGAACATCTTACACACACTCTGATATGACATTATCCAGAAATGTTTATCATCTCTGCTTGATTTAGTGATGGGTAAGAAACAGATTTTATTCAAACAAAGGGAAATCAAGCTGAAAACACTGTTCTGGAAAATAATAAAACAATTTTCAGTTACACTAATTAGTATTTATTCTTTGAGCCTAGTTACTGATATTCTTCTATAAGATTCAACAGAATTTCAAACATATCTGTGAATAAATCAGAATATCCAAGCAATGTAATCTTTTTCTTAGGTTTGGTTTACTAATGATAGATGCATTGGATCTGATTTACTATCTAGCTTAACATTATAGAATTATATTGCAATGTGTATAGGAAATAAAACTAAACAACTAAACATAGTGAATTGCAGTGGTTAAATCCAACCAATGGGAAAGCAAAACTGAAGTCAGTGGTGTTACACCAGTTTACACCAGAGCTGAACATATAGACCATTATGTAACCTAGAGAAAGACAGTGCTGGGGCGGTGGTGGGAGAGAAATTATCACAGTATAATCAAACAAGTTGCTAAAGATTGCACAGTGTAGCTAAGAGGGAAAGAGCTTTCAAATTTAACTATGGACCTTCTTAATTTATGTTTCATTTCTGACAGTTTTGAAAGTTTCCTATTTTATGATAAATTTGAGATCTTCTGAACTATCCTGGTAATGAGCCTAAGTAATGTAGTATTTCAGCATTTTTTTTAAATAAAGGAATGAAAATAATTCTGAGACTAAAGAGAGATTTCTATTTGGTTTGGTTTACCCCATCATCATGTTAAAATAAATGATTAACCTCATTGAAACAAGTTCTCTCTGCACTCGGTGGCAGCTTAGACTCTTTCAGAGTATCTTCCCTCTTCTTTTTAATTAGTTAGCTCTAGAGCTTTCTGTGCTTGTGGAAATTTTTGCATGCAAAAAACCCCAGATGTAAGATCTAACTGGCTGTGGGTATTCAGACTATGGTAAAAGGGGAACTACAGTAGAGACTTGCCACTTGTGTGGATCTGGTTTTACAGGTAGTTAAGTTATTGTACAGACTATTTAGCAATTATTTGCAGTGCTAGAGAATGCCAGCTTTATAATGGGAACTGTTAGACTTCAGTGTGTGAGGAGGAAGTTCCCCTGCAACATTAGCATGAATTTTTGTTATGGGTAAGGAGTCCATGATATTTATACTTCTTAGCAGCAGTGGATCTTCACTGTGTCTTAAGCAGTGTGTGTTGTGTTTCAGGCACAATATCTCCTCAGGTCCCTTGATAATATACCTATGGCACCCACCTTCTGGAGTTACAGCTATGCTATCTATGATACCGTGTATAGTAATAACTCTAACTTTTAGTTTTTTCACTTACTGTGGTGAATGCTGGAATGACTATGGGATAGCCAACAGACTTCCGAAAATGGTATTCCCCAAACTTTACTGGTGGTAGATAGGGATATAGGAACATGATTCAAATTGATTCAGTGACAGGTGAAGCTCCGCAACACACTGCTCATCCAGAACACTTTTGTGTTAGTCTTTTAATTTGTATTGTTCTCCATTTAACACTTGGCACTTACACAGCCCTTTAAATGAAAACACTTTAGAAACATGAAGGGCTCTATCATGAATCCCTTGGTGTTATTGATGAGCAGTTCCATTGAAATCAATGGGGCTACTTATTACTGCTTAGCAATGGGAGCCAGTAGTTCAAACCAAGCCTGAACTGATTTATCTTGGCTTCACAACATAATGTTGTTAAGGAAAGTCTAACTGTATTTTTTAGGTTATCCATGTGCAGTTAACTCAGGCCTCCAATGGAGGTACTATTGGGTCCGATGGTGTGGCAAATATTATAATACCTGCCAATGATAATCCTTATGGTACAGTCTACTTCCATCACGCCTTGTACCGAATTCAGGAGCCACTGGAAAGAAGTTCATCTGCAAACATAACGGTCAAGAGAAGGTTTGTTTAATGTTTGTTTTTTATGTAACTATTCATTTCCCTGTGTCTTTACTGAGATTTCAACTCCAGGGAATTTTTCTCATTTTAAATTTTATTCTGATTTCCTTCTTGTACAGTTTAACCTATGATCTAATCAGAGTTATCTTTGTCTCCTACATTTATGCTCTCTTGGCTTAAATCAAGAATGTCTCTTGATCAGAAACTTTTATAAAGAATCATTTTTTAATTTGGCTTATTAATTTTTACAAACATTTAGGGCAAGAGTGTTCCTTGCTCCTAGGAGGCTAGATAGGAGGATAAAAGAGTGCAATGCTCAATGTGGCTGTGAAGAAGCTATCTACGCTATAGCTCAGGCATAGGTGAAGGAGAGCAGGCATTACTTCCGTGATATGACCTCTTGTGAACAATTGGGAGGAGAGAGGATAGGGCAGGACAGCACTGGTTTCTCTCTGTTGCCAGCCAGCAGAGCTAGCAGTTTGCAAGGGGAGTAATCTGCATTGTTTCAGCTATGTATGATTAATCATAGCCCATGCTATAAATAATCAAAGTTGCCTTCCACACAGGGCCACAGCTAAATTATTCTAGTAGCAGCTTCGAAGAGGATGGGTTTTGAATAGTGTTTAGATTATCTGAAATGGTTGAACAGTTTGAAAATGTTGATAACTTGTGTTCAGATCACTCTTAATGTAGAGACCTACAGATATAAGAAAAACTGTCTTCACTTGTTAACACAACTCTCTTATTTATCACCACACCTTTCAGTGAGGGAAGATTTGGTCAGCTGCAGGTGTTCTACAGTACTTCTGAGGTTGATGTGATAGCTCTTGCAGTAGAACAAGGCCAGGATATTTTGTCCTACTATGAATCTCCTGTGCAAGGGATTCCTGACCAGCTGTCAAGGACTAAAGTGAATGGCTCAATAGCAACTGATCCACTACACACCTGCGCAATTCAGTGTCTAAAAGAACAAGCATGTTTAGCCTTTACATTCTCTGGTGCCTCTGGGATTCCTTTGTGCTTTTGGCTGACATCGTGGATCAACCCAGTAACCAACAACTCAGGATTCTGGACCTACAAGAAAAATGTCACCAGTGTGTCCTCTCTTTTTGGTGCACAAGCTATTGCTGGTAGTGACTATGAACCAGTTACAAAGCAATGGGCCATAATGCTGGAAGGTGAAGAGTTTGCAAACCTCACAATTACCATACTTCCTGACAGCTTGCCAGAGTTGGATGAGAAGTTTGCTGTATCCCTTTTGAAGGTTGAACTGATGAACACCTCAGCCAGCTTAAAAAACCAGCCAATGATAGGACAGCCAAATACCTCCACAGTTGTCATAATGATGAATGGGGATGCCTTTGGAGTGTTTGTGATTTACATTGTTAGCCCCAATGCAACAGAGAAATATCTATATGTGGAAGTTGAAGAACGTCCTCAAACGAAAGTGCAGCTTATGATACATAGAAGAGAAGGCAGCCTGGGACAGGTGACAGTGGAATGGAGTGTGATTGGTGGAACAGCTACCCAAAACTTGGATTTTGTAGGTGATGGTGAGATTCTGGTGTTTGCTGAAGGTGAGGCAAGGTTTACATTCATTTTATTCCTCTTTCTAAATAGAAAAAGGTAAAGGAAGCTAGATAGGTAGACAGATATCCTGATTGTTAAATAAGGGTATCAATTTATTACTAAGCTATGCCTCTGGAATGCATTATGCTGTCTAGTGCAATAGGTGTACATTTTCAAGCATATTGTGCTATTTAGCAGCTCAAGATCCAGTCTCCTGTAATTAAATGTAATAGTAAAATTTGTAAATATGACTGGTTCCTTTAGGGAATGCTGCACTGCACACTGTAAAGGTCTCATTCTCATGTCATTTACACTGAATAACTCTACTGAGGTCAATAGTTGTACCAGCGTACAAGTGAGATCAGGATGAAGCACAAAGTGGTTTTATCATCCTTCTGTACAATAATCTTGAAAAAGCCAAACCTTTAAGATGGCTGCCGCCACTACCCCAATTACTGGTGTTCTTGAAATGAAAGCATCTTTATTTTATTTAAAACTGTTTTATTAATTTCACAACAAACAAAGCATATCTAAGAATTTACAAGTGGGACAAATGAGTCACTGGCGGACATTGCGCAAATGCAGTGCAACATGGCACAGACATATCATTTTGAGAGGTGATTGAGAGAAGTCATTTACAAACCGCTGATGGGGATGTAATGTACACATTTTTACTATGCCATTTATGCTGATGAGTCATCAAACTCCAAGTAATGACCAACAACAGTAATTCTGACAAATACACATAATTTTGTTGGTACTTTACAAAAAGCTTAATACAAAACAGATTTAAAGGGAATTTAAAAGACAGTATAATATGAAATATGTTTGTTTTGTAACCATGTATGTTTGTAACCCTAAAACATATTTAGGTATTTCATTTACATTGAACAATAGGATTGGATGGTACTTTTTGCTAGTTATATTGGTCTGATTGGGTAGCATGGAAGGTAGATACCAAGTCCATGTGAAAGGGTTGTGGGATGAGTGGATTGTTGAATGCAAAACCTGACTTGCTTATTCTATTCAAATGCAGTTCATACAAGCATTTGTATGCCAATATATATACCATGGTGGATTGTTATGCAAACTCTCACACTTGGTAAGACTGTTCAAATCCAGTTCATTAGTGAGAATAGGATACACTGTTGTTTTCTTTTACAAAAACAGCTCTCCCCTTTTCCAAATAAAGTTAGAAAGCTGCAGCAATTATTGAGTGAGTAAAGTGTTCTGAGCACTCAAAAATTATTACCTGTTTGAAGGCTGTTATAATATACCTGGTACATTCAATAGTTGTTGCTATGATCTAAAGTATTTCCTACTAAAGAGGATGATTAAGCCCCTTTTGAAAGTCTATTTCATTGGTTATGGCTTAGATACTATATAAAATATGTATATATATATATTATATTTTTCCTTACAGGTGAAACTAAAAAAATGGTCACATTGACCATTTTAGATGATCCAGAGCCAGAGGATAATGAAAATATCATAATCAGCCTGACCCACACTGAAGGAGGGAGTCGTATTCTCCCCAGCTCTGACACTGTCACTGTAGTTATTCTGGCTAATGACAATGTGGCAGGAGTTATTAGCTTTCAGATGGCCTCAAGATCAGTTATTGGTCATGAAGGTGGGTTCCTCTTTATATTGACCCCACTTCTTCCATTTGCTATCAACTTACTCATCCATACTTTCTCTTGATCAGGACTTCACAATTAAAATTGACAAAGAATGTTGTGGTAAAAGTAGTCAGTAAACCAATAAGCATCTGCAAGCAGAGGAACATCTAGGTACCCTGCGTGTGTTCCATTGTAGTTTAGATGTCTTTCAAATATAAGACTCAGAAAACCCTTTGAGGGGATACAGAGAGAGATTGAGTTTAAAACGTTATATAACTTCAGCAGTGCTTTCCATTTGTTTTCTGAAGATCACATCTTGCTACTCTAGTTTTAGCATCTTTTAGCCCCTTTTTAATCTTTCCCATTATATTCCTTTAGTGCCAAATTCTGCATCTGGATGCAACAACTCCTTTTGTCTTCATATTATATATGTGCCTCTGCATATCTAGCAGTTCTTATGTGTAACTTCATATAAAATAGAATAGAATGTGTTAATGGTTCTCACCTGCTTTAAATATTTTGAAAGACAATAATGAAAAGATATTGGGACCTTGTTAGGGGTTAACACATCTTTCCTCTTTTTCTCACTTCCTCATGGCCCTGCTGGTGGATGTTTTACCACTTGTGTTTTGATTGTAGCCACCGTTTTGGGGTGCATCAGTTCTGTCTTGTCTCTCTGTCAGGCTTAAAATAGTGTCATGTGGACATTCAAGAAGAACTATGAGTTTGAACTGGACAAAATGTTTTTCTAATAGTGCCTTAAAGGGACACATTGCATGTTTGGTCTAAAGGTTTGCTGTATTTTCAGATGATGATGATTGCCTTGGTTTGTCTTTTGCTTGAATCTTGAAGAGCTACAGCATCATATTTCTCTAAAATTTAATGAAAAGTCTGTGAGGACAAACTAAACAAAACAGACATTCAGCAGAGAATGTGTATGTTGTACTTTTTTTGTTGAAAAATATTTCTCAGTTAATCGTCCTAAGCCAAATATGTTAATTGTTGTAAAGGAAAGGACATCATAACTCTGAAAATTTTACGTAGGTGGTTTATGTTGATTCTGTGCTGGTGTGTGCCTCAGTTTTCATCTTTTTTCCTCTGCATTAATGGTTCTGATCAGCATGTTGATCCAGCTGTAATCTGACAAGCTAATAAGAGCCATCAATGAGCACAAGGAATTAACAGAAACTATCTTGGTACCAGACATTATGATGACCCTCCTGAGTCTTTTCCACTGGTTAATTTACAACATGATAGGAAAACTGGTACTTAGGAACTGCAATGCTTTGTTATGACATTTGGAAACTCCCCTGAATGCTGATTCTCCAACTACTAAAGAACAAGAATGCAGTGACTTACAGCAAGAAAAAATAATCACAAAGAATCTCTTGGTTAAAAAGAGTAAACTAGAGGTCTTCATAGGGGCATGTGTAGGCTTGATTTTTGCCTTTTAATGCCTGTTATTTCTTGTGCTTAAAAAAATGACTACTGAAACCACACAAAACAACTCCAAATGCCATATAATTTAATATTTACTGTATTACTAAATAGTTTCACTATCCATTAGTTTGAAAAAAGGTATTTTCAAGATAAAGATATTATACATCACACACCTTTTTAGGTGGGTATTACTGTCCCTAAATTACATATCAAATCACAATGTATAAATCTTCAGACTTGTGTTACACACTTAAAATCCAAGTAAGTGAAATTGGCCTAATGAAACATTTCCAGTTTCCAGAGAGCCTTTTATATTTGTTCCAATCTACTGAAGGCAGAAATTGTATTTATAGTGCTCACCTTTATCTACATTCTTTCTGGATATGGCAACCAAAGATCGTAGTAGTGCTGGTCAATAATGTACTACCCAGAATCAGTAATCGTGTTCACTTAGATTTGAATTTTTTGTTCAGTGTTTTGATGTAACCTGCTCATCATGAGCACATAACTGTAACTGATTCCTCCATCATGATTCAATTTGTTGTAATGGACAAAGATAAATCACTGTATTGTATGATTTTTGTATTGAAATACGCTGTGTCTTATTTGTGCATTTTGCAATTGTGGTACTAAAGTAACTAGTGTGATATACTAAGTATTGATTTGTTTTGAAATAGATGTGCAAAAATCTCAAATAGGATAGACTGGGTTTCAGTGATGTGTTAAACAGTATGATATTCCTCATTTGAAACTATAGACCTGTTGCATATACTCAGGTTCCCTGCTCTACGGAATCATCATGAGTTCACGTTCAATAGATCTGAACTTCGTTTTCTGACAGAAACCGCAATGGACCACCGTAAGGCATGAATATCAGCACAGTTCCAGGAGTTAACGTTCAGTATATGAAATGCTGGTGCCTAAATACACAAGCTATTCTACTTTATTGGAAAGGGGCTTTATTTTATGTTTGAATAGTTTATGTATTATCTTTAAAATGATTTCTCTTGCTTCTTTAAACATTATTTCTATTGTGATCTCCTAAAGTTAACAATTAATTTCCATCTCATTACAGCGATGGACAAACATGACATAACAGTGATTCTTCAGCAGAACAGAAAATACTTAAATATATTTATGATGTCCATCCTGTCCATCTTAGCAGTATAACACTTCCTACAACAATTCTGTCATGAGGCGGCTCTAAATTACGCTGGGGGCTAGCACTAGACCAACCTGCCCCTATTATCATGGAAGAGCCAATGTGGTGTGAAGCTATCTGAGTCACATACCTTTCCTTCCCTTTCTTAGTTGCATCAGGCTGAATTCAGGTGGCACTTTTGCTCTGGCTCAATGGGTCTGATTCAGATCTCACACGGTATAACCCAGGAATAGTTCCATTAAAAATCAGTGGAGTCACACTGGTGTGATATCAGAGACAGATCCAGCAAGTCAAATCATGTACCTATTTTAGCAACACTAAAGGACTCTGCTACTAGCAAGCCACATAGACTGGTTTTGCACTGGACTATTAGCCAAAGAAAAGTAATTATAGTGTAAAAACGAAGAGGAGGGGAATCTCCGCTTCTCTGTGAGTGATAATTGCAGAGAGATGTAGAGGCATTGGGTGCTTTCTCAACCAGCTTTACCTTCTCCCCTCTTTTGCCCTCCATTTGGGTTTGTTTATGGGCAACGTGAACCATGTAGCTCCATGGATTTGATTCAGCAGCAATGAGAAAAATTCTAAATCATTTACTTGAATATCTCTAATATAAATTGGTTAGAAGGTTATTTTCTGGCAGTAGGAATTTGTGAAGACTGTATTTATGTAGCCCTAAAATATGGTTGGAGGAAAAACATAATCTTAGCTGCATGTATTTTCTTGCATTTCAGTGAATAAGAATGATACAGCATATAACCTTCAGATAACTAAGAAATGTGTTGTATTATTGACATACCCAGATATCTTGATACTGTAGGTTTCTACACATTTTCCTGTCTTTCAGAAGCCAATGCAATACTGTATGTACTGGCCAAGTTAAACATTGTGCATCTGAAAAATGCTGTTGAAATACATATACAATATGCTTATGTTTTATAAATAAACATCTGTCATATAATGTGTATGTATTACATATGTATGTTCACACCCCAACTATACATGCTAATATATGTTTTCATGTTGATACAAATGTAAAGCCTCAAGCCATCTATTTACATTTATGAGCTTATTATTATCTATTTTTGTTTTTCAGGTATTTTTCAATGATTGCTATACTATTCATTAGTCTTTTTTTTTTTTAAATTGTCCATTAGCCTGAAAGCTAGAAATGCTAAAAGTATTATTATTGTGACAACACTTTGGTCAATTGATATAGTATGTCCTGAGAAATCATAGGTAGCTATTAACTTTTTGTGAACATTTTCTTTGGTACTTTTAAAAATCCGTAACTAATGCTATTATGTAAGTTAAAACTCACATAAATGGAATTTACAGGTAATTGCAAGCATTTTTGTGCATGCATTGTGTAAAATTAAATTACAGTGCAATATTAGCAACGTGTATTTCTTGCCAGTGAACTGCTATAGAAATTTACTTGTGTCATAGCTAGTACATACAGCATTTTCTATCTTGTGTAGTCTATAGATTGCCATTGGTGTTTGTGCATGTTCTGACAGGTATCCATTTTTGTCTTTAGTTGCTTTATAAGTCCCAGCATGTATTTGATAGCGCTTTTCATTACATTTTCCAAAATTGAACTAAAAACAGATCTGAAAGGCTTAGAATTTGGATTTTTCCTTCTTTTATGCTAAAAGCAAACGTGCATTACATACTTAACAGTGAGGCTTACTGTCTGTCGATACTTGAATTTCTTGGTTTTGGAAAAGATACTTTGATTATGGAATGCATGCTTCTGCTTCTTATATTACTGATACACAGCAAAGGCAGTTTTCCTATAGCAAACATTGCATTATGTTTTTCATTCCTAGGAGAACAATTGCAGTTCCACATCCTAAGAACTGCCCCTGGACTGGGAAATGTTACTGTTAATTGGAAAATTGTTGGACATCACCTAGATCAAACCTTTGAAAACTATTCTGGAGTACTCTTCTTTCCTGAGGTAACCCCATATAAAGTAACTGTTTAGCAACAAAAGCTAGAGAAAATATTGAAATTAAAGAGCTGAAAAGGAAAGGGGTGAAAACCTTTCCAAATAGTCAGTATTGTTTCCTGACATAATTTATTGTTCTTGGTCTCTCTATCTTTGAAATCCAAATTGGAGATAGCTTTTAATTTTTGATGTTTTTAAATGTAAGACTTCTTATAAGGAATCATTCAAAATGTGACAGATTGTGCCTTGTGTTTTGTACTGAGATAACTAATCTATTTTGCAACTTAAAATAAACAGGAGTCACTGAATCTAACATTCTTTGTTCATCTGCTGGATGACCATATTCCTGAAGAAAAAGAAGAATACCAAATAGTCCTATATGACATCCAAACTCAAGGTAATGCAAAGATGTAACATGGTGAATCTCAAAGACAGTCTCAGGGAAAAGGCTGTCATTTGCATTTCTGTTTTATTTATTTATTTTTTGTGTGAATAGTTAAACACTATAATTTATATTTTAAGTTGTGAAACTTTGTTTCCATGTACTGAAGTTTGAATGTCCTTTATGTGCATACTGGTTCTCAGCCTATTTTTCATTGTGGGCTGCATATGCAGCTCTCTGTGCATTATGTGGGCCTCATCCACACGATATATATACTATCTGTATGGCCCTGAGACTGTCACATGGGCCGCAGCTGTGTGCTGATTGGGCTGAAAGTGGGCTGCAGGTTGAGAAACACTGATCTAGTGTGTTCTGACTGGTATGTTTTGGTTGATTTTACAGTGCCAACACTGCTCAACACTGCTGTGGGAGCTGCAGAATAGGGGCAGAACTGGACCCCTTTGGATATATTTGCTATGAAATAAGCCACTATTTATATCTGTCCAGGCAGTTCTTCCACAAGCAGATTTTCCCATTGACTGTTGATTTTTGCATACAAGGAGGGCAGTAGATTCTATTCCTGCCATTCAGATAATGCTATGGGAGGAGTGTTTAGATCCCCATTCTCTCTGCACATAAATCAGTTTTAAATAAACATCCATTACTAAAGCAGGGCTAGGTTTGCAAACGTGTTCTTGCTACAAGGTGCCTCCGCCAGGCTGGCAAAACCAAACTATACCCTGTAATTTCCCATCATCTGAATGTACATAGGAGGATATTCTGTCTTCTCATTTGGTATTATCCTTCCATTACAATTGTTTTGTATTGTGCTATATTTGCTGTAAGACATGTATGGATCCACACAGGCAATAGAAACACAACAAATGCTATCATGTTCTCCCTGATTTATTGTATTGGGAATATGATTGACTGCGTGGCATGTAGGAGGAAACTACTATTGCCAATATTAAAAACAACAACAAAAAAGACACTTCAGCTGCTAAACATTCTGTGTAATTACTCAGAATTGTTTTACAGGAGTTTCTTCAATGGGTGCCGCTGTCTTGGATAGCCAAGGATATGAAGCTGTTTTGACAATAGAGGCCAGTGATGAACCACATGGAGTTTTGAACTTTGCTTCTTCATCCAGGATGGTTTTAATCCAAGAAGCAAACAAAACTGTTCAACTTTTTATCAACAGAGAATTCGGGTCTTTAGGTTTGTGTAATTTCTTTAGATATAAAGGTTTTGTGATTCTTCTGCAACACATTGTTCAGCAAGGAAAGGTCAATGGGAGTCAGATGAATCAGATGTTCATCTCTATGTGTGCTCTCTTACTTTTAGAATCTTATTTGAAAAATGTTGTTACAGCCAAAAGTTTAGAGAGGACAGTAACCAAATCCTTTCACCTCTAACAGTCTGCAGGGAAGAACTTCTCCTTGCATAACTGTGCTTCCTTGTGATCCATCAGTCCCTGCAAAAATCACATGTTATTGAGCCCGGGTGGACATCATTTGGAGAATGGGCCTTTAAACCTAGGTCTTCATGAAATTCTGCCAATTTTAATTTCATTCCCTTCTCTTGACCCTTTCTGAAAAATCTGATTGCTCAGTATGGTTGTGGTTTGGCCTTTCAAGAGAAATTCCTAAAGTTCTGTTTGGGGGTTTACATGAGATACTTGTGTCCCCTTGGCTATATTTATTGTTGTTGTTAATAATAATAATAAACAACTATATTGTGGTAACATCTTTATGCCAAACAGGTCACTATACACTATCACTATACAAATACACAATTTGGCTTGTCAGAGTTCAATTTTTTTAATATATAATTTCAATGGATAATGTCAATATTTATTTATTTTTAAGTGTTTTTTATTTTTTATCAATTTAAAATTTCACAATTGCAGGAAATTTTAGAGGAGTCGGGCAATGGGGGGTCAGGTAATTATTTAATGACAGTAGATGTTGAGATTTAAAAAATTAGTTTTATAACTTCTAAAACACAAATCACTAATATCACATGTCAAAATACACAACATAAATATCAAATAAGTCTCTGATACGTTCCTAGGCATCATTTTTCTTACTTTGCCTATCCATAAATTTTGATTATTATGGGTGGAAATATTTTTCATCAGTTCGTGTGTGTATGGTGAAATCAATGTTTACTGAAATTTACTGATAAAAATCTAATCCTTTCAATCTTATATTTAGTAAATTACAGTTATTGCCCCAGAGAACTAATTTGCTAAAGAAGACATAACAGTTGGATGGGATGAACAAGGGGGCTGGGTTTGGAATGGTGGAGGGAGAGAGGCAGGGTAAAAAAAAATGTGAGTGCGATATTTAGCTCTTCAGAATTAGTAATTACAGTTCACCACCTGCCTAACCATTACAGTAGGGTGCAGTATAGAGAGCACTTGATGTGAAAAATGAGTATTATCTATACATTAGGACAAAATCTCCCTCTTTCTGAGCAGTTGCAGTATAATCTCTGTAACATTGCCAACTCCTTCTAGCACCAGACGTGAAGGAATGAGCCAGAGTCAGATTTTCTTTTACGTTCATGTAGGTTTCCATCATTTTTTGTTTTCTCTTCAAATATGTGAAATACTGTTAGGGATTATGACTAGTTTTCAAATGATTGTTCCTTGATGAGCGTAGCAGTGTTCCATTTCTCTTTTAGCAGTGGTCCATTTAGGTAAACAGCCACTCAGTCCATTGTCTTCAAATCTGAGGAAATTGGTAGCTTCTGGCTTGAATGGACTAGTAGTCAGTCACTTAGTATTAATTATAAGTAATGATATTGCATCCATCTGCAGAAGCCAAGTGTCAGAAAGGCAGTTTGTAACATTGTATCTCGGGATGAAGGAAACTCTGTTTGTTGCCTTGTATTGGCTGAGAGGAAGGGAGGGGGAACAACCAGGGAAAGAAATAAGAAATGAATAAAAATAGACAGCAAAAAATTGGAAAAGGGAAAAAAAGAATGGAGATGGAAAAGAAAAGGGGACTGAGAGAGTGGCAAGAATAAAGTAGAGAGATTGGCTGGGATTTTCAAAGACTCAGTTTCAATGGCAGATGGTTACCTAACTCCCTTAAGCCCCTTTGAAAAGCACCTCTTCTGGAATATGGCGTAAAAGGATAGAAGGTGTGGTTGGATGAGTGCTTGGAGAGCTGTGCTCATCCACCATTCAACTGCAAGAGAAGCGCAAACAGAAAAGTTTGGGAGCCTCTGGACTAAGGCATTGTGTCCATTTAGTTTTACAGTATCAAATCCTAAATTCCTTAGTTAGATTGTACTCCTCTTTTTGAGGGGAGAGGGAAAGGAAGATTTCAGCAAAAATACCCAGAAAACCACATTTTCTATCTTTTGCAAACCACATTTAAATGAGTAAAATGTTTAAAAAACAAGTTCTTGAAAAAAGGCTTCATTTCCTTTGGAGGAGGGAAGAAGGATGGTCTTGAGATTAAAGCACTCGACTGGGACTCAAGAGTTTTGTTACAGAGTTCTTCTGTGATCTTGTACAAGTCACTAAGGACCTGATTCAAAGCACACTGAAGTCAATGAAGTGATTCCCCTAGGGCTTTGGATCAGTCCCCTAACATGCATGGTGAAGTTGCCCATCTGTAAAATGAGGATAATAGTCCCTTCTTCTACACTTTGTCTGTTTTGTCTATGTGGACTGTAGTTAAATCAACATTAAATTATAAGAACTTTTTTGTTTTGTTCCAAATTTACTAGGTGTTATCAATGTTACATATGCAACAGTGCCAGGATTGCTCAGTTTAAGGAATCAGACAGAAGGGACCTTGGCTGAACCAGGAGCTGATTATATACCTGTGTCTGGATGGCTGCTCTTAGGGGAAGGAGAGACATCAGCTGCTATAAATGTTACTATTCTAGAGGTAAATCTTAATCTTTTTAATCAGTACACAATTGATTTTTCCTTCAATGAGTGCACTTTCTGAGGCCTAATTCCCGCAACCTGCCATTTCATGCTGAATACTGTGTTTCACTGTGGCTGAGAAGAAATAATGGAAGCACCTTTTTGCCCTAATGTTAAATGTGGAAACCAGAAGAGTATGGTTAATCACAGGGAGCAGCTACAGCTAGACATATGTGTATGGAATCAAACTGTCTCATTAAGCTTTCCTTGCTGCCTAGAATTCAGAAGCGTGTACTTCATTGCCTACATACGTATATGGACTGATCGTTATGCTCTTTCTTTTTCAGTGGGTTCCTCTAGTGCTTTTTAAGTTCACAGTGTTCAGAAATAATATTTTTTGTCACTGCAGTGTCTTATTAAAGAAATATAACACTTTATTTCAAATGTATTACATGGGGATCAACTTCAGACATAATAATTATATTTAAGAGGGTAGCAATAAATGAATAAAGTAAAACACTATTTAAAATTGTTGGGGCATATGTTAAGTGTTGCATTTTGGTTGACTCAACTCTTAAAGGATAATAAAAGGAGCATTTACTGTGGTTTTTGTTTTGCAGGATGATATACCAGAATTGCAAGAATTCTTCCTGGTGAATTTAACGTCAGTTGAACTCATCATGAATCCTTTAATGTCATTCCCTCCCAGACTGGGTATGACATCTGTATCTGTACCATATTTACTTCACAATTTACAGGAATTGTATATATGTAATAATGCACTGGATTTATCATTATTACAGTAGTATAATGACTTAAGACATGGCCAAGGCAAGAATAATTGAAAAGGAAGCTTATGTAATCATTGTAAGGTTTATGTTTCTTAGGATTCAGACAAGTGATGGGGTGATTTTTATGGGATATATATTATCTGTTAATCTCCATTTTTTTAGAAATCTTTGTCACTTAGTAAAATGTGTCACATGAGGAAAAGTTAACTTGTGAGTTGAATCTTTGGGTATCTAATGCAGCATGGTGGCCGTGATGCTGCACAAGTCAACAGATGGGATCATTCAAACAGCAGCCAGTGAACAGGGATTGTTTCTCAAAAAGTAGCAGTGCCTATTAACAGAAACTCACTAGTGAAAATGTTAGGGCTTTGATGCCTTTTAAGCAAAGATTTGGAAGTTCCTGTAAGCTTTCGGCATCAGTTATTGTGCCTCCAGGAGTTGCAGAGGGGTCCTGGCCATTCATAGCAGTGTGCTCTGCTGGCCTCTACAGATAGGAGGGGGCAGTAGGGCCAGGGGACCTTTGAGAGAATAGCACCAATATTAGCATTAGCCTTGCACTGTCCTTGCATATCCTGAGCACAAGGATTATCACAGTCTGGTCCCTTATGCCAAGAGAATTAAAGGGTAGGCTCCTTCTGCCTCCTCTAGAGTTGTGTACTTTCATGGGGCTGGGGCACAATATTGTCTTAATGTTCTGCAAGCAATATTTTCAGTGATTTGTGACTGTTTTTACCCTGATTACTGTTTCCTTAGTGTGTAGTTGAAACAAAAACAATGTTCTAAAATAATACTTTGTGTAATTGATGACAGCCTTCATAAAGTCTCTTTTAATTACTGTTTTACTACATTTGGTTCTGGGTATCAAATTCAGTGGATTTCTTAATCTTTTAATGATCTTCATTTATCATCGTGCTTTGTTAGAGTCTTAATCCAACGACAAAATTCCCATTAATTTCAGAGAGCTGGATTAAACCCTTAATGTTAAAGAAGTGCGTTTTTTTGTGTGCTTCTAATAGTTTCTCTTTGACATCTTTTCCCTTTTCTTTGCATGCCTGTAGAAATGACTGAATTGATTCATTACAGACTGAAAGGTAAACACAATATTCAGAGCTGATTTGTGCAGGTTGAGCTGTGATTAGTTCACTGATTCTAAGCCATAAATATTTACTGCACATTCAAAGAGTAAGACATGGGTGAGACAAATTACCTTCTAGAACTAAATTCCGTGACAAGCTATTTATTTAGTCTTACTCTTCATTATTAGAGGTGTTTGAGCTCCTCGATTTACAATAATTTAGTCCTCGTATAGTGGCAAACCTAAGACAAATATTGAACAGTCTTGCAGATTCACACATTATAAAAGGATACATTTTAACCCATGATTTTCCTTAGTAACCTTGCATTCTAGACTCTCAATATTACAGTAGAATCTTGCTAATTTACATTTCCTTAATCCACATGCTTTATAATTTGCACAAAATTATCAGATATTCCTCATTTCCCAGCAAAGATTTAATAGAAAAGTCAATATTATAAAATCTCATATTTCTCAGACTTGATTATGATGTAAATAAATTCTGGTACCATACAAATTATGGAGTATGTGGATTAAGGAAAGGTAGATTAGCAAAATTCTATTATAACATTTAGTCTAGAATGCAGGGTTATTAAGGAAAATCATGGGTTAAAAGGTATCCCTTTATAAGTGTGCATCTGCAAGACTGTCCAATTTGTCCTAGTTTTGCCATTTTTTTCATTAGTATAAAATTTAAGAAATTACATAAACAAAATATTTTAAAAATTAAGGTTCCAAAATCAAGTACTTAAATGAGGAAATTCCTGAATTAAGGTTGTCTGTGCATAGCTGTGCTAAATAAAGTGCTAAATTCAGTGAAAAATCAGGCCAAAGGCATCTCACAATTAGGCATCCAAAATTAATGGACACATTTGATCTTAATTTCTCTATGCATCAGTTCCCTATATGTAAAATGCTATAATAAACTTCCTCATGTCACAGGGGCATCATAGAGATACATTTATTAATGTCTGTTGAGCACTAAGTGTAAGAGTGATAAACTCTATAGAAATCCCTGTAAGGAAATTAGTAATTCTGTCCTCAAAACAGTGTTTGAATAGTGTGCAGTAAATAAGGAATGGGGCTGCACACCGAATGATGAAGATAAAAGAAAATAGTCAATAATGGCTTACTCAGGAATTACCATTCATACTGTGCACTGAATGAAGGAGGGTTCCTATGGAAAAACTAGCATGTGATCATAATGCATGCACACCAAGAGGCCAAATTAAGGTGGTACTGGTAACATTAATGCTAGTATTTTGTAACTTTTTAGTGTTTGGCTTTGCAACCTTAATGTTCTTGTAATGTTGCTTTTTTGTTGACTTGTAATATTGTATATACCTGTGATAAGACAAAGAGGTCCAGTTATATGTCAGTCTTTGTGCAGAAGATACTTTTTCATTTCATTCAGTGGGGACAGGTTTTCTCTGTGCATTCCCAGTTAACCTATACTCTGTCTCCCACTTTGGAGACCCAAAGTGCTGCGTATTCTGTGCATAAAGTTGTTGGAGCTTGTGTAACAGGTTTTTAACCATGCCCTAAAAATAGAGTATTAATAGATTTTCTTATTTCTTTTGATATTTTATTTTAGTCCTTTGTATTTTGTCTTTAGATGCAGAAGGCTTGGCTGCTCAGGTTATTATTGATGCCAATGATGGCGTGAGAGGAGTAATTGAATGGCAGAAATCCAAGTAAGTCTCATCTTCCATGAAGAACCTAGTCTGTGATGAGTTGCTGAGTGCCTATTTTCCGTTGGAAATCTGTGGCATAATTCCAACTGACTTCAGTGGAAGCAAGATCAAAACTTTGGTGTGGCAAAGCAGCATTGAAGTCATCTAAATTGGCAAGTGGAGGATTTCTCCTTCATCAGAGAATCGTCAGATAGTTCCTTTTTAGAACTATTGATTTTGGTCTTAGCTGCTGTGCTTTACACCATGGATCAGTTGGGTGACCAGGTGGCCCCAAGAATGGAGACAGGGACATAAATGTAGTTCAGACCACTTTCCCTGTCCCCATCACACTGAATTTCACTGAACACACCTCAGATTTAGCCTGGGTGGGGGATGTGTGTATATGTTTGTAGGTATATAATCTTCTGCAGTAAAGATGAAATTCAGCCCATTGTGGAGATCTGTGTGTGTGTTTGTGTGTCTGTCTATATATTTTGGTGCAATTCACCCCACTTCTGTACCAGCTTGAATTAATGGAGTTTGAGGAATATAATATTCCTCTCCAAATTGCTGGCTTGCATCACAGCTGTTCTGTAGTCACTGTACCACTGATAACATCTACTAGACCACCACACTCATATGCAGCTGTTCCTTTCACTGTATACCCATCAGCAAGGACTGAGTCATGATCAGTGGAACTGGAGTCAAAGGTCCCATTTCTCTATAGGGAATATTATTGATGAGACAACAAGGAACAGGGAACACAGAATTAGGCTGGAAGCAAGTCAGCAACCTAGACAGAGAAGTCTACAGGGTTTAATAAACTTCTGCTTCAATTACATTCAGTTTCATACTTTGTGAATAAAACAAGGACTAATAGCCATTTCGCCTCCTACCACCAATAATCTTTTTACTGATGACTCATTCAGACCCAGCATGGAGATTTCCTCCATGGCGAGATGGAACTTTTTCTGTAGACACTTTCCCTGCCTCTTGTATGGGACATTGTGTGGAAGACCTACCACAATGGGCTGAATTTCACCTTTGAAATAAAGACAATATAAAAAGTTATGCTACACATACTATTTAAAGAGTAAAGAGGTCTTTCGCGTATGAAATATAGTGAGTCATTTCAAAATGTGATTTTAACGATCTAACTTTATATTGTATACGCAAACTAATATGTTAAAAAATATTCTTAAGGTTGCACTCAAAACTTAGAAAATGCCTGTGCCACCTTAGCTGAGATCCCTGTTTGTAATCATTACGATATTCTTTAGTAATATGATCACACACCATTTGTTTTTAAATATCCTGATGATGGTCGATATGTATGTGTACATAATTCAGAGACAGGCAAACTTTGCTTAGTAGAGGATTGCATTAGCAATTTACCAAGAACCCGAGTTTGTAGCTAGCTTAGCCACTATTCTTTTTAATACAGAGGTGTTGCTCCTCAGAGATTACAAATCTCAGCTCTGCTGTAATGCATACTGAAAACTACAGATTTATAATGGGCTGCTAGGTGATCACTGCTTTGAATGGCTAAGAATTGTGCACTCCCTATTAAATTTGTTATTCTATTCTGATCACTGCTATGCATAGTACCACTATAAGAGGGAATTTTTTTTTTTTGCTTTTTATTTTAGTTTTGAAATAGATGAAATCCATGGGAGTCTGACATTAGTAGCATACCGGAATAGAGGATCCTATGGCAATGTCTCTTTGTTTTTCTATGCCCAGAATCTGGAAGCACAATTGGGACTGGATTTTAATGTGACCTCCAGGGTAAGCAGCAAACACAAGTTCAGTATTATTCACTTCTCAAGTCTCCTTAGTATTGGTAATGCAGTTATTATTCTCAATTGGCCCAACTATGCAAGGTGCTGTATTAGATATTCATCTTAAATTGCATGTTTTCTAAACCAAATATAATGAGAAATTATAGGATATCAGGATTATATCTTTTTAATAAATCATCTGAATAATCCAAGTTCTAAAACTTTATACTTAATTTTCCAAACAAAGGTTACATACAAAATCTGTCGTTCATGCTTGAAAACCATTTTTCTTAAAAGATCCTTTGCAGCAGGCCCCTTTAAAAAGTTGCTTCAGTGAAATGTGCTTATTGGCCCTGGTTCTGCCGAATGTCCTCAATTCCTATTTTAGCCAAATTACAAGAGGCACTCAGAATTTGGTACTTTGTTTGAATTTCCTCCTCCTCCCCCCTTTTTAAGAACTCTGTAGGCCAGACTTGCAAAATTTTACATACTTGTTAAGATATAATCTCTTGTATGTTTCATTACCAGACTCTTTCTTTTGCTGATGGAGAAAGGTATAAATACATTGATGTCATGATTTTTGATGATGATATTCCTGAAGGTGATGAGAAATTCCAGTTAATTTTAACACATCCCTCCTTGGGGCTGGAGCTAGGAGAGAACATAACAGGTAAAATAGGCTTAGCTCAATACCCCAGGTCTTTGTTGTTGTTCATTTTGCAGCTGTATTAATTTCTTTATGCCTGAGGAATCCCTGTGTTATGGTTTCAAGTCATAGTGGATGACTATATATTTTTTATAAAGATTCTGAAACCTGTAATGAAATTATCTAACTGCTAAGATTCTATTTAAAGCAAATGAACCATAAAGCAAAACTTATGTAGAAGTTGAGTTTTGTGAGGAACCATATTGTTTGTACAGCATGGTGGGTTTGTATTTTGCAGTATCTACAGCTACATTTAAACCTGCTTCGTGAGTAACCAGTGTGCCTCTTCTCTGAGTGCTGTAAGATGTGATAAATAGGATAATAGAAAAGAATATTATTTTTTAATCTAAGAGGTAGAGTCTTGGTTCTTCTCCCTTGGCAATCAAAACTTTATTCTGGGTGTAGTCCCATAAGAATTACTGATGATGACTTGCTTTTTGTTACTAGAATCTTGCTTGTCATTACTAGAAATTTTTCCCACAGAAGCTCAATAAATTAAAGTTGGCAGAATGTGCATAAGTCCTTTTGTCTAGATCAATTATAGTCACAGGAACTGTCTGATTATTAATACAAAATTCAGAATCTCTAATTCTCTTTAGGACATGTGGTATGAATGGAAGCGGTACTTTGCTATGATTCTCTGCAAGTTTTGATGGTACACAAACTATCATGCTCTCATGTAAAGCCCTGATAAGCAGCAGTGTATTCAAACATGTGCATGAGTTTAAGTATGTGAGCAGTCCCATTGAGGACAATGGGACTGCTTATGTACTTAAAGATGGGCAGGGGTCTACCTATATGTTTATTGTTAGGCATGCAATTAATTACTTACTGAATTGAAATTTCAATGAGACGATGGCCTTCTTTATAGGAAAAAGGTCACATTCTCTTCCTGCATATATATGCACTGATAAAATTAAATATCTACATATTATGATATTAAATAAGCTAACTGATATGTAGAGAATATTATCCTTTTTTGAATAAGTGTATAAAAAGGTCATATAAACACTTATTAATATTATCTTAGTTGTATTGTGATCATTAAAAATAATACATTTCCATTATTTCTCTCTCAAAAGCCACAGTCACCATCCTTGCCAGTGATGATGGTCATGGAGTTTTGTCATTCAATAACAGCGATCACTTTTTCCTAAGGGAGCAATCAGCACTCCACTTCATGGAAAGTGTTGCTGTACTGAACATTATTAGAGAACCTCCCCAGGGGATATTTGGCACTGTGGCTATTCAGTATCTTGTGAGAGAGAGAAATTCTTCTGCTCCATCAGTGGATCTGACCCCTTCACAAGGATATATTGTGCTGGAAGAGGGAGTCAGATTCAAGGTAATATTGCAGGTGGTTATTACAAAATAAGAGTAGGGTTTGTTTCGACTACCTGGGAAGCATACAGAGATGTTCATGTTCTATGTTAGACCTGATTTCCTCTTGTATTTTGTTTTATCTCTTGTTGTTGAAAGAAGGCTCTATCAAAGATTGTGAGCGAGCCTAAGTCAATATGCTATGTGGAAATGTAGAGAAAATGAAGTATTTTAATACTCATTTCTATTTAATCATTGTCTCATTATTACTATGGGAATATCTATGTCTTTTTGCAACAGTTCTAATAAATAGAAAAGAATATAATGCGTAGGGTACATTCAGATAAAGTGAGGAACAATTTCCTTGTATGAAGTTGGCACATGGCTATGTATCTAAGAGGCAAATTTCAGACTATAGTAACAATTTACTTGAATAATAGAGCTAAAATATAATACAATATTTCATTCTCTATATTAAGAATACTTTAATTGCTCAGAACTGTACAGATTACATTACTGGAAGTGCAAGAAAATGTGGCACTAATGTGTCTCAAACAATGAAAATGTTATTTCTGGGTAGGAAGAGGTCCTAGTCCCTGCGGGGAGGGTGCCCTCATCCAAACAAAGTATACCTAGAAAATGAACGATCTTGTTGTTGAACTAGTTTTCTATTTATTTTTATTATTTAGGGTGAAATCCTGGCTCCATTGAAGTCAATGGGTGTTTTGCCTTTCTCCTCATTGAAGTAAGGATTTCACCTTTATTAGTTAAATAAAACTCCTATAATAAAGCAGATAGGTGCTGTACAATAAATACTAAAAACATATTGAACTCAGAATGGTCCTTCCTAAAAATTCACCTGGCCCAAGACATCCAGCTGACCAAAACAAAGCCTCAAAAGAACAGAAAATAAAATAATCTTCAACCAAAAGCCTGACTGAAGGAAGAGAAAAAGTCTTCTGAAATCTGAAGCTTTCTGTGTGGATTCAGTGATGGGAGCCAAGTCTAGGTTTTAGAGCTAGTCAGGAAATGTTTTTCTTTCCTGTGAAAGATAAAATGGTTTCATTTTCATCAACATTTTTCTTCTCAAGTTTTCAGGTTTTTGTCAAAAACCAGCAAATCCAAAATCTACAAGTTTTATTCTCTGGAAAAAAAAAAGTTTTCATTTTTAAAAAGAGAGCCTGAAAAATATAATTAAAAATGGATATTGCTGACATTTCTATTTTGATTAAAAAGCACTTTGAACAAAACATTTTGATGAGATCTAATGGGCTTGTATGTAAGAAAGCTCTGTCACTGCTCTTGGACCATTTTCAGGGACTAGTGAAGCTTAACTGATGTAGAGTCTGTAATAAGTGCAATGCAAGTCAAAATACATACATTAAAACTGTTGCAATAGGACTTAGGAAGTACACAGTATCTTCAATGTGTCCTAGGCGATGGAGGAACCCATTGTGCTAGGTGCTGTAACAAACACAGAACAAAAAGGCAGTTTCTGCCCCAAAGAGCTCATGCTTAAAGAGCCAAATGTAGGTGACTTCACTCACTCAGCGTATATAACTGTCTGGTCAGTGGGAAACAGGGTTGGGAGTGGTGGTGGAGGGGGAGATAGACAAGAAAGGAAAATAAATATAAAAAGGCAGGTTTGTTTTAAATAAAGGGAAATAGAAGAAAGTGTTCATGTGCTAAGCCTTCAAAGGGGTGGGGCACTCCTGAAGAAAAAGGTTAGAATCCACTACTTGAGTTTAACTCCCAGCCCCACTTCATTGCTTCTGTATTGTCCAGTTTCAGTAACTGCTAGTCCACTCACATGCTGGTGTACACTTTGATTAAGCACTGTGAAGGCACAGAACTGATGGCAGCTGGTGAAGTCGTCATATCTTAATGACTTCATCCACTTGTTTTGCTGTCAGACTCTGCATATTTCCGCCGTACTAGATGAAGAGCCAGAAATGGATGAACATTTTATTGTCACTCTCTTCAACCCAACGGGAGGAGCCAGACTTGGCACAAGAGTGGAAACTATGATCACGGTGTTACAGAACCAGGCACCGCTGGGGCTTTTTAGTATTTATCCAGTTGCAAATAGGTACTGTACACTAATTCAATTATTAAGAGGATAATTATTCATACTCTGTAGATAAGATCATTCTCTCCATTTTTGTTTGGTGGAATTGTTTAACAAAAACAAGGTAATGAGCAATCCACAATTTTAGGTAATAGAAATATTTTAAAATGTCTGATGTCTGTTAAATAACGCTGCTACTGTACTAGAATAAGACTGAAAATAAACAGATTTTATAGCACTGACATTTCTAAAAAGAAAAATATGGAGCCAGAGTTGGCCTGCTTGAGTTTTTAGATTCTGATTGTCATCTTGCTACTGCTGTAAAATTTATACCTATGTAACTTGTATCATTGTTTATCTAAATCGAGTGTTCGAGTGTGTTATGGGAAGAGTCATCATAAAGACTAACTTCCCTTTCAACTGTTCTTTAACAGCATATTTATAATTACACACACACAAAACTACTATGTTAAAAGAACATCATTCAGATTGCAAAGTCAAAGGAGCAACTCAAGAGCTAAGAAATATAATAGTCTCATTCCTTCAGAATCATTCTCAGCCCTGGTCTGCAGTTACCTGGCGATTGGTGGCAGTCGATGGGGAGTTACGCAAGCAGAGTAGCTTGCGTAACTCCCGTCGACTGCTGCACTTCCCTTCTGTGCGCCATCTTCACTGCACTTTGCCAACGGGACTTGTGTTCCTGTTGACACAGTGCTACGCCACTTGAGGGGGTGGATTACCAGCATCGACTTCTGGATTGACTGAGTGGGTTTTCACTGATCACTCAATCGATCCAGATAGGTCAATCTGACGGCGGTGACTTTGCCGCCTGTAGTATAGACATACCCTCAGTCTTCTTCCCCACCTCGCCCATCCCGACTCCCAGTCTCCTGGTCTAGCCAATCCCAGGTCCCTTCTTCCCCATATCCTCATCTGATCTCTCTCCCCCAAGCTCTGGTTTCCAGTTGCACCCAATCCCACCTACAATTTCTGTCGCTACCAGCTCCTAGTCCCAGTCTCTCTTCTACACTCCTTCTCCAATCTCAGTCCTCTTCCACCCCGCTTTTTTGCTCAATTAGTTCAAGTTCCTTTCCCCCACCCCAAGCTCCTCATTTGATCTGTCTCTCTACCCTATGTGGGCCTCCTGTATCCCCACACCATGTTTTCTGTCTCCATTGGCTCTCAATCCTAAACTAAACTTCCCCCATACCTTTGGTTCTTAATCCCAGTCCCAGTTTCCCCTCCCTGGCTCCTCTTTTGATCACAGTCTCTCCTCTCTGGCTCCAGTCCCAGTCCTGTCCCCCCTCTGCCTTTACCCCCCCACCAGCCAGGCTGCAGTCCCAATTTCCAATCCACCAAACTCCTTGCCCAGTCTGCTCCCCTTTCTCTTGTCCCCTCTGCATTCAAATCCAGGAAGTTCATCCTCCATGCCCATCAGGGGGTGGTCATTGGGAACACAAGAGAGAGAGGCTGCCTGCTCTCAGTGCAGGTGCCCAGACTTGACAGAGCCGACCACAGCGCACAGCTGCAGTTGCATTGAAAGCCTTGCTCTGTCCTGACTGGAGCATGCCTAGTGCACATGGATTCTTTGGAGAATTCAGCTGATATAGTGCAAGTCTCTGCTAAACTTGTGAGAATTGCAAAGGCTTATAATTTGGTCAAATTTGGGCCAACTTTTATGGGAATTGCAAAAGGCACCTCCTAACAAAAAGGCCACTAGTATACCAAATTTCAAATTCCTGTGCTGAAGCATAGATGTGCTTGAGTCAAATCACCAGAATTTTTAACATGGGTAAAATGTATTTTCCCCTACCCTCATTCCCAGAAATGCCTGAACAGTTTTAGCTGAAATTTTCTGAAATACTCAGCCTGACAGACATGTAAACAATCATCTCCAATGAGTAAAGTTTCCCCAAGTTATAAGCAGCTGAAATCAGGATTTTATAATGCACAGTGTTGGGCAACCTTAAGAGTAGTTCTGACAGCAGCTTAATCTATAAGGAAGTCTTTCCATCACTGTTTATTTTAGCACTGAAGCTGAATCACATAAATGATGATGCTTTTCAGCATACCGATTCATATGTTGTGAAAGGAATTTGTATTTCTCTTTTTTTGCAATTCTCACATTTAGGACAAGGTCTTTGATGATTGAAGAAGCCAATAGTACTGTTTATTTGAAAGTATCCCGAAGTAACGGGCTCAATATGTCTGTGAGTGTGGAGTGGGAGACCTTATCTGATACTGCATTCGGCATAAGTAAGTTCTTTTCTCAATGAATTTTGCTTTTAATAAAAGTTAACATTAATAAACTTGCCAAGGAGGCAGAGAGGCTAGTTTTGAAATGGAAATCAGCATTGATGATATACACTTGAGCATTAAAAGATTTCTTTGTGTTAAGATTCAATAGATAAAATGGCATCACTATATCAAGAACCAACTGTCACTTCTGTCAGAGCTGAGGGACTTCTGAAATCTCCACTATCCTCACATCAGTTTATATGGAACAGTATTGTCCCTTGTCTTCTCTTACATAGTCTTAGAAGTAGCAGCATAGCGCCCACAATATGCAAAAGTACCATAAGAGCTTCCATTGTAAAGCCTCAATCCTGACACATGCTCAGTTTTAGGCAGTGTGAGTAGCATAGGACTACTCATAGTGCCCAAAGATAAACAATTATATAAATCTCTGCAGGATTGAGGCCTAAATAACTTCACTGGGGCTATTTGTGTGAGCAAAGATACTCGCTTGCATAAAAGTTGGCAGGATTGGGGTCCAAGCTTTCGTTCTTGTCATTTAGCTCTGAGAATAGAGTGCTTTATATCATTCAAAATCCAGTTAAAGAAACCCGTTAGTTATGCAAGTCTTAACAAGTATGACTTCTGTCACATCTTGCAGATGATTGGGGAAAAATTCTTTTGTAGTTTTTTGTAGTTTTCCCACACCTTGCTTTATTTTGATCCTAATTAAATTTCATGTTGAACCGTTAAGAACTACATTCTACCTACCAAAAATTCTCTGTGTGACTTGCTTTTGTATTGAGAACACATGCCACAAAAACATGTATCATTTCATTGTGGACTGTGTTAATTGTTTCATTGTTTGAACCTCTGGATGCATTTATGCTAATAAAAATGCAAGTTCTGAGTGACGTCAGCAATGTTATTTTACTGGCATGAGGTCTGAACTTGGCTTGTGAAATCAAAGTTAAGACTGGAAAACCCCTCATGTATACTCGAGTAAGTAGTATTTTCAATGTATTGCAGAGGGTGGTATCAGTGTGCTGTCTGTCTCACAAAGTTTTGTGGAAGAGTCAGTATCTAGCTGGTGTTTCTTTACATCAGGAGAGTCTGTATATGGTGCTCTGTTGCGGACCTCCCCAGCTAGCTTTTCTTCTATCTATCAATGGAGAGGAGTTTTTGTTCCAATTGAGGTAAATGTTTTTATTTTAATCCATTGTGCATGGATGGTACTGATTGTATTTGCAATGTTCAGTTACATCATCAACTTTCTTTATGGGTCTCCTCTCAGGACTTCAGTATATGGAATCCTCAGAGCTGTGTGACATTTCACATCAATGGCTCTGCCTTTCTAGTTATTACTCATGGAGGACCCAAACAGGAATCTTCCAACAACAGTGTATATACATTCACACCCGGACTCAGGGTACTACTGGTAAGACTTCCACCTTATTTTAGATGCTTTAGAAAAACCCATTCCTGGGAGGCCAGTTTAGTATTGAGGTCCAGCATAGTACTTGCACTCTGCAATGACATAAAATATGGCATTTTTTAATAAAATGTTCATATACTTTAGTGTCCAGATCTTAATTTTGATTATAAATCAATTGATTTTAAACTCTGGTAGCACTGGACTACAAACAGCTGGTGCAACGCTATTTACTTAAAAGCAGTTTTACTTGTTTATGCCAGGGCTGATTTTGTCCATAATATTTTCATGACATTTTCATATGGAAATTATTGAATAGTCAGGTCTGTGCAATCATGGAACTTTTTTGATGTTTTAAGAAAGTTTTGTATTGAGTAATAGTCTTCTGTTAGGCAAATTAACCATATATGAGGGACTTGAATTACTTCACAAAGTTCTCCTATCCTTGTGCCTTCTTTATAGGTACAGACTTTCTCAGTTCCAGAAACCAGAGATGTAAAACATTTCACTGTGGATAGAAAAGATTATTTAATTATTGCAAGTCATACGACTGATTCCAAATCCATCCAGGTTGGAATGATCTCCGTTTACATTTTTAATATGTGTGTAGTATATGTTTAACTGTTTCATTATTAGAAATTCCGAAGTTGCAATTAGCATAATGTATATAAATACCATTCACTTGCTACCCTGAATTCTACAAGAAGCTGATCAAAAATGAAGTTTACAGACTGATTTAGGTTTACCAGTATTGTCTGCATGAACTCATCCAAATATACCAGATGTGAAGCACTTTTAAGAATCCTCTTACTTTGAAAATTATGAAAATTATGATATTATGAAAATTAGTACTTGTGCTAAAGGGAAGTAGGCAGCCTTAGAGACAAAAGTTCTCTTATCTGCAGAACAATTAAAGCTGCATGCAGCTTCTTCATACCACCCTACCATTGTGCCTCAACCTTTATATGGAGGGGGCATCTCTAAAGGTAGTTTGGTGTCCGAGCCCATTCAGTTTTTCACCTTCTGGCTGGGGCTACCAACAGGATGCCAGTGGGATGGTGATTTTGCAATGCAAGGTCTTGTCTCCTAGGAACTGGAAAGAGAACACCAATTGATTTCACATTAGATGTTAATGATTCATAGACTTCAAAGGCTAGTTAAAATTATCTAAAGTCTTTAGCATGACATCTGATTTCTGTTAGTCTAGCACAATCTGACTGTACCTAGATCTACAGAAAAAACCCTTTATTTATCATTTCCCATAGGTTTTCCAGTGGAATAATGGCCTTTTTGTATTGCATCATCAACTCCCAGTTTATGGTGCTCTGCATATGGCTGTATTTCCCAGAGGAGGTTTTATGTACCTAGCAGTTTCTCTGTTGAACTCCAGCCAACACCCCGTTCTGTATCAATGGTCAGATAATGAGTTTAGAAAACTTCACCAAGTGCCAGTAAATGGAATAACCCGCATGGAGGCCTTGACTTCTGGATCTGATATCTATTTAATAGTGGCAAAAGGTATGTTGCATGATACAAGAACATGAGTTTTACTAAGTATATGCTGGTCTGTTTGATGGGAAAGCCACTTAGCTCAGCACTGTAGACAGGGATTTGAGCTTGAGAGGAGAGAGGACTCAATTTCTCATGAGAATTTTATCAGTGACAATCTCTGTTATTTATTGGGCAGATAGAAATGATGCATTCTGTTTTTAAGTATGTGCAGAACTAGTGAAATGTTGATTTCCAACATTTTCCCCAGAAGCTTTGGGGGTTATTAACTCCTTACTACTGTAGTTGCTGTTAGCATCCTCTGCAACATATGTGCTGAGCAGAATTCATGACACAGCAATGGAGATGACCGTTACGCCACAGAGCTGTTACATTAGGCAGTCCGGCTTTCCTAACACACCCCTCTGTGTCTGGTGAAAAGGTTTATGGTACTCTTCCCAGGTAATTATGCATTGGTTTGCATTTGTCAACCTTAACCAGCAACCTTAACATTCTGGGGTGCATGGGTGTATATGTGCACATACATAGAAACCATGAATCAACATTTACCAACCACTTACCACAGATATCTCCTGTCCTAAGCATAGAGGAAAATGTAGTAGTCTGCCTAACTGTGTGGCTAGAGCTGGCAAATGCTGACTTTTTTATGTCAACTGACGTTACAGGCATTTAATTATTGGTCAGATTAATTGTGTAGTCAAGCTTGAGGTTTATTTCCTTTCCCCCTTTGCAGAATCCAGTAATTCAAGTGAAGTTTTGGTCTGGGAGACAGGACAGTCTTCCTTCAGGCATTTTCAGTCCCTTTCATCCATATCTATAAACAAAATCCACACCTTCATGCCTCCTTCAGGTTTAGGTAAGTTTTAGGTGACTACAGTCTTTGTTCCAAGACAAACTTTTACACTAGTAGGACCTTATTGAAAATAGTGCCGAGACAATGTAGTAGCTTCATGTTTCTGTGAAATTGTCAGTCCATCGTTCTTTTGTTGATGTGAATCAGCATTAGACAAATTACAATGATGCACAAAAAGGATGGGACACCATATAGCTCAGAATAACAAAAATACCCCAGAAATAAGGCATTATTGCAAATATATCAACTTAGTTACTCTGGTGGTTGGTGGTGATGCAGCAGACTTAACTGAGGGCTTCGTTTGAGAGAGACTGTGCACTTAATTGGGTTCCTGATTTGACAGAGCTCCGTGGTGCCTGGTGACCTCCAGAAGACAGGAAGGATAACCTCAGGTTTATGGATTAATGTTGACAGCAGATCTGGAAGAAACAGGCAGACGCAGATAGGAGAATGTATTAAATGTGACTACTACTATACACATACTAATGGTGACTGCCCGTTCCTGTCCAGATCGTTTTTCAGTATTTTTTAACTTTTGTTTTCCATTAGACTTACTTATCTGGGCCTATTCTGAACTTACCTATATGTGTGTAAGTGCCTTAACTACGTTGGAGTTACATTGATATAAAACTGGTGTAAGTGGATGAGCATTGGGTTCTCCTCTGCAGGCATTTACTTGGGACTTTGAACTGTATCTGTTGAAATAAAGAAGTAACTAACAATGCTAAGCAAATGTAATTTTGTCTCAGACCTTGAAAGTAAGACTGATCAGTGAGTTCCTGTGAGCGCCATCTCTGGCATTGCACTGAAAAAACTATTACACGTCTCTGAGCTTTTCCCTTTTTTTTTTTTAAATGCAGTTCATGTGCTACTAGCTGGTAAGGATAGATCAGCACTGTATTCCTGGAACTCAGAGGTAAACCAGTTCTCCCTAGTGCTGGAAGCGCCTTCCGCTAATCATATCACTTCGGTTACTACAAGGTCACTTAACTCCAACAAAAGCCTAATCGCTTTTTCTGGCGATTCTTACTCCAAGATTTATGAACTCACCACAGTTTCCAATGAGTCAGATTTTATACCTCGGTAGGTTTTTCATCTTATACCTCTCATCTTGGAGCTCTTCACTTTTTTTTTTTAATATTTCTTGTGATATTTCTAGTTGGGTTTTGGACAATATCAGACTCCCAGTCCTGTAAGTACTCTGGGTAGAACACTCATTGATATCACTAGGAGTTTTCCACATAAGGGCTGTTACAAAATCCATTGAAGTTAACAAGTGTCTCTCAGTGGATTGTTGATCATGCCCCATAGCACTTGCAATTAGGTTGCTTACTCTTGTGTTTGCTTAAAAAACACAACCCAAAAAACATGTATTTATTGTGGTTGATTGAGGATTCCACTTATGATGAATTTTTGGTCTTGTTTAATTATTTTGCTTCATTGAGAAAGACAAAGTAGGTAAGGTAATATGATTCATTGTTGTTTCCTTTCTTTAAAAAACCCTTTCAAGTGAAATTACCCCTTTGATCAATAAGAACATTAATTCAAATGCTTAAAAACACTTGATGCTTTTAATAAACAAAGCTTTCAAAAGCCAGTCTTCCATATTTGTTGATTTTGGATCTTAATATTCCTCTTTTCGTATGCCATTAGTGTGGTACTACTTACTTTTTACATACATTTATGAAATTATGCTGTGTAACATTTAAGGATGTTTGTGTTTTACAGACTTTTGCTTTTCTCTCCTATCCCCTCAGTTAGCTATTTCCCTCATTTTTAAGCTCAGTAGTCGAGTTTTAGTCTCTTGATGAATGTTTTAATTTATATGCATCCATAACAGTTTATGCACCTCTTTAATTCTCTTTCAAGTATTATAAATAAGGCTGAATGTTTGTCATGCAGAAAATATGACAGGGTTTTCCCATAAAATTTCTTGGTATTTATTCCCCTGACAAATCTAACCCTCAACTAAGGAAGATTCTTAAATAAATTTTTACAAACTTGCTGGATATATGTCCAGTGTGGTGCAGGATGGAATATGATTTTAAACTTTAAAATAAGGGCTTTTAAGGTATATCTCGTGATTTCTTGTTACCACAATTAAATGTTACCATAAATATTGTAGGCCACGGCTTTTACCTTTTTTAAAATTGAAATTATGACACTTGCATTTCTCTAATGGAAGATCCATGACAGTTTCCCATTTTGCGACTACAAACTACTCTTAATTATAATTATTCTGTGTGTGTGTGTGTTTATGCTAGTTCAGGTGAATTGATATTTGAGCCTGGAGACATGGAAGTTGTGCTGGCAATCAATATCCTTGATGACATAATCCCAGAGGAAGAGGAGTTCTTCACAGTATGGCTGAAAAACCCCAAAGGAGGTGCAGAGATTGGTGCTAATGGTTATGTTATCATAATTATTCCATCTAATGACAATGCCCATGGAGTCATTGCTTTTGCTCAGGTAAATCATTAGAATATAGATATATACTTTTTCCAGAATCAAGAACACTAACACATATATTGTTAACTAGAAAAGGTGATGAGCCTCATTTTCCATTGTCTTTCACCATTCTGATTTAGTGGTGGTTTACACCCACTCAGCATGATGTAAATGGCAAAAGAGTACCAGTATCTGTATGTTGGGTAAGATTTTAGTGTCTTAGTTGTTGGTCTGAGTAATATAAAGTCCGTTAACCTTAGAAAAGAAAAGCAAAAAGAAAAGCAAATCTGTTCCAGAGCCCAGAGTTTGGATTGCTGGAGTGGTGGGAATTTACACCTTTAGGACCTTTTGCTACATCACAACAGGCTCGTTAGGGTATATCACAGAGTGAACTGAAATAGTTGCTAGATCCACCTCTGCTCTGTTTCTGGCTACCACCTAGAACAAAGACATTTGGGAGGTGGCAGTTCTCTGTTAACATGGAAACTGTAGGTCTAGGACAAAGCATTGTGGGAAAACATACTAGATGTCTTTTTCTAAAAGATATTTGTTAGCTCAAACAGAAGTTTTTGGACTTGGAATTACTGGGTGAAATTCTATGGCCTGTGGTATACCAGGAGCTCAGGCTAGATGATCATAATGATCCCTCCTGTCCTTTAAAATCGATAAATCTATGATGGACAGCAGATATATAAGCACCTTCTTTGCCATCATTGTGAAAGAGACTAAAAGGAACAGGACCTGCAATGGAAAGGGCCAGGGCGTAAGCAGAGTAACAAATGGGAAAAGGAGTGCCTCTGGGAGTAATGGGTACTTTATGGGATAGAGTCCATATTAAATTCTTGTTCCTTCAAATGAACAGCCCCAGAATGCCTCTATTCTGTGCAGAAACTGCTAACGAGGGAGACCTGAATTGAGAACATATCTTAAATGGCGAGGTTACGTTGTGACAGGCATGTACAAGTCTGTGCAAAGCAGTCATGCAAAGGGAAATAGGAGCCAAAGAAAATCTGGAGGGAATGCTGGGGTGAAGATATTTCCCAAATGCACTACCAACTACTACAGAATCAACTGATAGGAGTATACCCTGGCTGGAAAATTGTATACATAGCACGTCCTCATTAAAATCAGATGCTGCATCCAAATTTGAAAAAAAATTCTAACATAAACTAGAGGAAGTTCCCCATGTTTCTCATCCACTTTAAAATTAGTCTGGGGATAAAATCTTTGTAGCCAAAATGTTCAAACTTGGGTACCTAGCATTAAGCCCACTAATGCATATTTAGGCTCCTCAGTAAAACTGACCTGATTTATTTATTTAACTAAATATGGCTTAGCACCTCTGAAAATTAGGGCACTTCCACAGAAGTGTGCAAATATAGATTTGCATACTTAACATTGGGCACCAAATTTTTAAAATTTTACTCTTAATTCCTCAGAATCATTTTGAATAATCAGATTTGTATAGGATCTCCATATGTTTCCTTGCCATTCCAATAATTTGTACGATTGTACTATATTTATACCTTTCCAGAATTCTTTATCTAAGCAAGTTGAAGAAATGGAACAAGACAACTTAATCACTTTGAATATTGAACGTTTAATAGGAACACATGGCCGAGTTACAGTACAGTGGATAGCCAATGGGAGCATTAGTGATATATTTCCAGCATCAGGAATGGTAAGTAATGATTTTGCTGAAATGAGTTAAGCACTGATTTAAAAATACTTCAGAAAATATCCCAGGTCCTAATTGTGGTTTCTTCCTGGAGAGCCCACGTATGGAAGAGTCACTTATTCTTCCCTCCACAGTGCGTAGTGACCCACTTTAGGACCAATGGGCCCTGGTGCATAAACTAATAGACATATGCTGCGAATTCTAGGATATTACGAATTATAATTACAAAGAGTCAAGGCCCAACAGATTATGAAGGTAGTTACTTTATTTTTTCCAGGAATAATTGTTAAGAGACAGGAAAGGGAATTGGTTCAAAGAGAACAGGCAAAGAATCAAGGATGTCCAATAAATGAATACTCAACCATTCCACCAAAATGAACACTCCTCCCTCAAAAGCCTGCTCTAAGTGAAGAGAATGCCCCCTAAGGTCTTTCCAGAAGCTTTAGCTAGCTGGTGGAGTTGGAGCATGAAGAAGGGTTTGGTGTCCTTCACTGGGAAACCTGGCCATTCTTCGGCTCAGGTGCCGGGGAGATCTACTGGATGCAGCTGCCAGTCAGTGCTTTCTGGCATGGTGGAATCTTGGGGATCAGCCTCTCTTTTATGGAGTGGGTGCTCCTGGTCATTTGAGTACTGTGAACCCCTGGATCCCAATGCAGAGGGGGAGGGGCTCATCAGGCAGGCAGCTCTTTCAGGTCAAGAAGGACAAATGGGAGATAAGGTCCTCTGCCGCACAGAGCAGGTCAAAAATTGTGTCCTCTCCTGCTACTGGAACCTGACTCTGCAGCCAGCTCTGTTTCTGAGCCCTCAAAGACTTCACCACCCCGGGCTTAGCTAAATGTCCTGGCAGTCCCAGGCATGTGCAAGCTCTCTCGGGTCTGTAGTTGGTAATGTGGTTGTGCCCATCAGGCTCTGGCCCAGGCCCCTTTGTCTGTTTTTGTGTCTCGAGCACAGTGAAGCAGGCAGTTTCTGTTTCAGTCCCTATGCTGCTGTTTGTGGAAGCTGGTTTTTCTCAACTCCCCCGAGAATGTTAAGGGCAGCTACATAGTTATTTTAAATGTGTTCAGTGCATTTATTTATACATATATTTAAAATTTTGTCATGACACTTAAAACAATGATAGAATTGTCAAGAGTGGATTATAGATGGATGAATAATGAACTTAATGTACAGCAAATAGTTTATTTGAAAAAAATATCATGAAATTAGTCAGCTAAGTTGTCAGCTGAATATTATTCAACTATCGTTAGTATTGACATTGTGCCCCCAAAATCAACATTCGTTAGTAAGAGGATGGTTTTTGGTTTTCAGCAACTTACTGAGTTTCTCACTGTCTTGACTTTGAGAAAGAAGCAAAGCAAAGTGAATGGCACAAAAAGCTGCAATGCAGTTGTGTTATTAGTTTGAAATTATTGAATTATGCTGAGGCCAAAATTTTCAAAATGAGTGTTTGAAATAGTTAAATACATATTTAAGAGTTCCAGATAAAAATGGCATGATTTTCAGATGTGCTGAAGTCATTGAGTATTGTGGGTACTCAGCAACTCCAAAACTCAGGCTGTTGTCAGTTAAGAATTATTTCTCTTTCCCATTTTATCCCTGTGCTTCTGATTGTTTTGCCCCAATTAAACAACTTGCATTTTTGCAAAGTGATTCTCTTTTTGCTGTTCCCTGCCAGTGTTGCTAACCTTCTGGATCCCTTTCAGTTGTTCTTTTGTTTTCAGTGGTGTTTCACCACGTCCCAGTTCAGCATCATTTGCATATTTTGTTAATCTCTGTTCACACGTTTTTCACTGATGGATTTTTACAAAAGCCAATCTTGGTGAAGGTACTTGCAGCAATAGTATGGAATAAAATGTTTGATCTATTTTTTTTTTAAACTTTTAGATAACATTTTCAGAAGGTCAGGCCCTCTCCACAGTCACCCTGACAGTTCTTGCAGACAACATTGCAGAGCTTTCTGAAACAGTTGTTATCACACTCACCCATGTAACTACTGTGGGCACTAAGGATCCCATGAGAGGAGCCATCATAGATCCTAAGAGAGCAAGAGCAACGCTTACCATTTTGCCTAATGATTCCCCCTATGGTGTAGTTGGCTGGCATACAGAGTCTCTCTTTGTTAAAGTAGCAGAGCCTGAAGGTAAGTCAATCTTATGTTCCTGCTAAGGAGCAAACATAATGGCATACAAAGCCATCATCTTTGGAAGTTCTGCTATCAATGATATGCGTTTTTAACGACGAACATTCTGTAGTTTTAAAAATAATTTAAATTTGAGCAAAAACCAAAAGAACAGTAGTAAAAACTTAGTGACAAACAGAAGTGATACCCCAGCAACCAGCACGTCCTTAGAAATACAAAACTATGCAACATTCCTGTGTATAGGATGTTTCATATGCACTGTAAATAAAAACTCGCCAATTATTTTTGCAAGTTGATTGTGATGTTAATTTGACTTATGTTACTTTCACTAATACATAGAATCCCTCTCTTATTTTGCTAAATCTGTTGGTGTGTTGTCTCGTATGCATTGCACTAGAAAGTAAGATTATTCTTAGTGAATACTATTGCCTTCTTATAAATTGCTGCATATTAAATATTTGTCTTTAAACTTAAGAATTTAGGTGTTAAGGGATACTTTGCCTTCACTGTTACACATTTCCATTTTCTGCCCTGAAATTTAATTGTCACCTTTAGATATTATGAACCATATGCTGCATATTTGTTAACTATTAAATATTATCTAATTAAAGACAAATGGCTACGCAGGTAGCTGCCAGACATCAGAAAATCTTTGGAGGGGAGATGGCGTGTGACACAGTGTGTTGCTACCAGGCTGCTGCTGTTCCCAAGCAATGGATTTAACTGTCCGTTCCCATTCTCTGACTTGTAGTGGGGACAAACAGGGATGTAGGTAGGGGGACAAGAAGTGTCACCTGTGCCATGATGTTGGTGCAGTCATACAAGGTTGTGGAACTTTGCTGGACTCCTGAAGAGTGAATTATTGTAGCCTGGGTTTATGGGCTGTATGGACTGTGAGGTGACAACAAGAACCAACTTGCTGTCAGGTTCGATTTATATGGATCCCTCAAATAAGGAGTGACAAAGATTGTTTTGCATACAACTTTGTTTTACTTGCAACAATCTATACATTAACAATTACAATTAAAAAAGATCACCATCAATTCTTATTTAATACAACAACTTAACTACTTAAAACACAATCACAATTACAAATGTACAATTATATATACAAAGCTAGCTTACACTATAGGGTTATACTTATACTATTATACTTACACTGCACCAGTGAGATTTGTCAGCAGCAAAGCAGCACTCCAATTCTACTAGTACAATTCCCGGGTTTACATCTGAGTGGAAAATACTGTCACACTCAGGTTACACATCTGAGTGGAAAATACTATCACACTCAGGTTACACAGCCCCACACTCTATACTTAGGTTTGAGTGGCAAGCTGGGGAGAGACAGTAGGTAGATCACGCCTACATGTAGAACTATTCTGTTGTTCTTCCAAAGATACGGGACATCTCCAGTTTACTTCCTGTTTCTTGATCACCTATATTCTCTTCCTCACAACCATATGCCCACTTTTTAGCCAATTAGAAGTTTCCAAGAGCGATGGGGTAATTGGGGACTGCACCCCGAAACAGCGAAACTGACAGAGTGAAACCGGATTTTATTCTTCTTAATTGTCCAGCTGTTGTTTGCTGCTGACAAAGAATCACCCATTGCAATACATGTCTAAATGCTATTCAGATGCAGTTTACTGAGTTTCGAGTCAGATTTTGCTACAATACATGAATGGATACTGTTCAAAGGAAGTTTCTCAGAGATTGATACTATTTAGATGAAGTTTACTGGGTTTGAAGTAACAGGTTTTCCAAAAACTACATTCTGATTACATTGCCTTTAGTACTTAGCGCCTGCTGACTCCTCCCGGCGCTGGTAAGTTTCACAGAGATTTTGTTACAATACATGGCCGGCCGAGGGTTGATACAAAGCAGTTAGCATTTTACATTTCAGTCCAATGAGTTTATATTCCTATTAATTTAAAATGGAGTTGGGTCACTTTAGTTATAAAATGAAACAATGTTACCATAGACTGGACTGCCTGCAGAGTCACAGTGGTCTTCAGTTGAAGATTTTTCCCTGCTTCATGTTGTCCATCAGCAGTTATTGTTCCTGTAGAGCTCACATCCTTCCCCCGTACAGCTTAGCCCCACCACTACAGTTTTCCCCCTCACCTTGCCTTGCCATCCCCTCCAGCTCCCAATCTATCCTTCTCCTGGTTCAGACTTTTCTCCTTCCAGCCCCTTCTTTGACCTTGGCATCCCATCACCCTTCCTCTCATACAGTTTCAGAAACCCTCTGCCCAGCCTCCTGATCTTCCTTTCATGCATGGGGCTGAAAAGTTTTCACAAAGTATTTTTTCATTGGAATTTGTTGATCTGGTGAAATTGAAATGAAGCTTTGACAGAACCCAGACAGAGTTCCCAGTTTCCTGCCAGCTTGCCCACCTGGGTTCTCGGTAGCTAAATGGGAGTTGTGCTGACCCAGAAGTCAGGTAGCCCTGGAAGCCTCAGGTTCCCATCCCTTCAGCAGCCAAATGGGCTAGGGCTTCAAGGGTTTCCAGGCTCTGGCTCCCCAACTGCCCACCAGGTGGATTTTTATTTAAAATCTATCAAAATTAAACATTTTGATGTTTCAAAATGATTTTTTTCATATTTTTATTTTGTGGAGGATTTCAAGATTTCTGAAGTTGTTTTTGTTCTAAATTGGAACCAAAACACATGGGAAATGCTCCACAAAACAGAAATATGAAGAAAAAATTCTTTTAAAAAAAAATCACCCAGCTCTAATAGCAGCCACCCACTTGAGATTCCCCATTTCCATTTCCCCAACAGACATGTCTTTTTTCACTCCTGTCCCTACCAGCAGGTCTATCAGGATTCACCCAGAACTTCCATCCTGATGTAAGTGCCACAAAGGTAGAGGAAAACAGATGTTGTGTCCCCTTTTCTGTGCATGGACCATGCTTTTAGGGGCCTAACCCCTACCTTTGTCCATCACAGGTTCTCAGGCAAAGGAGTAGTGTGTCCAGCAGATGTAATCAAGTTGAATTTTGTAGTAACATGTGTTCTATCCATATGTGTAAAACATATTCCCCATGCTGCTGCTGCATACAATGATTTGTGTTTGACAGTTGATAATTTATTGGATTTTAATCTGTAAGTGATTCATTTTTGAGTATTTCAGAGCATGTTGCATGTAGGGTTTTTCCAGATTAAAAGTAATGGAAATGGACATTGTATTGCAGTTCAACATTTACAAGCAAAAACATACACTAGTCCCCTTTTCCCCTCCTTTTGTCTTACCCTTATCCTTCCTCATTTGTTTCTCCTACCCACTTGTATTCCTCCTGCCCTAGATACAGGACTTCTAGCCAAGCTGTTGGTGTTCTGCAATTTTTTGGACTCTGGTGAAAAATCTAGTTTCCCAAAGTGGATCTGAATCATCCCTGGTATTAGTGCATCTCCTTTCCTGGAGAATATGAGTTCTATACATGCATGAATAAAGGGCAGTTCCTGACTAACACCACCAGAGTCACTGCCACAGAGGTCATTTCATATATCAGTATCAATAGTTATTTCAGAATGATTTAAGATGCATGAAGGGCACTCGAAACACGGGGGTAGGGGGAACTGAATGACAATATATACATTAAAGTAAAGGTTTTGTATAGCAAATGTTTTTAAAACATTATAAAATTCAATTATGTTCCTCCAAAAATTTCCCTCTCCAAATGCTCCCCACCCCTGCATTTTGTGCAGAGATTCATATGTTCATTCATGTCATATCATGAACTTTCAAATTGCTTGAGTTACTAAATTTGTAGGTATAGAGTGGGCTGGTTGTGATGTTGAACGTAAATGCATGCTCTAACATTCCATTGATTTCGGTGAGTGATTAATGGGATAATTCTAACACAGTGAGATGAAGTGGAACACCAGCAGGAAAGGGTTACAGCAATCATATGTTAAATCAGAGCTAATATAGATTTATTTCCCATTTCATCTTGCAGAGACTTCTACTATTGTTACTTTACAAATTCTTCGAGAACAAGGATTTGTTGGAGATATTGCAGTACAGTTGAGCGCCAAACCTAATTTTGCCCTTCAACCCTTCAACCAAGCCATGGAGAATCAGGATTATGTGATTGAAAAAGAAACAATAATTATGGGAGAGAACATGATCACGACTTACGTTGTAGTCACCATTTTGCCTGTGAGTAATTGAAAAGAAGAAATGTTTTTGTTGCTATATTTTAAAGGAAGATTATAGTGTAAATTCTGTCCAGGGGCAAAAGGAAAAGTGTAACATTCTGTAAGTGTTGCAAGGGGAAAATTGGCTCATTAAATAGAACTGTGTCCATCTGTTTCAGCAGAATTTGGATATTGGTAACTCGTTTGTGATCCAAATCCAAATTCTTTGCTTTATTTACTGTAAAATAAGTAATTTAGTTTTATGGAAATTTGGTTTTTGTGAATTTTAAACCTTCTCGGGAACACGCTGGGTTGTAAATTTGGCACAACTTCAAACTGGGTAAAATTTACTTCACTTTACATGCCTTTAACAGATTTATTATTCAGAGTCAAAAAAAAGGTGAAATTATTGGGCCCACTTATCATGAACAATAAAAGTTTTGGTGTTATAGGATGTTCAAAGTCGTTCGGGTCCTCAGAGTCAACAGTGTTTTCAGAAATCCTTTCCCCCCTTTTTATAGGTGGTGTGATGTGAGGCAGGAAATTAGTTATTTAATTTCAGCTGTGTGGTTTTACCTGATACTGCTCAGTCAGCAGCCAGTCAGTTTCCTTCTTTCATTATATCTATCTTATAACATGAACTTACAATGAAGGCGACATTTTAAAAACATTTTCACAGGATAATGTTCCAGAATTACAGGAAGGATTTGTAATCAATATTACTGATGTGCGTCTGATGGATTCCTCTCTTGTTGGAGGGCAGCCAAGTGTGAAGAGACTTGGGTTAGAAATAGCTGAGGTAACAATTGAAGAGAATGATGACCCCAGAGGAATATTTAGTTTCAATGTTATGAAGGTAAGACTGAATTTTCAACATTTACTATTGTATTTAGCTGCAAGTTCTGTGTTTTTAGGCTGCATTTTAAATTTGCTTTAAAAAAAATTTCTAGCACTAAACATCAGTTACACTGACCAGATACTGGAAACGTGATTTCTATACAAAAGTTTCCTCGCTGCTTATATACTTAGCTCATGAGAACACTGGAATTGCAGCAGCACTAGTGGGTTACTTTTTTACCCTAACATCAGATTAACATTTTGATAATAATCAGTATTACTGTCTTGTTTTATAGATTATATATGAAGGGGCTCAATTATTACTTTAAGGCATAACCCCTCGCCTTTAGAATCATAGAACTGTAGGGCTGGAAGGGACCTCAAGAAGTCATCTAGTCCAGTTCCCTGCACTGTGGCAGGACCAGATAAACCTAGACCATTCCCGACAGGTGATTGTCTACCTTGTTTTTAAAAGCTTCCGATAATGAGAACCTCCCTTGGAAGCCTATTCCAGAGCTTCACTACCCTCATAGTTTAAAAGATTTGCCTAATATCTAATCTAAATCTCCCTTTGGCCACTTTTGAACATTTTGATATTAGCCTTTTTGCAAGGATGAGGAAAGAGAATCACATTTGCCTTGGCACTCATGTTTTCTGAATTTTCAGGATTTTAGTGGAGCAGTTGCTGGTTATGAGGTACCTCCACCACAGAACGTATTGAAGCTGCCAGTTGTTCGAAAGGCTGGGATGTTTGGGTCAGTAAAACTATACTGGGAAGCCATGCCTGCCAGCGCCACTGTGGAAGACTTCATGCCATCATTTGGAAACCTTACATTTGCGGATGGACAAGTATGCTGGTGCTGAAAATATAAAAATTTCTGAGTAACCAAATCAGGGCCTTTTACATTTGCTTCCTATAAAAGATCTGAGTATCTCAGAAGACATTTCTGCTTACGGTTTATGGTCCAAATCCTGTGAACAGTTGCACAGGTACTTAACTTTTAAGCACACGCATAGTCCCATTGACTTTAGTAGCACTATCCAAGTGCTTAAAGGAAAACACATCCACAAATCTTTGCCAAATTGTGGCCTATATATTGACACCTCCACCAGTTTAAAAAAAACAACCTGTTAAGTGGGAAACCCATAATTAGCCAATATTTTGTGTGGACTCTCACAAATCTTTGCCAAATTGTGGCCTATATATTGACACCTCCACCAGTTTAAAAAAAACAACCTGTTAAGTGGGAAACCCATAATTAGCCAATATTTTATGTGGACTCATACAATGAATTTGTACATTTTCTTTGCTGCATTGTTAGACTTCATGTCATACTTTGAGACATAAATCGTGCACTTCAGGAGCAGCTGATTCATATAATGGAAAATGGACCTTGGGCAAACAAAAGTATACTTTGTGAACAAAATCATATTTATAGCTACATATAATATGTTCTGTGTATTACTAAGTACTAAAGAAGTTTATGGCCAAAAAGGTTATCAGGAGCCATTGCATTCTGAACATGTTTTCTCATTTGTAGTATGAGGGACATGGATAACAAATTAGAGAAGGAGTTGGCAATTTTCAGTGTACACCATTGTGTTGTGACCATTGTGTACACCATTGTGTCTTTTTGTATTAGTGTGAAAGTCTGTTTAAAAGGGCCCTGGTCAAATTAAATTATTTAAATAATTGTCTAATTTAAAAAAATCAGTGTTCTGATCACCCTTGGAATAATTAAAAAAAAATTCATCAGAATTTTCATAATTGTTTTTTCTGCTCCCCTGCTGTTGTTCAAACATGCTCTTGGATGGGTCCAAGAGCTGCAATAGCTCCACACATTTAGTCTCACCCTCTCCTTTCTGTGCTGTGGGAATGGTTGCCTGCTGCTTTCTCAGTTTCACATTCAGCTTTGATGCTACAGCTGCCCTCTCTTCCAGGGCTTAAGAAAGCGTGTGCACCTGAGCTTCCTTAAGTGTAGTGTATGAGGCAGGAAGTGTAAATGACTGTCGACAAAACAGCTGAAACTGACTGAAGGGCTGAAGTGAAGAAACACTTCAAACAGTGGTTTGTTTTGGTCTAATTACTTTCAGTAATAGTGATCTTACTGGTTACTTGTAACAATAGTAAACCCAAAAATTCCAGATGGAAATCTGATTATCAAGTTCATGGTATTACTTTAATTCACAATATATTGGGATTTCAATAGGTTATAGATTCCTCACAGTTTTAACAGAAATTCAGAAAGTGTCCATAAATGAGTTTTAAAAATATTTCTAGCATTCTGATAGTTTTTTGTTTTAAAAAGTCAAATATATAAATAAATAAGCAAATTATTGAGCCAAACTAAGAACATTTAGCAATCCTTTGCAATTCACAAAATCTAATGCTTACATTTTCTGATTTTCATTCATAAAATACAGTAGGTTAAATTCATCATTGCATCCTGTAATGTTTTATTGGTTTGTTCTTATTTTTTTGCAGGCTACAGGGGCGATAGAGATCACAATCATAGATGACAGTGCAGTAGAATTTTTAGAGCTGTTCAACGTCACTTTAATCAGGGTGACAGGTGGTGCCAGACTTGGAGATGGTACTGTGGTGACTGTCACTATTCCACCAAATGACTCTCCTGTTGGCGTATTTGGGTTTGAAGAAACAAATGTAAGTGTGAGCAGCCTGGTGCAGGAAAAACATTGTGTCATCAACCACAGAATTACATAGAGTCAGCTATCAATGTGCAGATTTTACTAAACATAGCTTTCAGCAATGCAGGCTGTTATAAATTTTATATTTGTACAAAACCTTGTTTCTGCAACCCAGCGTCTCCCACCATTCTTGACGTCTGGGGCTGATCTGGTCACCCTCGCAGCTCATGGAGGTGGATCAGCATTTTGGCGCCACTTCTCTGTTCACGTCCCTACTACTGCTTATGCTTGTGATCGGGTTCTCTGCCTCCGCAGCAGCATGCAGATGTTCGTTTCAGTGCTCCTTTTCTTTCCTCCACCTGGAGGGGCATTTTTTTATTAATTTTGGGGCAGAAGTGAGCAGTGTTCTCCATCTCTTACTCCTCCCACACTTGGGCCAGTTTTTAGTCAGGTGTTGGAATCCAGCTGGAGTCTCCACTGCAGTGCATCCCTGCTGTCTCCTCCACCCCTTTTTTATGTTGATGGAGAGCAGCCTAGAAAGCACTGAAAGAAATCCAAATGATGCTCCATCTGTGAAACTGCCTTTCTGAGTTTAGCAGATGGTGAGTTGTGCCCAACCTGCTGTTCCAGACTCTGATAGGTCCAGGGGCTATGAGTTGTACTGGCATGTGGGATCCCCTACCCACCAGAGCAGCTGCATCTCCAAAATGGAAGATATGGATCTGGGGTCTCAGGGCAGAGCAGGAAGAGGCTCCAAGGATGAGGAGCACCGCAGTCAGCCGACTGAGGGGTTAAGTTCCAAGGGGTCCCTGGAGAACAGAGAGGGGAAACTTGTGAGGGGTCATACGCCTTAAAATGGGTTTTGAGTGTCCTGGGAAAAGAAGCAGGGGAGAGTTCCCCTTCTTCCCGGTTTGACCAGAGGGTTGTGGAAGTGTTTCCCCTTTACTCTCTCTGGAGGAATGGGCTGCAGCAGGTGAAGACTCAGAAAGAAATCTTGCAAGAGGACTTCAGGAAAATTAGCTGGGAAAGGCTTTACCAAAGCCACACTGGAGTTTGTATGGTCTTCGTTAGAAAAAAAGGGGGGGGAAAATCAAGAGGAAGAAAAAGTCTAAAAGATGTAGGAGATGTGAGTCCTGTGATGACTCCTCCACCAAGGGTGGTGAGTTGTCAGGCTCTGACTCTCATCAGAATTGTGGAAAGACTCAGCAAAGGCTTCCCCCTGAGAAATTTGAGGCCATGTGCAACAAGGTTGTATCCACTATTCAGATTCAACCCACAAGACCCTCTGAGAGTAAGCCTCAGAGCAAATTTCTCCCCTTGTAATCATCCCTTGAGGCAGTGATTCTCCTACACTTCTCCTTTGAGGAAGTAATCAGGGATAACCCAGACCAAGGGCAAGCACATTAACAAAAATAATCATAAGTTCTACAAGATCCGGGAACCAAAGGACCTGATTACTGAGATACTGAAGACTGACACTACCAGAGAATCCCTGGTGAGAGAGATGGTTATCCCCTTGGGATCCCATGGCTAGAAACAATGGAGGCCACCCTTAAAAATAACTTTGCCTCCTCAGCCTTTCTTCATGCATCTGTAGCAGCTACTTGCTTTGCGAGTTCTTCTGCCCCCAAGAGCAGAGATCACACTGACTTTGGCTCTATTTTAAGGAAATTTCCCTGGAAACAGCATTCATTGCTGATGCTTTAGAGGATGCTATGAGAGACTCAACCAAAGCCAGGGCCTCCAACTCAGTGACCAGGCACCACCTATAGCTCCATTCCTGATAGCCACTAGAAACATGCTGTGCTCCATCAATTTTACAGGAGGAGCCCTACTTTTCAGATATAAGCTAGACAGTCTAGTGGCAGTTTTACCCAGAGTTCTGCCAACCCAAAGCTCTTGGTAACTTTACTCTATGTGAGGTGGTGTTAGAAAATAAATCAAATGGAGATATGGCCGTCCAGCTGATACATAGACTGGTAGAAACAGTATAAGACAAGAGAGCTATCACTTAAAAGCTATGCTTTACTTAGTTTCAAGCACTCACACACGTCTGCAACAGGTTAGTAAAACACACTCAACCCTCAATAATTACCAAAGTTTGGAGTGGCTTTTGAGTGGTACAGTGATGGCTTTCTAATAAGCCAGTTTTCCATCTGCCTTTGAAGGACCCCAAAATCTGTGTCCAAGAAGAGATCCCAAAGAGTCCAAACCTTTTCCCCCCCTATTTATCTTAGTAGACAATAACATGTCAAGAAAAAATCTTGTTGGGCAAGCAGTTTCAAAAGCTAATTAAGAAGTTGTCTTAGACCTTTTGGAACACATCTAATTAACTGTTTATGACAAAGACTGCATAGGTCTCTGCCTCTGCCGAGAGCTGAAGCTAATAGGAAGGATTTCCTTGAGGAATGAGTTGCACACCACAGACTAATGGTTCAAGGAGATAGTGAGCCTGGGATATTCCTTCAAGTTACAGGCTGTACCCCATCTTGAGCGATCCTATAAAGCATGATTTAATCCAGAATGAGAAATCTCATGTCCTGGATACAGAAGTAATAGTGACTATCCCTTCAGAAGAAAGATTATCAGGGTTCTACTCCATCATTCAGAAGCATTTAGGGGGGAAACTGTGCTATTCCAGACCTTAAAAGGCTCAGAAGGGGATGAAGAAAATGTAGTTTCAGATACAGACCCTAACCTCTGTGATGTCATCCTTGTTCCAGGGGGATTTTCTGACATCAGTGAATCTAGTGTACGCATACCTTCACATCCTAATCCGACCCTGCTATTGCAGATGTGGAAAGTTTGCGTATGGCAGGGAACATTATCAGTACTAGATGCTCCCATTCAGCTTGCCCTTGGCCACCAGGGTCTTTACAAAGATGGTGGTGGTAATGTGAACCAGACTCAGATCACAGGGCATCCACCTGAATTCCTTCCTAGATGATATCTTAATGCGAGCTCCAGCAACAGCACACAGAGCTACATCCCTGGCATTGACTCCCATGCAGGTGTGTGGCTTTATTAACAACATTAAGAAAAGCTCCTTGATTCCGTCCACCAAAATAACTTACTTGGGAGTAGACGTAGACACTTTGATAGCAAAGGTCTCAGGAGCAAAGTTAACAGGTGCTGTGGTTGAAACTGCAGAGGGCGTTTTCACAAATGCCTTGATCTGTCTTGTTATGCTGTCATTTGCTTGTTGTATTTAGTAGTCAATATTTTTGAAATCACTGATCTCTGTTTTCCAATACCATTCTGGTTAGGAAGAACAGGACCTGGTCTCTGTGCTAGACCTGCTTGTGAGAGCTCAGTGCTGAGTTGCCATGTTTTCCTAGGCCCTTTTCTCACCTACTTCTCACAGACATGGCAGACTATCGCTGCAGCCTCTGTGACATGGGCTCTGGCAGACATGGGTAGGCCCTCCTAGCACGCACTCTCGTAGAGCCTGTCAGAACCTTTGAAAATCAGACCACTTCTTTTTTGTGAGTTTAAATATGGATTTGGGAGCTTATCTTTGGGGACTCAAGTTTGAAAATATTGGCCTAATTGTGTCATGCAAGAGTGCAGCTTGCCTGTGTAGAGAGAAAAGGACTTCAGAGAAGAGGAACAAAAAGAGGGGTCTGGTCTTCTTCCCTATGGAAATCCATGATAAAATGTTGATTGATTTCAGTAGCAGCGGGACTGGGACTGAAAGGGAGTGATAAATAAAAAGGATTTGAAATGTTTTCATCCTGTCCACCAGAATAAACAAAATAAAATAAAAAAACCAACATTTTCATTTTCTGTGTTCTTCAATTGTTTGTTTATTTATTTGTTCCCTCTCCACTAAACGTTGACAGTTTGAGGCTTCATTTGAAAGTAATAAGACGATAAGGGTGGCATCTTCGGTTTTGGCCAATTGCTTGAAAATTAAGTACAGACAACAATCAGAACAAAGAGATTATAGAAGATACAGTTATTATGTAAATCCTTGTATTCTGTAGTAATGGCTGTCAAGCAATCAAATCAGATTTCCCCTATCTTAAGGTTAGTGAGAAATAACAGTATAGGGGTCATGCTAATCAGATACCGAAAACAAATAAGCATGCAGGGAAGTGAATACACAGTGTTGAAAACATATAGGTATGAGTCATTGCCTCTATATTGTTCCTATCCTACTAATGATTGAATCTCTTGCATTTCAGTTTAATAATACTTGCAGAGATCTCATGTGAGTTGCCTGAGGATGTGTTGAATATAGCTTTGATGTTTTGCAACAATGTTTTTCATAGAAATCAAAGATAGAAAAGGCCTGTAAGGTTATCTAATCCTTCCTTCCTTTTGCTAGTGTTTGATTGTTTTCTACTGTATATTTTCCAGTACTGATGACTCATTGTATGTAATTGGGTTGAATCATAGTGGATGCAGAAATAACTTAAGTGGTCAATCTTTGCTAGCAGAATTCAACAATGTGCATTGACTTCTGTTGATTTTCGGTCTTGTTCCTCAGAGACACAGTTGAGAATAATATAATACAGTTTTAGATGCCATCAATAGCAATGTTTATAATACTTTTCCCAAGGCAACTGTTATAAGAGTATAACATATTAATGCTTTTTCTTAACTCTTCTCTAACTCCTTCTCCTCCTCCTTCCAGGTAACGGTTAAGGAGCCCCAGTCACCTGGAGACTCTGCTGCAAGTGTGTTGCTGACTGTGTGTCGGAGTCAAGGAGGATGGGGGCCAGTCCGAATTATATGGATTCTTGAGGAGGCAGCTAGATATGATCTCTCTCCTCTGAATGGAACTCTTTACTTTAATGAGGTACTCCCAAAACTTCAACATCCCATTTGCTTTTCTTATATTTGTTTACATTTTCTTCTTTCCCACTTGTACTAGTGGAGAGTCATAGTCTGTTATAACACAATACAAAAAAATGTGGTAGTGTCAACAACATCAGATATTTCCAAATAGAAAAGAAGAGATGTCTCATTCTCTGGAGGGCCTCAGTATAAGGTAAGTCACCCAGGAGGTGTGGGGTTTTAAAATGTTATAAATTGTCTTTTTATAAAGAAAAAAAATTGATAGAAATGTAATAAGGATCACGGAGAACAATCATTCCTTTGCATTAGCTGACAGACTAAATGACTGCTACTTTATACCAAATTAATTGCACCGAGTATTATATTTATCATTCAGATATATTGCTACTGGAATCTTTAAGTAATAATGTCTCTGAGTAGTGCTACAGATGGGCAAACAACTTTCACTTTTTTCTGCTTTTTGCCAACTTTTTAATACTTGTTTAAAAGATTGCTGAGGCTTCAGAGAGCACCAGTAGTTTCTGAGAGTTCTAACAAACTGGAATACAACTGCATTCTGGGCAGACGGTTAGCTAGAAAAACACTTGAAGACATTCTGTTAGCCTGTAGTGTTGGGCATGACTCAGAATTTCCCTCCTGTGCAAAAGTTTGCATTTTTGGAAGCCAAAATCTTGGAATTTTTAGTGGAACCTAAAACTACAAAATGTCATTTGGAAACACTGCAGCTCCTAGGATTGGACTGCTTGATCTTACGTGAAAAATATCAACCTAACGTATTTGCCATATTTTTCTGATTCAGACTGAATCCCAGAAGACAGTTGTTTTGCAAGCAATACAAGATGGCCAAATGGAGGGGAATGAAATGTATACAGTTCAGCTACTGTCTACTAATGATGTAGAGATATCCCCAATAACTGGTAAGGAAATAATTTGCTATTTCATCATATGAGGCAGCTTCCAGTTATAATTTCAGAAGGCCTTTTTATGCTAGATTTTTGTTTTGCAGTATCTATTTGTGTGAAGATGTATAACTAGCTGATCACTTTTAGAAATTCTCAGTCTTCAAATATTTTATTATCTAGGTTTTGATTTACTGGAGGAAAAAAAAACATTAAGGGCCAGTTTTTGAGATCATAGTTTTTTCATGACAAATTAATTATGGGTCCAAATTATAGAACATAGATATATACAATAATTAAGTGTTAAAAGTGCCTAAGGACCTGGAAGCTTTTGCAAATCCAAAATTGAAAATGTTAGAAAATGTAAGATAAAGACAAATAAGTTCTGTAAACCAAATACTCTCCACAACCAGCTCCTAATGCAGGCTACAGATTTCTGTCTGTTCAAGGGCAGATTGTGGTCCGATATTCTGATTTATAATTCACAATTATGTCAATTTCTAAATGTGTGGTATAGATAGCCCATTTAAAGAATAGCATACTTTACATTACATTAAGTGTAATGTAATCTTGCAATTTTCTAATTCATCTTGTGTCTTGGGAAAGTCGGTTAAGCTACTAGGTTGAAATCCTGGCCCCATTCAAGCGAATGGCAAAACTTCCATTGATTTCACTGGGGCTAGGATTTCTCGCCTTGGGGATTAATTTTGATCCCAGTTACCATTTAAGTCAATGGAGGTGTATCTGTGTAGAACTAGTATAAGGTGAAATCAAAATCAGACAGTCTGAATGAGTTTTCCCAATTGCAAAATAAAGATAAAACAACATTTGCTAGCATGGTGTTTTACATATTAATAAATAAAATATTTGTACAGTGTGTTAAAAATTAAAAGGGCTAAGCATTATGTGCAAGTTATTTTTGTTAATATTTCTGGTCTTGCTATAATCTTGTATATTAACTTCAGAGTGTACTGAAAATGTTATTCATTTATTATCAGAAAATCTTTCTTCTTCTCCTCAAAGGTCTGGCAACCATCATCATTCTGGGGGATCAGGGAGCTTCTGGAGTGGTTGGGATATCTCCATCTTCCAACCATATTCTCATTGGGGAACCCTCAGGAAAGTATAATGGAACTGCTTTTATTGGGTAGGTGTACCATTGATTTCTCTGCTCATATTTTGAATACAAATTTCCTTTTAGTACAAAAAGAGTGAGGAGTAGTTGCCTGACTTTCAGTGGTGCTGAGCACCCACATTTCCCACAAAAGTCTCTGGGAGCTACTGGTGTTCACCACTTCAGAACATTACCTCACTAGCCATTTATTTTCAAAGGAGTTGCAAAACATGCCAGTTTCAAATGATACCCACCCCATGGGGCTTAGGAGGGTCTTTGGGAATGTAGGAGATGAAATTAAATTAAAAGGAAGAGGCATTATGACAATCAAGGCCCCTGCAAGGTTCTCAGGAGCTAAAAGAAATCCACTACACTATTGTGCTGGGCTGTGCCTACAGGTGTGTAAAGCTACAGAGTGACCTGGGTTTTGAGCTGAAGCAAAGCATAATAATTGCATTGAGTTTTATAAGCACCTGAATACAGAGAGCCAAATTTTGATCATTCCAGCACGTGTTCTTTAGTGGTGGAAAAGGCTTACATGGTATTGCCCCCTCTTAGAACAGTTAGGCAGGAAAGAATATTTTGCTGCAGCCCTCGAAGAGCAAGCCAGTGCTGCCTGTAGCATCAGCAGTCGAGAGAGGTCATGTGTGGACAGAGCTGTAATCTTGCCCTGTCTTGCAGTTTGTCCCGTTGACTGTACTAGGAGAAGTGCTGTCTACAGGTTTTTAAAGGAGCAGCAATTAGCGCCACTCCCTGTAGAGTCCCTGGAGGCTTTAATGCCTTATAAAGGCAAAATTCCTACAGGTGCTCCCATTCAGGGGGTGTATCTCTTTCCCTTCCATTTGTGCATCTTAGCTTCCTAACAGGGACAAATAAACCCAGAGAACTCAATTTTCAGCCCTGTCTCTGCCTACTTTGTGCTACTGCAAAGCAGGAAAAGAGCTGTCCTAAAGAGACAGTCAATGATCCTCCACAACACCAGGGAAGCTGAGCATAGGCAATACTGCAGATACCATAGTGACGTTACCTACTTGCAGAGGTAAAATTGTCAGGACTGTAATGATGATCTGATTAAATGATGATATTAAATTGAAGCTTCGGTGATCCTGATAATGTTCAGCTGATTCCTAACAACCTAGGCAGAGTACCAGCCATCTCTTGCATTGATGAAGTAAAACGTACAAGAAACATATCATTGTGTGTATATGTTTTTTCTTACAGCCTAGTACGTGGCCCGGGCATTTTTGGGGAGGTCACTGTGTACTGGAATATAATTCCCCCTCTGCAGAAGGAATTTGCTGAGATATCGGGGGCCTTGACGATGCGAGATAGGCAGTCTGCAGCTGTTGTACAAATACAGGTTTGAGAGAGATCTATAGCATTGGCTATTCCAGGACTCTCTTTTGGTTAGCATGTAATGGTTGATCTCACTCTCTAAATGTTTAAAATCCTTTCAGCTTTATTTGGTTATTTTCCATAGGCTATAGATGATAACCTTCCTGAGGAGAAGTATTACTACCAATTTCACTTAGCTGGAGTCAGTGATGGAGGAGTCATCGATGAGTCTACCAGCATAGCAAATATCACCATGGTTGCTAGTGACTTTCCCTATGGGCAATTTGCATTTTCACAGGAAAATCTGCAGGCAACAGAAGAAGAAAAATGGGTATTGACTTAAAAGACTAAATTCCTTAAAAATGGAAGAATCAATCTGAAATTTGACTTTTTAATGTTTTTGGTAGCTTTATAGTTATAACTAGACAGTGGATGGCAATTTCCTAAAAATAAATAGCCTAGACTTTATTTCTACTTGTATGTAATACTGTGTAAAGTGCTATTCTGTGATGTGGGCTTTGAGATGTTAGATGTGCCTGGGAGAAAATGGCCTCTTCTGAGCTGTGTGATTAATTCAGTTTCTATATTTAATCTGTATTTAATTTCTTAAATAGTTTTATTTAGTAAAACTAATTGATATGTCTGTACAGTAGTGTTCTTAAAAACATATATAACATAAAAATAAAGGCAAAATGTTAAAACAGATATTTTTGTTTCCATCAGGTTAACGTCACAGTTGTCCGCTACAGTGGATATTATGGTCAGGTGCGACTTCTGTATCAGACATTAAATGGAACTGCAGAGGAGAGCATGGATTTCACTTCCATGACAGGGGAACTTGTGTTTGAGCTAAATGAGACTACTAAAAGGATTTCAGTTGAAATCCACGATGATGACCTTCCTGAAGGTCCTGAAGAATTTTCAGTAACAATTACCAAAGTAGAGCTGCAGGGAAGGTAAAGATTAATTACAGGCCCAAAAGGGAACTATATATGGAATCTTAGCTCACTGCAATAGAGTCTCTGATTCCTGCTCTGATTTAGCAGCAGATTTCCTAACAGTGTGATATTAGAGATTTGGATCAAATAGAAATAGAGGGACATGCTCATTTTTCCAAAATGTATTATATTAATAAATTACTTATTGATGATTAAAGTGAGGACTCAGTGAGTCTTGCAGAAATTTAATAGCTATATATTTTGGCTACTCCAGAGAGGTGCAAAAGAAAATGGTTTAGAGATTTACATTGTGAGGGAAATGGGGGAATATCCTGTTGGAAGGTGAAATGTGCTTATTGAGCTGGGGTTAAGTTTATTGAAAGCTACAGACCTCTGGAGAGACAAGAAGTAATTTAATCTAATATTATACTGAAAGAGAGAAAATAGCTTACAAACTATCTTGCATATCTCTAATATAATATGAGGATATTTTGGAGGAAATGGCAAGTATCACTGGATGAGGTTTCTTTAATGTTAGCAGAAATAGCCATCTTTATTATTGATTGAAAAAGTATAAATATATTTGGGACAATCCTGCCTAGAACCAAGAACCAGCGATTGTTTCATCCCAATCTAGAAATCTTCTTTTGATGTGTTATATTACTATATAGGAACATCACACTAAAGCTTATTAAATTAACTATTTAATGATAAGATTTTCATGAAAAAAACAATCCACTCAGACATTTGAGGGGTTTTTTTTAATTGAAAATGACAAACTTGCACTTGCAACACTCCTCTCTCAGCTGGCAAAATGATACAATGGTGAAGTCCAAGACTAAAGTTAATACAACCCACTCCCCCATCAAACTTCCCTGGGTGTCCTTCTACCATCTGGCTCCTCTCTTATCTTTTTAAAGCCCCCAGTTCTCTGATGGGCTGACAGGACCAGGGCATTACAATTCCCATGAGCCATCATGGCTGTCTGAAAACTCAGTCTATTGCCTGTAAATCAGTAAATTGTAGTACATTTGGTACAGTGCCCTAAGCATGACTATGGGAAGGAGCAGGTTTAATTTTTGAATACATTTAATAATTTCTTTTGCTCTGAGTTTCCAAGGCTCAGTCCTTAGAGCCTTTCTTCTTGTTGGGGAGACGTTTGCTAATGAAAATATTCAATATTTGCCTGTGAAGAATGCTTTTTCTGTGACACAAAATATTGGGCAAATCCCACAAACTTATTATTCCTTGCAAATCCTGCAGTAACTGATATTCTTTTCCACAAAGTTTTGTCCCTCCAACCTCTAATTTAAATTTGGTTGCTGTCACTCAATGCATACCTGCAAACTGTACTGAATTTCTTGGTATAGAACTAAATTTTATCTTGTCAATATTCTGCACAAATGTATCATTGGCACTGTAACATTTTTATCATATTCTTCTGCAGAATGTTTTGCTAATCGTATCTACTACTTGTGTCCATACTGGGCATGCTAATATGAGGCCCTGATCCCAACAGGGATACACAAGTTCAGACCATTGTGACAGCAGAGTCTCTCAGAAGCTGTGTACCAGCAATGGGAGGCAGCATGTGCCACAACAGTCCACACTTGAGCATTTGTAGATTCAGGGTTTCTCTCTTGGAGTATAGTCTCATTTAATAGATAATTTTGTTGCTGTCTGCTGTCTCAGAACAATCATGTTTCTGTACCTTCCAAAGGTTTGTGAGGTTGGTTGCAAATAGACTTGGAAAGACAATGGAGAGATGTTCATTGTCAGGGAAGAAAAACAAACAAACAACCACGGCCTACACATGGGTGGCTGCTTTTGAACGATGTGGTTGAAAGGGTTGTAACAATAACTGTAAAAGAACCAGACTACTTGTGGAGACTACAAATTGTCCTACTAGTATCTTGTAGTATCTAGTATTTTATAAAAGCTAATGCATCTTTATTTTCTTCTCATGCTCTTGCAAGTGGATTTGATTTTGCTATTAGAGAAAATGGCCTGCAACTGGATCAGCCCCCTGGGATCGGAAACACCTCCACAGTTCACATCATTATAACAAAAAATGACAATGCAGAGGGCATCATTGAGTTTGATCCGTGGTATACCACTCTGCAAGGTAGGCAAACATTTAATGTTACGCTGAGGTTTAAAGGATAGACTTGTGGCTACGGCACAGGATTGGGAGTCAAGGCTTCTAGGCTCTATTCTTGTGTCTGCCAAAAACTTCATGTATGTTCTTGGGTTAGTTATTTAACTTCTTCATTCCTCTCTTTTCAGCCTTTGTAAAATGAGGGTGAATATAGCCTTGCAAAAATCTGTTCATTCACTTGCCTGGGGAAAGTATTTTTTTTAAGGAGAAAGAAAAATAGCATTATATTTTTCATTATCAGTCATCAGAGGAAAGGAAAAGCAAGTAGATTTTGTTCCTGGGCTGGTACATTTTGCAATCTGGAATGATACCTACTTAAAATGGGTGTTGTGAAGCTTAGGCTTAATTCAGTAGCAATTATAAAACATTTGAGATACTGAGATGGCAAGCATTATAGAAGAGCAAAGTATTACCATTATTAACACTATTTCTCTTCTTACGTTTTACCATGAAATGTTTGTATCTCATTATAGTCTAATTTTGTGTGACATACTGGAAATAAGGGAATCCTAGCTATAGTTCCATAGAAATCAATAGAGGAACATCAGGGATGAATCTGGCCTTTGATATTTTTAATAATAAGTGTAATCTCTGAAAATATGCACACCTTTGCCACCACTGTATCAGATTACTGCAATATAAAGCTCTACTAACCATTCCCATTGAAGACCCCTTGCAAGCCTCAGCTAGTATGAAATGTGGCAGCCTCCTTACTTAGAAGAGCAACTAATCTAAAATATGTTACTGCAGAGTTTTGTGCCTTCCACTAGGTAGCCATCTGCTTATGGGTCCAATTCAGTCCAAGATGTTATTAATTGGTAAAGCCTTATCTTGTTTAGTATGTATCTTAAGACTACCTTGAATGCTATTCATTCACCATATGAAGTGGGGGTGCATTTGCTTTTACAAATCCTCTGATGATCATGCATAGTTGCTATAATTATCATACTGTGCATTACAAAGTAATCTACAAATCCTCTATTGAGGGAACTGTAAACTGAACAATCCAAATGAGAGCGAAGCAGCTTATTGTTTTTCTCTCTTATTGATCCAGTTATTAAAGTTTAAAATAATGTGCATTTATTTTTATTATTGTTGAAATTTAAGTGAGGAAAAAAGAGAACCTAGAAACATGAGACACCTGGATGCGTTCAAAGCTTCCCTGTCTGTATGATTGAAGAAAGTGCACATAATTATGTTATGAGAAAAAAGTGATGATCCATTTGCTTATATTTTAATGTTCTTAGTTACTCTGTGGCCAATATTCAGAAGCTGCTGGCTCAATTGCCAGAGCAGTTCATGCCCTTGTAAGTACAATGGGCACATACGTTTATAATCACTTATTTTGGGTGCCTAAGTGGTCATTTTACATGTACAGTTTATGTAGCTACTCTGAAAAATGCACTCTTATTGTGCAATAGTTCATTTTGAATTATTCTCGCAGTGGAAGAGGATGTTGGAATGATCATGATTCCGGTAATGAGAAGGCGTGGAACTTATGGCTACGTGACAGCTGATTTTATTTCTCAAAGTATTTCTGCACTTCCTAACGGTATCGACTACAGTGTCAATAACAACTCAATCATCTTTCATCCTGGCCAGAACCGGAGTTTTATCAGTGTCTCTGTTATAGATGATGATGAAAGGTAATGGTATTAGGTCTATTAATTGTTTAGTTATTCATGCGTTAACATAAAATTGTTTAGAAATCCAGCCTTGGCCCATTGCATGCTACATGCTCATACTTTGAATTGAAGAGAACACACTACTGAGCGTGCAGGAATCTAGGCAAGCCCTTTGCTGCCGCTGCCAAGTCACTTCATTACCTTTATTTCAGGTCTCAATTTTATGCAAAGAAAAGAAATCATCAACAATATATGCACATTTAAAACATGCTCTGTGTACATTTAAAATATTGGATATGTATAACCAACATGGCAATTTACTTGATTTTCAGCTTTTAGTTTTACTCCACTTTTTTAAATCTCTCAAAGACTTTGATCTCTTTGACCCAGGGAGTTTGCAGAGCAGTTTGAAATCCAGCTGATAGGAGCCACTGGAGGCGCAGTCCTTGGGCTCCACCTAGTGAGCCAAGTCACTATTGCTAAGAGCGACTCCCCTAATGGACTTGTCCGATTCCTCAACCAAAGCCGAATTATTCTTCCAAACCCCAGTTCATTGCTGACACTGTCCTTGGTGCTGGAAAGAACAGGAGGATTGATAGGAGACACTCAGGTAGGCCTTGTCTTTCAAAAGCATTTTGTCATTTTAAATAAAAATAAAATCTCATTTTGCTCTATAAAATGATGTTGTGAGAGGGAAGGTATATACTTCATTAAATTACTGGGTTGAAAATATAATGGAAATAATGTATTACTACCTTTCATTTCCATAGGACCTTACATTTGAGGATCTCAAAGCACTTTAGACACATGAATGAATTTAGCCCCGTTAAAACCACTGTAAAGTAGTTATTATCTCTTTATTATCCTCCCCTTGAAGACCAAGACATTGAGATGTCAAGAAATCAAGTGACTTGTCCCAGATCACACAAGAAATGTGTTAAAGAGCTGACAATAAAACTTAAAAGAGAATCTAGTCCTGAATTTACAGCCACCTTCCAAGGGTGGCCTACAGGCTGCACGGTAGCCCAGAAGCCCCTTCAAAATTCCGTACTACAAGCACTTCCCCTCCTGCCTGCAATCATCAGGACTTGTGATGGGAAGCAGCATTGTGCCACTTACATCAGTCCTGCTGCTCCTGCTCAGAGAATTCTTCGCAGCTCCTTGTAGCTTCATGTAAGTGGCTCCATGTCTTCTGATTCACAGTCCTATGTCTTAACTTCAAGACTGGTTTTCTTTGCCATCCATTGAGAGGCAGAATAACTGTGTAATGTTGACTTTCCTCTGGAACTATAAATACCAAGTGTCTGATTCTCCTCTCATACCAATTTCACACTTGTGTGATTCCGTTAAGTTCAATTACTCATGATTTACATTGGTGCAACAGAGACTGATCAGGTCCTGTCTACTTCAGCATACATGTCTTCAACAGTAACGTCCTCTAATGGTGAATGTACGTCTTATTTTCCTAAATATTTCAGATCCCATCATTTATGTTACCTTAATAAAACTCTCAAAGTAATGTGCTTTGGTTGCATCATCGAAAATGGTCAGATATGATTTTAGATTAAATACAGCACTTTCTCTATGCTGTCTGTTACACATAGATGGCTTTCCAAAGACTTATCTGTTAAACCACTGCCTCTTACTTGTGTGCCATGATGTTTGCTGGGGATGATCTATTTTATTTACTTAGTTAAAAAACCAAACAAACACTCCCCATCCAAAAAGTCCCCAAACTCCACTTCTAAGTGATTTGGAGCTATCAAACTGCGCATGTAGCTACATGATAACTGAATATTGTCACTCTTGTCCTCCCTCCTCTTTCCCACCTAATGTTTATTGCATTCTTTTCCTGTGTCTTCCCTTAAATTAGCCCACAAATCCTGTGAAGAATTACGCATGTGCCTTATTGTTTGCTTTGTAAATAGTCTCATTGACTTCAGTGGGGCTGCTTACAATGTGTAAAATTAAGTGCGTATGTAAGCCTTTGCAGAATTTTGATGCCTGTGAGTATAAGATCTTTGGGGGAAAGACTTTGTTGTCTCCTATGTTAGTACAGCATCTGGCAGAGTAGGGTTCTAATCCTGGATAGGTGCTATTGTAATTAAGGGGCGGAGGGGAACAGCAGCTGGAGCCGAGCGCAGCATGGCTCCACCCACCCCACCATTTTACCGTTCAGATGTTCTATTTTTTAAAAGTTTTAACAGATTTTCAATTAAATTCAATTAAATAATTTTAGGTCTCTAATAATAGTAATAATAATAAAGTATCTGTGCACATTAAAATACATTTTCCCTTCTTTCCTATTTATTAGCATCCATAATTTTGAAGTTTTATTTTTAAGTAATATACAGAGTAACCCTTCACTGTTTTTCCTCTTTCTGTCTTTATGTTAATTTTTAGAAAATATTATCATTAGAGAGAAGTTCCCTGTGTTATAGATATGTTGTGTGCCACCCATTCTAATAAACAGTGTAGTAGGACTCTATAATCACATATCAGATACGTGGATTCTTATGATAGTATAATAGAGTTACACTGATACTTTCTTCCTTTGTTGTGAGGCTCTTACTATATTGATGCACCTCTACATTTGAAACTGATATTTTCCACAGGTTAATTGGGACATATTAGGACCCAATTCAGAAGAGGCGTTATCTCCCCTGAACAGTGACATTGGTGACCCTGTGAATGGATCATTCTATTTTAGAGAAGGAGAAGGAGGTCTGAGAACTATTAGTCTGAAAATCTACCCTCCTGGAGAAGTTGAAGTTCAGGAGGTCTTCATTATTAGGCTGAGCCTTTTGAAAGGCGAAACAGAAATAGACCCCAAAGCTACCAACATTACCCTAATAGTAAGTTGTTCTTGCTTTTTTTTCCTTTGAAGATTGTTTCTGAAGAGTTTTTGAGTTTAATCCAACAGATTGCTTGGTTTGTCATTCATCTCTCTCCATGTCCTACTCAGTAACAGTGTTATCGAAGCAAGGAGGCAAAGGATCCCTGAATCAAGGCTGGCATATCAGCACCAAGCTGGCCCTAGTCCCTTCCAATTGTCTTAGCTTTCTGAACTGGATGTATGGAGTGGACCCTCGAGCCCAGATTCCCAGTTTGCATCCTGTCTTTTCTCTAACTTCCTCTCATCTCTTCCACATTCTGTCTGTAAAAGGAAAGCGAGAAGAAATCCAGCTACTGCAGAATAATATGTATGGGTAATAAGGGAGAAGAAAGGAGAGGTAGGGTAGCAAGGAAATTCCTTGCTGCAGAGACTTCACAGCTTAAAGGGATTCTGTCAGGAGTGCTTCTTGGGTTTTTTTGGCTGGCCTGCCTGCCAGAGGTCTCATCCTCTAAGAAAGGCCTCTCAGACAGTCTAAGAGAGGAGAGAGTGGTGGGCATGACAAACAGCATATGTGACATCAGAGTCACAACAAAGCAGCAACGGAGGAGCTTCAGATCCTGGGGGAGATACTTCTATGTACTATGTTGCCTCCCGGGCCACCATCTCACACATGCTTCTTCCTCTGTATCCTTTAGTCTGAGTCTCATATCTTGAATGAGATGATATAAAAGGAGGATCCAAAGGACTGGAACTAACTTCTACTCTTTATGGGAGATTCTACCTGGGGCAAATGTAGATCCTGCATTTAGATACAGCAAAGCTTTAATCTCTGCATGATTCTCATTAATTCTCTCCTGCTTCTCACTTTGGTCCCATCAACCAAGTCAGGATAGATTTGGTAGGCTCTTGATCCCTGTTTCCTACTCCAGGTTTTCTATGAAAAACTAGCCATTCACAGTGGTATTCTGGATGTACGTAAGAATTATTAAATATATGCTGACCAGTAGGACAGGCATCTTTATTATTGGATCTCTGAATAATTCAGGGATGCTGTCTGGGAATTAGAAGCTTCATTTGTAAATTAATCCACAGCAAATTCCTTTTGTAGCTTTGCCTTCGTATGTGAACAGATGGATATGGATGACATGATCTTCTCTAGCTCCCTAAAGCCTGGTTCGTTGTCAGTCTTACAGTAACTTCTACCTACCAGTCAGAGGTGCCCTGAAGGGTCCTCGCTTCCTTGTGTGTCTCATGGCACAACATTCAACATGGCATACAGAATTACTCTCTTAATACAGTCCTACCATTTTCTTTATGGGAGTGCATGGAACATCTAGCTAAGGGACATGCATATTCTCCCTTTGTCTGCTTCCCACCCCCTCCAGACAGAAAGATAAAGATCTATGCTTTCCCCACCCTTGCTCATACCAAATTAAAGATCTGTGCCTATTGACTGTTTCTCCTTATTAGCCATTATTTTTCAAATTAGGGTAGCTCTTTGGTTTCCCTTGGCTTATTCTAGAGTTTAATGTCACTGAATGTATTATTTTGGTTACTGTCTCTTGATCTCTCCACAGCAGGCAAGGAAGCTTCTCTTCCTAGGTGATAAGCAAGCTCTGAAATTTTACCTGTCTTGAGCTTTCAGTTTCAAAAGGAATTAAGTTTTTTTTTTTTAAGGTTGCTACCAAGGGAGAGAATGTCACTGAGACCATAGTGGCTCAGTGGATCAAATATTATAGTCCATTAGCATTTGATCAGGCCATTCTATCTGAAGCATGGCAACTTCACAGGCTCAGAAGTATCTAACTCTGAAATTTGTTAGGTTGTCTCCTACCACCTTCATCTGGCGTTACTAGTTGGATCTGTCCCTGTTGGCTGACATTTGTTGGTCGTTAGAGGCACCAAGCATCTCTTTAAGTGACATCCACTGTTCCTGATTGCTCTTGCTGAATTAGATGAAAGATGAGGGATATACGATAAGGGAAAATTAGTCACTGATAGTTCTGTTTATCATAGTTAGTTATTACATCCTGCATCCTTCCCACCCACCCCTTTTCTTCGAAGAATATCTCTGGGAGATTTTCCCCTCTGATTTTAGTATTTATTACTTTGCTTTGGAAGTCTCCAATTGGAAAGATAGCAGATGGATTGACACTTACTTATTAACCTTGACTGTTAGTTCTCTTGCCTTCTTGCTTCTGGTAAATGGAGTCATAATGCTGTCTATAATTGCTGTTGATGTGCTGGATGTACAAAGAATGAACTGTGATAAACAGAATGACCAATAAGTAATTTTTCCCTCATCCAACAGAATATATAATTTAATACAGTTGTTAAGGTCACTTTATCCCATTAGCACCTCAAGGCAATTTATTATAATAAAATCCAAAAGGTAATTGAAATATATCAAACCTGAGATGCATTGAGGGAAAAAAACCTTTTAATTTGAATCTTTAAAAACATAATGATAGCGTGTGCCAGTGCTTAACCTATGTTATTCCATTCCATATCCTACTCTCATCTTCATCATAGCTGAACTTGATGGTTGTTAGGCAACCAGGCATTTTAGAAAATTCCACTAAGCACCTCTGTGCATCTTCAGGTGCCAAAATACCTTTAAACTCTGGCCCTGAGTACCTAACTCCCATTATAGTCTGAACATATTTTCCCTAATATTTGATTGTCTGGGAATGGGAGAGTACAGGGAGATGAGATTTAAAATGTGATATTGATATCCAGAAACTGAAATTCTCTACTTACTCACAGAAAAGGAATAGCACAAGCAGCGTCAGTACCAGCTTCTCCACACTGTCCTATCAATAGACCTGGGTAATTATTGTGGTCAACTGATGCATTTGCATAAAATGCACATTATTCATCCAGCAATTATTCAGTGAATAATTATCTCTAGTATTTGTCTAGCTCTGTCCACTAGCGTACCTCTTCGCTGATTTGGAGATGCCGTCTCTAGCAGTAAGAAGGGAGAATTCAGTCTCCAAAGCCATTAAATAACTGGCACCTTGGCTGAGATGGCAATCTAGCATGCCAGATAATGTCCATTATGAATCTGGTATGTGTTACAGCACCTATTCACTAGGAACTGGGTTGAATCCATTAAATCAGTTCACTTCAATTACCACACTAAAAGGTGCGAATCAGAAACCGAGAAGTGAAGTGTTTTGTATCCCACTACATATCCCTTCAGCCATCCAGTCCAAGAATTGTTAATCTAAATATCATCTGCTGCAATGAACATCCATTTAAGCTGTTTGTTTTGTCCTTCTAGACTTATGAGGATTCCCAGTCCTCTTTCTGATGCTCTAACACAACAGAAGAGAGCTCACTCAGGTCTCTTAACATCTCCTCTTCATAGGATTTATTTTCCATACCTTTTGTCATTTCCTTTGCTCTCCAAAACCTGTCCAGATCATTTGTCATTTTTTAAAATGTATTGTTTGAAGTTGAGCCAGGCTTGACCTGCTGCTTTAAGTAGTGCTGCGTAGAGCAGAGTTACTACCTGACTTTGTTTACACATACTCCCATTACTCTAAACCAAGAGCTTTGCCTCTTTCATGATAGCATCGTATTACTGACTATTCAGTTTATAATCCACTGTAATCCACTGATCCTTCTTTGTAACACCCATAGAATTTTTCCATTAAACAGCTATTCTGGTGTAGATTTAGTGTAGCTATCTGACTGTTTTGCATGTTTGTTTTTGACACCAGACCATTTTATTCTGGTACCATTTTTGCTCTTATCTGCTATTGATTTTTCTTTTCACACAATCTCCATGCAGCTGCTACTGTACTCTGACATTTTTGGGGGGAAATCAGGATGGGGGAGGGTTAATGGATTTGTGAGTTGTTGAATCCAGCATTGAGGTCCCCAGTGATCTATAAATTAAGATTGTTCATTATATATTCCTGACTCATATTTTTTCTGCCGCTTTCTAGATACAGAAATTTGGTGATCCCAATGGAATTGTGCAGTTTGCGCCTGAATCATTATCTAGTGAGAACTATGAGGAGCCATCAGCATTGGAAGGGCCACAGAATATTACATTTTTCATCAAACGAGTCCAAGGCACTCTGGGGCACATAATGGTATTTTTATTCTCATTTGAGGTTACTTAAAAACAATATAATCTGAAGTCTTTATCAATTAGAATGCATAAAGGAGAGCAGGTGCAATTGAAAGCTGTCTTAAGAAAGTCTTTTGATTGCTTGTTTCTCATCCAGTGTTCATGTATTTATTTTGGAGTGGGCATATTGAAGGGATTTGGCCCTAATATTTCATCTTCTCCAATTTCTGTATTGATCAGACAAAATTTGAGCACCCATGCATGTTGCATGACACTTCTCTCTCCTCCCCTTCTTTCTTCTATGGTTGTGATAGGAGAATGGTGTAGAATGTATTTTTGTAGTAACATGATACCTCCTTAGAAAGGGGGCAACATACACTCAATCTCCTCTGATAACTACATGCCACACAAGAGATGGGAATTGCACTCTTTGAACTGTGATTGACAGTGCTGCATTCTTCTTTTAAAAACGAAAACTGTGCACTCTACAGTAAAGAATGTTTTGCCCACTTTGTATGCTTTGGAGTGCACTTTGTATGCTGTATGCCTGCAGTGCTCAAAGAACCATGTTTTGTACGTTTAAGTACTTTATTCTTAAGCCAAATTTCTGGGGGACACTTAGAGACAGGGGAGAGAGAGACAACAGCAGGGAAGTAAAACAAGCAAGTAGGCCTAGAAGTTCTGTAAAGTGAACCTTCAGAAATAGCCACCACCATATTCAGGTCACTGGGCGTAGGTGAGGTGGGGCAGGAGGAGAGGAGGGGGAAGGCACATTATAATCCTGTTTTAGGTGCTGTATCTATTTCTTTTTTATATTTACATAAACTAATTTCAATTTTCTTGTTAAAACTGTTTGTATGTTGTATCTCTGATGCTCTGCATCCCTGAGTATATAAAGGTTCCAATTTAGTAAACAGTGTTTTTTCACTTGCTTCAGGTTCACTGGAAGCTGAGCAGTGATTTTGATACTACGGGAGACTTTCTTGCAACAAGGGGTTCTGTCTCCATTGCTGACAAGCAGAGTGCCGCGGAGATCATTATTCGTCTGTTACCAGATGATATTCCGGAAGTAGATGAGACTTATGTGGTGCAGCTGGTTTCAGTGGAAGGAGGAGCAGATTTGGATCAGGAGAAGAGCGTTTTGAGATTCACTGTGTTAGCAAACGATGACCCCCATGGAGTGTTTGCCTTGTACTCTGTCAGGCAGTCAGTGCTGGTGGAGAGAGACTTGAGCCGGTACATTCAGATGAATGTAACTCGACATGCTGGGACATTTGCAGATGTGAGCGTTGAGTACCGAATCTCATCTCATCATCAAGAATCACTAATCACTCCTGAGAATACAGTGGGTCGTATGCTGGTTAAAGATGGAGCCACCTTCGGAATGAAGAGAGTGCCAATAAGCAGCCAGGTCTGTAGTGTCCTTTAGCTGGAAAGACCTCTTTAGAATTTTATTACCCAAATTTTCTACATCATATGTACAAATGTCACTGAATAAGATCCATTGAATGGTAATGAACAGTGTCTGTTGGGGAGAGAGAGAGAGAGATGGCTTTGATATTTTGTTTTATTTGTGGGCAGTTGTGTTCAAAGAAAACGTGGGCTTCGGAATAAGAATGGAATATAAAACCATGGCTGTGTTGTATCACTGAGCTTCTGCCTACATCTCTTCCTGAGTATCACACCCTCTCCAAGTATGCTTTTGGGAGAGGGAGTCAGCTGTTTACTGGAGAAGGCTACTTGGCTCTGGAATATGGAATCCTAAAGACCTGCCGTAGCCCCCATGACTGCTGTGTCCCCCTATCTGTGGGTTGACATACAGAGCTGCAGATATACTAGCCTCACCCTGCTCTGTTCTCCTCTCCACGTTTTCCATTCTGTTCCTGACCTCTCTTGTGCCAGGTACTGTGTGAACATATAAGTGGCAATCCTTTCCCCGAAGAGCTTACATTGTATAAGGCAGCCGTTGGTCATCGTTCACAGTATTGACATTTGTGTAATGATTTTGAGGAAAACCTTTGTTTAACTGCGTGTCACCATAATGCTTCTCAATACATGGTGGTGTTAAAGAGCTTCAGACCGTTCCTGTGACTTAACTCCTTAATTCAATTGATAGTGTTGTTTTCAGTTGAATAAAATTGCCAGCTTTTTAATTTAAACTGTCCCTTTAAAGGTGTTTCTGTTACTGGGCTTGAATTTCACCCTGGAACTGATCAACGCAAGCCTGGTCAATGGAAGTGCAAATGATATGCCTAAAATAACATTGGGAAGAGCAAAGTCAGCTACTCTGCCTATTCCGGAGGAAGCTGCCAATTCTCAGGTAACTAGACTGGCTGCAGTGAAACAAGCTTACCACTAGAGAGCAGTTCAGAATACTTCTGTTACTATAGGCCTGGGTACTGTATTTAGGTGACACTAACATTTGTTTTTATGATCAAAGTCAGCTTAATGGCTGACAGTCCCCAGTTGTTTAATCTACAGGACACATCAAGGATCTGATAAACATTTTGTACCACCTCAAAAATACAAGAGACATAGTTTCTAAATACATAAAGTTTTGATACATTTTTTTAAAAATGGCTTTGTCTATTCACTGTGAAATTAGAAAACAGCTGGTTAACCATAATAAATGTGTTTACAGTTAGTCTAAGCCTGGGTCTTCATGAAGCTGAAGTATTAGGAATTTTAAGGAAAAATGTTGAGTGCAGATAATATTCTCTCTTTAGGTTAAGAAATGAGTCTTAAAGCAGTATATGCCAAGAGAGGTAGATTTCCTTCCATTCTTTATCACTGTTTCCAAATATAAAGCTTGACACTGTTGTTTTTTGTTAGCCATATAGAGCCAAATTCCACTTTTACTTAATTCAGTAGAATTATATGGATGTAAACAATGGCAGTATTGGTCCATGATAAAGTACAATCTGCCTCAATTACCTGTTGAATATACTGGAAACAGATGATACCATGACACAGTCTTACCTTTTAAATTCTATAGCTGTTTATATTAAATGCTTTCAGATCTTTTATCTTGAACCCTCTTTTCTCTCTTGCTTTCTTCCATTTGTAATTTAACTTTATTCACATGGTTCTTTCCTTTAGCGTTGTTTGGATGCCACTTATATTATCACTTCTAGATTATGAGAATACTCTTTTAGCCACAGTTGCCACTGAACAAAAAAACAAATAGCAGGAGTGAGTATTTATCTGCTGAAAAGTGTCACTTGGCATTGACTTTCTTTTCATCAGATGCACAATCAATTATTTATTTTGTGTCTATGTATGTATGCATACACACCTCATAATAGCTCCTCTCTAGGAGAGTTTAAAAAAAAAAAGCTTCCTTTTTCCCCCTGCTGAAGAATAGATATCATGTGCTATATCCTGGCATCTCTTAACACAGAAGTCCAAGGAGCACATTAATTACCCGTTTCCAAAACTATGAGTGCGTCTCAGAAATCTGGAATTTAGAAGTTTTGATAAATGTATGTGTAGTAGGTATATGGCTACTGTAAAATATATATATAGAGAGGGTATATACACACACTACTAGATATTTCCATATTGTTCTAACAAAAATTTATTATATCTTTCTGTAGGTTGGCTTTGAGTCTCTTATTTTACAACTTAAAAACATTGCAGCAGGGACAGGCCAAGCTGTGATAAACAGAAAAGGCGTATATGGCTCTGTAACAGTTAGTTGGACTTCTGGATACCCACTTGGTTTAATCCCAAAGTTTGTTCATCCAGGCAATATGACACCTGGATTTGGTGAGCACTTTCTTGTTACAGTAAACTAAGCGCTACAAAATTTCCATGCCTGACTAACTCCACTTAAATTGTTGCTCTAATATTTTTGTACATCTACATGCTCCCTTTTTAATAAGACATCATTGTTAGAATGCAAGTGAATGGTCTGATTTTTATCTGTGAGCAATAAGGTTTCTTTTCTGAGTAAGGAAAAATAAGTAAGTAAGATTTCTTTTCTGAGTAAGGAAAAATAGATAACGTGCATTTTAGTGCAATATGCACAATGTTATACTTCTGAAGAACTGCTTTATAGAGAAAAGGCACTGTACTTTGTCATGCAGATTTCCACTTCCTTAGTCAGAGCAGGAGTCTGATTAAAAACTCATTTTTCTCTGTGTTTGGAAATAAAAAGAGGATTCCTGTTTAATAATTTGTGAATTGTTGCTTCTCATCTCTTTCTACAGGTAATGTTACATTTTCTTATGGCGAACAAAGCAAAGTAATTTCATTTCATGTTATTCCAAGCTTAAATAGACCTGAGGCGTTTGCTATCCATCTATCATCAGTGTACAGCAATGTGTCTGGTGGGGCTCGCCTGAGGTAAGGGTATTATTTATACTCTTGGTTAATTGCATGGACACCAACAGATGGATATAGGCAGTAAAAATTCTGATATGGTTACAAACATTGAAACTGTGCAAAGTGCAATCAAATTAGAAAAAGGAAAAGTCAGTAACGTCAAGATTTGGTAACTTTGTAGGTGAACCCATGACTCCATCCCTAATGGTATTAATTGGTAGAGCTGTTCTGGAGGCTCTTGCAAAGCCAGTTCAATACCATGACAATAGGGTGTGGGGTGTCATAGGAGAATGGGTGATTTGTCTAGAACTGGTATGTGTATATATATGTTTCTGGAGGCAGTTATGGGAATAGAGGATCCAGGATTTTCTGAGAAATTGAAAGAGGAGTGGACTCTCTGATTTGCCTGTGCAGAGGCCACAATGTAGAGAAACGCATACCCGAGAGGGCACCAGTTATCACCACAGAGCTTTCCCTCTGTGCAAAGGAGGTCTTTCCTCAGATGATGACACACTGAAACATGAGCAGCAAACACCATGCTAGTACTGGTGGGTCTGTCTAACTTGGAGGCATCCACCATGGCAGTTTGGCAGTGTTTCCCTAACTGGCACTCCATTGACTTTTGAAGCAGTCAAAGACTGATTGTGTATAGAGAGTGAGTCATCACATTACCTAAAGAGGTATTAGATGAGACTTGATGCATATTTTTGTATGCAGTGTGAGGGAAGGTTGCAATGCTGCTACCACTCTGGTAGGTAAGAGGGGAAAAATATCTTGCAAATTTTACGTACTCTGAATTCACTTCGCTCAAATAAAATTGTGGTATCTATAAAAAGAACTGATTTTGAAAATTATTAAAATCGCTAAATTAAACTAGACTCCATTAGCATGATTAAGTTTGAAGCTGCATAACCAGTGGCTACTGTGAGTCTCAGTGCATTGCTTTGTGAGACTCTATCCCTCACAGACCATTAGCTAGACTAAAGATGCTGCAAGACACCCCTTTTCAACAATGTAACTGGGGCCCTTCAGAGTGATGAGAAGTTATTGGAAGACTCACAGTGAGGATGTAAAATGCTGCTTGATTCCCTAAAAAAAATTAAAAAAAAAAATTACTAGCAATAATTTCCATCAGGCTCAGGCCTGTTAGGCCTGAAAAGAAGGCTGGTCCAAAGGAGGGAAAAGCAGGCCTTTGACCTTGATATTGACTCTTTGACCTTGACATTAAGCAAATAAAGACACGACACAAAAAGGATGGGCTTAAGCAGCAGGCTGCAACTTCTATTTAATTGATGTAACACTGATATGAACAGAACCCACAAACCATACCAAGCAAAACAGTGGTCCAGTGTGGGAGGACATAACTGTATGTATGATTGGATGAGCAACCTCTTCTCGACCACCTTACATCACTCAAGGGATCCAGTCATCTGCTGGAATCACCAGCCAGCACTCCACCTTATTTGCTCCTTCTCTACTTCTGGAAGTAGAAGATAGCATACGCGCCATAGTGATTGTTTCTTCTTGCCTCAGTCTGCAGCCCAGGCTGAAAGGCTTGAAAGTTCCCTGGTCTGACCTGTGCAAGAACATTCTCTGTGCAGGGAACCTTTTTACCTCTTCTGTCATGTTGTTACAACGCCTCCTTTCTCCCTCTCCCCACCAAACTATTCTGAGCAGGGAACGTTTTGGTATGGTAACCTTTTACACCCAACTTTTTGCAGCCATAAATGTCTACATAAGATGAAAAATAACAGAGGATCAGACCCCATCATTTTTAAAAGGTGAATTGTGTTTCCTAGTTCAACTTTTATGTTTTCTGTTTCAGATCAGGATTCACAGTAGCTGAAATTGAGCCAGTGGGTGTCTTCCAATTTTCCCCTAACTCGAGACATGTTTCAGTTGAAGAAGATGTGCAGATGATCAGATTGCATGTCCAAAGATTGTTTGGTTTCCAAAGCAATCTCACTAAATTGACCTATCAGACTCTTGCAGGAAGTGCCAAACCATTAGAAGACTTTGGACCGGTTCAAAATGGAGAGCTCGTGTTTGAACATTTTCAGGCAGATGCTGCATTTGAAATATCCATTATCGATGATGCAATTTCTGAGATGGATGAAGTATTCTTTGTAAATTTAACTTCAGTTGAAGTTTTGGACATTGAAGAATTTAATCCTAATAAGAATCCACGTTTGAATCCAGATTTTAGTGTTGCAGCAATTACGGTATTGGCCAATGATATTGTTAATGGAATCATCAGTGTTGGGCCTGGATTTATTTATACTGAGGAAGACACAAACAATAGTACACCCAACACAGTGATATTAACTATCAGAAGGACCCAAGGCTTTGCTGGTGATGTCAGAGTAACTGTTAAAACCTTTGGTGGAGTGAGTGCACAGAGTGGCATAGATGAATTTCCTTTTGAGAATGTCTATGGAAATTCTAACCTTACATGGGCAACTGAAGGGATGGACTTTGAGGAACAGATTGTATCTCTGACACTGCTGGATAGAGAAGAAGAGAGCAAAGTGTCTATCAGAATTCTTGATGATGATGAGCCTGAAGGGCAAGAATTCTTCTATGTTTTCCTTTCAGATCCTCAAGGTGGAGCTCAGATTGTGGAGGGAAAGGATGAATATGGGTTTGCAGCTTTTACAACTATAATTGTCACAGGTAGTTTTATTGGTTTTTTAGAGGTTCAGTGCATGTGTGCAATGCAATTTAACATATAAAACCAGCTGTGCAACTTAAGTTCCTCTGGGAAATTCCATTAAGATTACGATATCTTTCCATGGGATAGTCAGGGTATTTGGCTCCCAAACCTCAAGAGTTTGCAGATGTGTGGAGGCCTTATGTCCCTGTAGTGCCTTATGTCTCTGTACCGTACTGTCAGATCCCACCTTCTTTCCTTTGGTAATGTGCCTCTTCAATGACCCAAAGTCTCATTGGCTCACCTACTGGATGCTGCCCATCCCCATTCCTGGAGTATTTTACTTGGCACACTCCAAATCCCTGTAGTATTGAGAGGAGACCTTAATGCAGAGTGTGCCTGTTCTCCTGATGTGGACTTTCCTGCCATTGACCCATTGCCTCCTTAATCTGTGGAGGGTTTCTGCAAGGCTTAAAGAAAGGGGCAATCTGTTGTGCTAGAACTCCCCACATTCTTCTGGTCCTCCTTTGGTTCTGTAAATGGAGGGTGGCATATGGGCCATCATGATTATTGTAGATTAAATCTAATAATTTAGCTAAGAGCTTTTCGCTTAGTGATTGCATCCTAATGCCAAAGGTTACTACCAGAACTCTGATTTACTTTAATTTGTAAATAGCTCCCATAATATTTTCCCATATAATTTGTACAGAGATCCTTTCAAATATGAATCTTGAGGAGTTGTTTGAGTGTAAAGTACTCTGATTCCAAGTTGTTTTTAAGAGTGGGTCATCCTGTAAGGACTTTATGCGTGAGATTTTCAAGAGTGCTTAGTGCTGGCTTAGCACTGGACCCACTGAGGTAAATGGGCGCAGAGTTAGAAAAACCCCTGAGTGCTTCTCAAGATGCCCATTTTACCTTGCCAGTAATTGCCTTTCAAAATGAGTTATTTTCACTGTTAAAAGACAATCTGCAAAATTAAAATGCAACATTTCACTTGGGCTTCTAGATAAATTTAGGAACACACAGATTTTTTTTTCTTTTATGTGTTTGAAGGAGATTTTTGTGGGTACGTCCTTTGTTCCCTTTGAAAATTTGGCTCTTCATTTTAATTTATTTTAAGCAATTCTTTCTGAATTAAATATGTAGAACTTATTCTCAACTTTATTTGTTTCCTAATCAGTTTGATGGACTGTTTCTCATACAGGAAATGATCTTCAAAATGGCATTTTGGGATTCAGGGCAGAGGTACAAAGTGGCCTTGTGCTTGATGAAGATTCTGAAAACAGGGAGGTGCAGCTGATTGTCACAAGGCAACCAAACAGGTGCAGGCAACGGCTGATAAAAGTGCTGTCCCCACATGCTGTAATGTGCTGTGTTGCAATCAAGGATGCTGCTCTTAGCAGAAGAGGTTATCATGGAATTTTATAATAAATCTTTGACTTTCAGCTGCTGTAATAGTCTATTGTAATTTGGCAAACTCACTTCATGAATTTAAAATGTGATTTAGTCTGTGTATTGGTACCAAACAGAAACAAGAAAATTAAATATTTCCCTAACTACTACACATAATAGCTAAGATATGAAATTAATTTCCTTGCTATGTACCCACACTTAAGATTAATTGCTTACTTGGCTAAAAAAATCTCCAAAATTTATGATCTCCTTGGCTATTACACAGTAGATCTGGGTAGTAATATGTATATTTAATAAGATACATGGGTGCCAATATATATTTATGTATTGGCACACAGTGTGTATGCTTTTTTATACACATACACAAATGTATTTACAAAACACTCACAAATGTGCTAGGTGATTTTCAGACAAAAAGGAAAGTCAGTCCCAGTTTCCAAATGCTTACCATCTAGGATCCCTATTCAGCAAAGTTTTTAAACACATGCTTTAATTTTAACATTTCTCAGTTAAGCACATGCTTAAGTAATTTGCTGACTTAAGTGGCTTGCTGCCCAAAAACTGGCTGACGCTGCTTTCAAGACTTTTATAAATATCTCCAATTTCAGAGGAAATAATATACAACAAAAAGAAAAATGTTTTTTCTTCTGAAGGCATTTTGTTTTCCAGTGGTTCATTCCTTTTTATTAATATTCAAAATGTATCTATGTGGTTTAGCCTCCCTGTAGCAATAGCTGCCACCTTCAATGCATTTATACTGGCTTTGCTTTGCTCATAGGGCTTTTGAAGCTGTGAAGATCTTTTGGCGTGTGACCTTTAATAAAACATCTGTTGTCCTTCAGAAGGATGGAGTAAACCTGGCAAATGAACTCATGGTTGTGTTAGGGGCCGTCACCTGCTGGGCAGGTCAAACAGTATGCAACATCTCTATTGAAATAAAACCTGATAATGTGAGTAGTTTATTAATATTTATATAACAACATGGCTGACGTACAAATATAAAAAAAAGGCATGGACCTTGATTGAGAAAACTTACAATCCAGGAGCCATGTCTGAAAATGCTTACTCAGTTTCTTCTCAATCCTCACACAGACTGCCATTTTCTTCAAATTGTTCTTTTGCCTCAAGAATGACTAGTTCAAAACTAAGGAAAGGGCTGCGGGTTTGGCCCTTGAGTAGGCTACAGTTATTGAATTCATACAGGAATGATAAGGTAAAGTAGGTAATAATCACTTCAGTAAAATAAGTATTCAGTACAAATAAGCTCTTACCCATCACACATTAAATCTTTGTTTCACCAAAGCAATTAACATGTGATTCACTTTAGCCATGTGACATGAACAATCCCATCTCCTTTAGCAAAACATTCTTAACTGTAAGCACATGTATGTCTTAGTGAAACCAAGGGATTGAAACATGTTCTTTAATAAACAGGTATAGTATTAGTCAAGTGCTTATGGTAAAGCAAGTGCGTTAGGTAAAGTATGTGCTTAAGTGTTTTGTTGAATTAGGACCTAGCAAGTTGCATGACTGGAAATTAAGACAGTATTTTAATAAATTGGGATCTTAAACCTGCCTGGTCTGAAGAATTGATCTGATTGATTAACAAGAGCAATAAATCCTATGAATCAATAACAAGATCATGTAGTTTAGAGGGCTAATTAACATCATCTGCCTTCATTACAATATGACAATTATATGTCCCATCCTTTAATATGAAAAAAAATTGTAAATAACTTTTTCCATACCGTTTCTGCATATCGGTTACATTATAAATGAACACAAATATGGTATAGATATACTTCCACCCTCAAAATCTTCTAGGAACTTTGAAGGCTGCAACACCTGGCAGCTACTGTGTCTAGTTCTACCTTAACTATATTGATTTTGCTAGCTTGGATCCTGTTTTGGTTGAGAAATAAACTAGTATTTTAAAAAAAGCCAGAATTTAAAAACAAGGTCAGATTTACAGAGAGAAGATGAGTTATAGTGTCTTCAGTACTCAACCTTTCATCCAAAAAACCAAATCAAAACAACAAAAAAAGCTTCTTTTCCAATATATGAGCTCTGTTTTTGTTTTGGTTTTTTTTCCTTGTCCAAAAAGGGCTGCTTTAAAAAAAAACAAACCAACAAACCCAAAACCTGCCTCTTATCTTTATGTCTGCAGATTTGTGCCTGCCTAAAAGAGCAGATGCAAATGATATTTGGATATCTAACAAACTGAATTGTGGATGCAAAATCAGGAAGTTAGACATCTATGTTATATCATTTGTACTCACATTTGAATTTGGGTAAGAAATCAGTGACCAGGCTGAGGCCCTTCTGAAAATTTAGCCCAATCTATTTATTATTTTGTTTAGAAAATCAATTACTTGCTGTACTGTATTCAGTAAAATGTTGAAAAATAATATTTGGGAATTGTTTGATCAAATCTCTTGTATATGACCGTTGAAATACATCATACTGTATTTCCAGATTGACTGGAACTGGGAAGTACCAGAAGTCTCATGATATTTTCAGCCTAGTTTTGCAGACTTGGGAGTGTGAAAATGCTTAGCCAAACTTTTGAACCTTTTGAGGTTCCTTCACACTAATACAGACACTACAGACACGTCAGTCTTTTTTCAACGCTTGAGACCTGAGTTCCAGCCTCAAAATATAGTCACAATTATTTGCAAAGGCAAAAACTGTACTTACACAGGCATGCAAATTTTCCACTTGCAATTTGTTGTGCACATATTTTGCAGGTGCAAAAGGGACAATTTCTGCACAAATCTATACCGTCATTCCATTAATTTGAAAATTTGACTTATGTCACAATATCCTGAAGGCACATCATATGTATAACATATGTAATTAGGCTATTGTGTGGGATTAGATGTGAAAGACAGTAAGACTTCTCTACTACTTATTCCATATCGGTGTTCATTGAAGCATTACCTCTTTTTGGATAGTACTTTGACTTCAAAGATGATATAAGAAAGATAATGAGTAATTTGATCGGGAGACAATATAATAAGAGAACTTTTTCTAAAGGGTTGGAATGCATTCTTTACCGCATACTTTTGTTGATATCAGTGAACATTGTAATGATCTGAATTTTCACTTGGTTACAGGTACCTGAATTTGAAACTTATTTTTTCGTTGAGTTGTATGAAGTCAGCTCAGGAGCAGCATTAAACAGCAGTGCCAGATTTGCCTACATAACTGTCCCAGAAAGTGATTCTCCTCGCGGCCTGATTTGTTTTGCTTTGGGGTCTCGTCTAGCTGTGGCTAATAAAAAGACCACTTTAATCAGCTTGCAGGTGGTTAGAGATTCTAGTGCAGCACTAACCATCTCAGTTAGTTATAATATGCAGGTAAGACTATTTATGATAGCTTCATTTATTCTTTCATAAGCAAATACGATTAGCCTTGGTTTACTTTTTCTAAGAAATACTCAAGTTACACATGTTTACTGCAGCAGTCATTACTTACATAAGTCTAGGATATTTTGTTTCCCATTACTAAAATCATCTCACTTGGATCAGTTTACCAAAAGGAATTTTGTGCAGGGTAATTCCAGTAACTTCAAGAACTATGTTTATTCCCTGCTAAAGCTTTCCCAGCCTTTAGCCTGCACCTATTAAAATGTGGATTCTGCCACAGCAGGTGTAATCATTTGTATTCTGGCAAACTTGTGTGACTTTCTCACTTAATTATGTCCAGGAAAAAAGAGTGGGTATTTTCGTAGGAGTCTATTTCACATATCAATTGGTTACAGTTACTTAAGTTCAGGCAATATTCTTTGATACTGACCTTAGAAAGTATCTTTTTTATTGGGGCACCAATTCTTATTATTAATTGCATAAACATACTGCTAGTCTATTTCTCCAATAGATATCATCAGTCCTATTCATTTGTTGGTGTGTTGATCATATGGCCTTATACTAGTTGGTGTTCTTTTGTCTCAAAAATAATAAAAGCCCTATTACTTCTGACAGCTGATGGAGAATCTCTTTTAGCTCACGGGACAGATGTATGAGCAACATTGTACAGTTATCTAGGCACAGTTCCTGCCCCTTCATCAACAGCTGTGGCTGAACAATCAGTGCGTGGGCTGAGGGGGGGAGGATTTCCCTTACTTTTGCTTGTTGCATCTGCTTAGCACTTGGCATTATTGTGAGGAAGTATTCTCAGACTGAGCTATTACATATTGGCCAGTAAATTTTCCTTTCTTTTCTTTTCATAAAAGGCATTGAGCTTTATTCCATGCTGCAAGTGTTTGAGGTTTAACTATATCCATGATGTAGCCTTGTGTTTCCATGGATCTGTTGTACAATAGCTGCTCTGTGTATTTTAGTTAAAGTGTATGGTAGCAGGTTTTCAGATTCTTGCTAGGAAAAAGAACATGGAGCCCTATCATGAAGCTGGTAAATGGAGAAGGGATGACAACATGACTTACCACCACATACAGTGTGCTGAGGCTAATGTAGGTAGCTTGCCTGATTTGGCATGTACTGTAACATCTCTTGTACAATCTAGGGTCTTGAGCATTCATGGCAGAGTATGAAGAAAAATTTTTGAGAGAAGTCAAGGGGGGAACCAGGAGGAGGAGGAGGAATTCACTGAAAATAAATATTTTTCTTATTCCTATAATTTCTTTGTATTTCCTTTGCTTGACACTTTTAATTTTTATCACCACTTATTTCCCTGTTTCCTCTTGATTCTGGGAACCCAGCTGGAAGGGGCAAATAAACAATCACTTTTGCCAGTAATTGGCAAAGATGATGACTTGATTCTAGAGCAAGTCTGCCCACATAAGCAACTACATTGATTTCCAACAAGCTGTTTAGTGAAATGAAAATGTTCTAGTTACCCAATAAATGTATTTAATTAGTCAGCACTAGCAGTATTCAGATCTAATATTTGACATTAAAAATCCTTCTTTTGCATAAAAGGACACATATTGAAGATTGCCTGAAGGAATCTTTTGTGTGATGATCAATAGATAATCCCAAAACTGTATTATAGTATGAATTTGAATAGTAGCACAGAAAGCTACTTTCTACTTCAGCAAAGCTTATTATGTTCCAGATATAGAAAAGAAGGTGATGGCATATGGTGAAAAAGCAAATTGTAAGAAAAGAATAAAATTCTGTATATCCTATGATAAGTAAAACTGTAATATTTCAAGAGGAAGTGAGTCCATGTGTAGCTCTCCTAGACCTGTCCACATATCTTTCTTGCATTTGTATTCTGTAGTAGTTCCATGATAAAGGACAAAAAAGAATGGTCTTCTGGTTAAACCATTGGACAGGGACTCAGAGGATCATGGTTCAATTTCTGATTCTGCCACAGACTGCCTGTTATCTGTGCATTAATTCCCTGCCTGTAAAATGTGGATAATTCTTTGCTTTTCCCTGTAGCGTTGTGAAGATATAAACATTGTTTGTGAGGGGATCAGATACTGCACCATAGAGAATTATTTTTATTATAGTAGCATCCAGAGGCTTCAATCAGGACCAGGGCTGCCTCATGCTAGGCACTGTTCAAATGCTTGCAAAAATAAATGTAAATAATCCAAAAACTATTTCCTTCTTTGTGGCCAGAGAGGATGCTGTCCTGGGGGGAAAGAGTACATTTCTGTAGTAGAAAGAGAGAAGACGAGATTGAGGATCTTGTATAATGTGGGGGAGCCCCTTTAGAGCACCATAGAATTCTGCTTCGTGCACTGCAGTGTGCTTTGGGTTTGGAGGGTCGGAAGTAGGGGTCCAGGGGAGAAAGCAGGCATAGGGTCAGTAGATGTGAGGAAAAGGGGAGTGCATAGATCTGAGAGCTGCAGTAGTGCCCTGGTGTACAAATAGACAAGTTGGTCCAGCATTTGCCTATTTGCCTAACATTTTTTGAATATGTTAATATGTCTGTTTCTGCCTCAGAAAAATCTGTTTGACACCTTAATTACCTTCTTCAAAATGTTTACTAAATGTTTACTTGCCTTTCCTTAACTTAAGTTTTGTCCCTTTTGGTTTGAAGTCTGGTATTCCCTCTAATAGCTGTCTAGAATCATCCTTTTGTAGTATACTTTCAGAATTTCATTTACCTCCATTGTTTACTTATTTCCAATACCCTTAATTGAATGGCCTCATTCTGCAGCCACTGAATATGATTAGCCCCTGTCAAATTCCCTATGAACTGTTGGTGTGCAGAAGCTGTAGAATTAGTCCTGCTTTTCTTATTGACCAAAAATTTTACATTACTTCATCTCTCCACGTAGCTATAACCGCTGGAACCCTTTGTCCCAGGTGTGTTCAATACCGGTTCATACTGCATTCAAGTTTTCACTTGTCTTATTAATAACAAAGAGAACCGCGAGACTGTTTAACTTATTTTCTCCCTCCTCCCAATTTATTGCACACCCTGATACATTCAATAGAGAATGCATATGGGGAGGATATTCCAGATTATTACCAATTATGAATTTAATTTTAACAGGTTATATTTACATTTTAAAAGAAAAATGGATTTAACCCATTTAAAATCCCTTTAAGTGCAGCTAGTTTTGAACACTCTGCATTATTATGATGTTACCTAGAATTCTGTTGTTTGGTTTCAAGGAACTGAAAAGACCTGAGGCTGTTGGTCGCACCTTCATATCACCAGCTATTGCAGGACAGGATTTTGCCAGATCTGAGGGCATACTGACTTTTGAACCTGGACAGAGAAATGCTGTATTGGATGTAACATTGACTCCGGAGACGGGATCCTTAAACCCATTTCCTAAGCGTTTCCAGGTTGTGCTTTCTAACCCCACAGGGGGTGCCAGAGTAGATGATGTATATGGTATTGCCAACATCACAATTGTCTCCGACTCAGACTCCCAATCAGTCTGGGGGCTGGCTGACCAACTATACCAGCCACTTGATGACATCATTTTGAAGAGGGTCCTCCAGAACTTAAATGTCAAAGTTGCCACAGAAATGACAGAAGAGCAGCTCACTGCTGTGATGCACATAATAGATAAGGTAAATATTCACATGCCCCTTCCAAAATGACGAATGACTTCCACAAGGATGTAATAATGCTTATGGGTTGTGAACAAGTCAAAATGATAATCAGCAGCAGTGATCCTGTGACACACACTAGAAACAGAACTGGTGGAATCCTTGATAAAGAATTCCAGGGGTCAGGAAGGAGCCTGGATGCCTGCCATTAGACTAATAATGATGGCCACTAAGAATTAAAAACCAAGCACAAAGGCTAAAAAACAGCCAAAGAATTAAATTACATATAAAAGGCTCAGATTCTTTGCAACGCCACGTTTCCCATTGGTCCAGTGGCATCACAGAGCTTATTACTGCTTCTTGATTCTCAGGGTACATCTGTGCTGGCCTATGAGCTACTCTAACCACCACTACTGTTCCCCAGGGACAATGGACCAGCTGGGGACTGCCATTATCACACCAAGTGTCTGTCATGCCCTCTACATTCTCCTCTCCTCTACACTGGGTCTTGGAGTTGGAGGTTGACACAGGAGCTGAATATTTGGTGCTGCATTAACTAAGCGCTCTGCCAAGAGATGGATTTTCTTAGCTGGCCAGGTTCGGCTGCTTTCCTGCCCCTTTGTACCTCCACAGTGGTGCATAGAGGCTGGACTGAACCAGAGAATCTAGCTCCAAGACTCAAGATAGTACAACAATACTGATTAAAGACAACCCTCAATTGTATGTAATGGTGGCATTTTGAGAATAGGAGGGGTGGAGAGCTATTGACATGAGGTTCTGCTTAGTTAGGAATTTTTGAAAACTATATTCCATACAATTCCTTACTAATATAACTCCTGTTATTATATAAATTTGACAATAGACTATGCCCCAGATCTTGGTGGAGGTGATAGGAAAATGGGGAAAATGAAAACTTCAGAACTAAAATGAGAGAATTGAATATGTTACTAAAAGCATGCTCAAGATGGGAGAACCAAGTTAGCATCAATTACTTTTTAATTCATACTGGCAAGTAGAAAATCTGCCTTTATTACAATTAATGAAATTATATGTAAAATATATTGTTTATTGATATATTGTAATATATATCAAAGTAATAAAATGCTGCACTGTAGAAACAAATGAAAGTTACTGAAAACAAAATAATGAGACACAATTGTATAATTTGTTAAAAACAAATGACTTTCTATTTCAAGTGTGTTTCTAAAGAAGATTGATATGCATTAAATGTGATCTTTCTGTATCTACATTTCAGTAATGCTGGGCTTGAGAAATAATTCTCAGACAGTTTTCAGCACTAATCTTATACCAAGCTCCATACAGTCAGATCTCTGAGATCTTTTTTAGGACTGGGGCCTAAGGTCTTATCAATTAACTTCCTACTTTCCACTTTTGGTGACTTTTCTCAGTATATAAATGTAGTCAAGTAATTTAAATATTTTATTTAATTTATTTTTCTGACATAGTTTTGGTATTGTCATAAATACTAGTTCTTGAAAAATCAAGGGATGATTGCTTTTATACTCGTAAGTGATACCATTTTCTTTCTTTTCCCCATTAGGTAACGGTTGAAAGTGAAAAACAGGTGCTCACAGATAAAAGCCGAAATCTTTTCTATGAGATACTCTGTACTCTTGTTAGCCCAAAGCGCAAGGACACACGGGGCTACAGTCTGCTTGCTGAAGTTACTGAGAAGTTTGCCTTTTCCCTCTTGACTGGGATAATTTGTGGATCACCTGGTGAAAAGTACATATTTTTTAATTTACAGAATGTGGTAGAAATACCTGACAATACAGTGCTATAGGCTTAGCAGGGCTTAATTACATATATTGGATAGGAGTTCACATTCAGAGTAAATCTGATGAGGACTTGCCTTGGTGTACTCCCCGTATACAAAGATGTACACCATTTTACAGTTTCTCACAGAGTACTACAGTTGCACCATAGTAGGATGTAGTATTTTGGACTATTACTGCAGAATAGAATACATTGTACAGCAGGCTCTTATATGGGGAAGGCATGGGACTAAGGGCCTAATTCTACAAGATACCTTGTGGCCTCAGCTCCAGTACCTTTCAGGACCCGGCTCATGTATGCTGTGCCCTGAAAAATGGAGAGTCCTATGAAAAAATTAGTATGTTATGTACAAATAAATTTCGCCATCTGAAAAATGGGGATATGATATGGACTTCCTTTGTAAAGTGTTTTGAGGTCCGTTGATGAAAAGCAAGGTATTATTACATAATTTAAAGACTATATCATAATGCATATGACAAATAAAGTACAACTAGGTTTGCACTTGCAACCTTAATTCTGGCATTTCCTAAATTTTGAGCCCTTGACTTTGCAACCTTAATAACATCATTTTAACATAATTTTAAATGTAATTTCCTAGATTTATATCTAATTTTATCTGCATATGTATGATCTTTAGTACTTGAGCTAAAGGACGAAGTTCAATAGTTAGGTGCAGCAGGAAGAGGTTGCTATCTTTTGTGGAACAGCTGCCAGAGGAGGATATGCAACAACCTGAAAAAGTGGGTTATCTGGATGAGTATCCTGGTTTTACATTCAATATAGCCAAACACAACAAATATGACAGCTCCACTGTCTTTCAGAAAAAAATCTACGTGGCTAAGATTGGGTCTGCCCTGAATTAAAGATTTGGGTTATTTAACTGTTTTGTGGGTATGAGGTTTTCCTCAAAAATAAGGTTTGTGAAGTTAGTAGAATATGTGGGATTAGAGCTCATGGGTTCCTTGTTCACAGCACAGTGCACCATGTCCTAAGCCAAAGGGTCAGAGCAGGAACATCTGTTTTGTCTATGATCGATCTGGAGGTTCAACCGAATGTAAAGTGCCAGTGAACAATGAGGGATTTTAACAGCAAAGTGAATTGAGCAAAATACTGAAGGGAAATGATGACTTCCAACAATTTACAATTCATCCCTTTCTGGATTTGGTTTTCATGAGGACATCAAAAAGCACCACACTGGCCACATGGCTTCTCTTCTGTCCAACATCAAAGTCCTGCTACAAACCATGGAGACACTAGAGCTGTTATTTAAAAAATGAAATTTTATAACTTTCATGACTATAGGAGTCATTGCACACCCTGTAATGAATGGATAAATGACTGTTCCACTTATCGGATCTCTTCTTTTTCAACAGAGGCAAAACCATCCTTGACAGCTGCCCATACATTGCAATAATGGCCCACCACTGGTACCCTCAGCAAATCAATGGACACAAATTTGATGGAAAAGATGGAGATTCTATCAGGGTTCCTGAACACTTGTTGGAGGTCTCCATTGCCTCCTCCTCTCCTGGAAATGAGAACTGTAAATTTGTACAATTTACAGAATACAGCAGCCAACAGTGGTTTATAACTGGTGATAAAGGAACTGCTCTAAAAAACAAGGTATGAAAATGCAGCACCTTTTTTTTTTGGTGGGATCTGAATTTAAGTTTCAGATATTAATCTTCAATCAGTGTTTGTAGTATATCATATTATGTGTCTGTGCATATAGATGTGTAATTATATTTATGCATTGACCACTGAATTTTAATTTTGAATACTTTGTTTATGCTGTTTTAGATTTTTTCAATGAGTTTGAAAGGTCAGAGTTCATATCCATTGAAAGATAACAATGAAGTTATCTACCGGATTTATTCTGCAGACAGTCGGATTGTTCCACATAAATCTCTATGTCTCCTTTGGAATCAGGCTGCAGAAAGGTACATTTTATAAATCACAATTTAGCTTTTCAATTTCCATAGTAAATATGTATGTGCGTATGTGTGGGGTAACTATGTTCAGGTTGCCTTGCACTTTCCATTACAAAATAATATCTATTTTCTTAAGAGTTCTAGCTACTCTATGGTTTACTGCAGGAACTGAAAACTTGACAAGGGGATAGTCCTGGGTACAGGGAAGTGTCTTTTGATGGTTTATGACAATCCATTCAAATTTGGTCAAACATTTTCAGTTTCTATCAGTATTTTGCTCAGTGCAACTTGTTCCTAGCTTGCTGTCAAAAATCCTGACTATTTCATTAGCATTGCACATGCTACATCCTGATGTCTTGCTCCATCATGCCACAAAGAATTGTTCTGGATGGGACGCAGACAAAATGACACCGCCATCTCCTGCTTTCCTGCAGCAAAATGTGCTTTAGCATATGGGAAGGTGCACTGCACTGGGAGCCAGCAGACCATAAATTTCAGTCACTCTATGGCTCTGGTATGAATAATTCTGTATCGTTCATAATTCTTATAAATAAGAAAGACCTCAAACCCCACTGAGAAGGTACACAAGTTGGGAAGACAGCCCACAAACTCATATGGCCCAAAGTCACTTATCCATACTTTGCCTCAGAAATAATCTTCTAAAGCTAAATAATTGGTTACATTATCTTTAATGAAGCTATTCATGAACACGTAACTCTACTGCTCTTTGAGTGGTTGCACATGTCCATTCCACTGTAGGTGAGTGCACTCCCTGCTACACAGTTAACAGAGGTTTTTTCCCCCAGGAATACCTGTTGAGTGGCTTGAGCACCTTCTGCTGCCATGTACCTCTGCATGCAGGTATAAAATATGGAGCTGCCTCCAGCCCTCCTCAGTTCTTTCTTACCACCTGTGAGATTGTTGAAGTGATTTCAATCTTGCTACTGCAAGTTCTTCCCTTATTCCTTTGTAAATTATACCATAGGTGGCGCAAGCCTCTTGCATTTCGGGAGTCCATCACATATTTATAGCACCTCCATGGTCTCGGCAGCACTGGTTCTTGACTAGTAGCCTTGTCAGTCAGACCTCCACTGTCTGTCCCACTAGATCCAGATGTGATTTCCCAGAGCCGTGGGTGTCTCTTCCACCCCAACTTGCAGGCCCTTCACTTGGCAACATGGATGATTCCTGGCTAACACTGTTGGAAAGGGTTTGTTCAAATTGCATGCAAGAAGTACTGTTAAATAGTACCAGAGGAGTAGCCGTGTTAGTCTGTATACAGCAAAAACAACAAGAGTCCTGTAGCACCTTAAAGACTAACAAACTTCTGCAGGCATAAGCTTTCATGGGCTGCAACTGACATCTGACAAAGTGGGTTGCAGCCCATGAAAGCTTATGCCTGCAAAAATTTGTTAGTGTTTAAGGTGCTACAGGACTCACTGGACTTTCGTTGTTTTTGTTAAATAGTAGAAAGCCTTCAACTAGGAGTAGTTCCCTGGCTAGATAGAAGCATGTTTTCTGTCCGAAAGGTGTTCCACTGGAGCAAGCCCCCATCCATCACATATTGAACTATATTTTGCACCCATCTCAGCTTTCCATCTGTCAGTGAATAACAGATCTGTTTCGTCTTCCTCCCCAATATCCCATTGCTATCCGGTTTTTGAAAGGGCTGGACAGAACATACCCACAGGTGCAAGAACTTATCTGTCCCCACCACCATAGGATCTGAACTTGGTATTCGCAAAGTTAATAAGGTAACCCTTTGAATAACTCGCAAATTGTTCTCTACCCCACCCCTCTATGAAAGTGGTGTTTTTCATCACAATTACCTCAGCAAGAAGAGTGGGTAAGTGGAGAACTCTAGTATCAGAGCCTCCCTACATAGTCTTCTGTAAAGACAAGGTTTACCTATGACCTCACCTGAAGTTCTTGACAAAAATGTTTTCCAACTTTTGTATTAATCTGGCAATCTATTTACCCAACTTTCTTCCTGAAGCCTCATGCTCATAGAGATGAAGAAAAACTCAACTCATTAGATATTAGAAGACATTTAGCCTGTTACCTGGACTGGATTAAATAATTTAGGTCATCATCACAATTGTTGGCCATGGTGGTGGACAGAATGAAAGGTCACCTGCTATCCTCTAAGGATTTACTCCTGGATTTCTTTGTTTATTCATTTGTGGTACCAGTTGGCTAATGTTACTCTTCCAGCTAGAGCGTTGGCTTATTGAACTAGAGCACACACAGCATCAACGGCTTTCCTGACACGAGTTCCTAGTCTGGACATTTGCAAAGTGCATACACTTGCTTCTCATTATTCTATAGTCCATCACTCCAGGAATGATGCCAGTTATGGGAGTGTTGTTCTGCAATCACTGTTCAATTAGACTCTGGACCTACCTCCAGATCAAACTGCTTGTGAGTCATCTACAGTGGAATGGACATGTGCAATCACTTGAAGGAGAAATGGTAACTTACCTTTCCATAACTGTTTTTCAAGATGTGTTTATACATGTTCATTCTATGACCCACCATTTTTCCCCTCTCTATTGGGCAGCACCATCTTTTATGTGCCACTGCATGATGATCTAGCAGCAGAGGGCACTTGAGTTGCCCCAACACCAAGGAGAAATTTTTGCAACAACCATGTGCTGGGTGGGCACACACGGACAATGGAATGGACATGTGCAACACATCTCAAAGAACAACAGTTATGGAAAGTTAGGTGACTGTTCTTTCCCTGTATTACACATCTTCCTTTCATGGCTGGTCCACAAATGATAACAGCCCACTCCTGCTGTCAGCTGTTGTACGTACTTGCTTATGCTCTCACTTTCTCTGTAAGAAGATACCGTATAAATGGTGTTCTTTTTCTTCTATGCTCCCTAGTCTCTGGTTAGCATGAGTGTGCTCCGTGTCACACCACACAGCAGAGAATATGGTCCATAGTGATTTATGATCTGAATCTTGCGAAGATCTACTGAGTTTGATTTTCATTTTAATTATAATGGCCATATTAAACTTACTGCTTCCCTGGTGGAAGCTTTTTCTTTTTGTGAGGGAAGGGGTAGCAGCAGACTATAGATTTACTCATTGGCTTTACATTTTGTCTAGTCATTAGATAATAGTATGTACTTGCAGTGAGTTTAGTACCTAAAGTGAGCAAGACTGAGCCATTTATTCAGTAGTGTAGGGTACATTGTCCTCACTGACAGCTCCTAAATTCCTTTTAAGAACTTCTGAAGCAACTTGGTCCAAGACCACATAAAACTCAAATGTTAAATAAGTTGGAAATACGAATATCAATATGCAATTAAATAACAGGCATGTAGAGTAGAATACCTTTTAGAAAGCTAGATGGTCCAACCGGTGCTGCAGAAGCTTTGAAAGATATGGACATGAAAACTATTTAGGCATAAATGCATTTTCCAAATCATGTATTCATTTTTTTTCCAATTAGAGAAGAGAAAAGGAAAGCTGGAAAAAGTATTTAAATTTAATCCCAAATAGACAATGTATTCTGATGACTGCACTTCAAAGATTTTTAAAAAAAATCATGAAGTAATTTGGGAATTTTCAGTTGTTATGAGAATGTTACAATGACACTTGTGCTGTCACTTTGAAGAGTGATTAGCGTGAGAACTATACAAGGCCACTTTCTTCAATACTAGAATAATGTACAGTGATGCTCAAGTAACTTGTCTCATGTCTTGGTTAAATACTTTTCTGCGTTCAGAAGTAAAACTAGATCGTTACCAGTTTATTCCAGGATTAGGAAAGACACTTTAACTTCAGCCTCTGATTAGTTTAAGACAGCATTCTCAACATGAACGCTCATGAATGAGGACCTTGTGCATCTTTTGTTTTTGCTGTAGCTGGTTGTCTGATAGTCAGTTCTGCAAAGTGGTTGACGACACTTCAGACTATGTGCAATGCTCCTGTTCTCACATGTCCATTTACGCAGTGTATGCCCAGACAGACAACTTGTCCTCATATAATGAAGCTTTTTTCTCTTCTGGATTCATCTGTATTTCAGGTCAGTTGATACAGCCTTATTTTTTGTTAATAACTGGTGTGATCTTGTTAAAGAAAAATATTATAGTGAACAATCTTTACTGTAAGCTTTTCCCTTTGACAAATTTTAGGATACTTCTGGGATATTGAAAGCATACAAAGCAAATTTTAACTGATGAGAAAACCTGCAAGGAAATCCTGGTTTGTAGGCCTACACAAAAGGAAAAATGTTTTAATTTGGGGCAAAAAAGACTTTCATATCATAGTCTTGTTAAATCAGTTATGTGCCATTTCAGTAGTGCACAGTAGATTTAATGGTGATCTACATGGCTAATTGAGGGATTTCCTCCTACAGGGAAATCTTCCAGTGGTGTAGAGTCAGAGCAGCTCACTCTACAGCCCCTCATTTTGCAATCCCCAGCCTAAGGAGAATGGCTGGGGTTGCAGCTCAGGTGATAGTTGGCTTAATATTGGCCCTTAGGAGCCATCATAAACCACTGTAACTTAAAAGATCTTAAAATGATTGTTCTGAATTACACTAAGTGTAAAATTGGCCCCTAGCAGCCCCAAGGATTAGGGAGGCATAAAGAGGACTTCAAGCTATGTTTGCTCCTTCCTTGTCTCATGTGTTGCAAGCTGAGCTGTGGTGCAGCTGAGGGTCAGGGCCTGTATGTTGTGTAGAAGAGTGGGCAATTTGGAATTGTAAGACCTGTCTTTGAACTGAATTGGTCGCGGGGTGAGGGGTGGAAGTGATTATAGAAGTTGAGCCGTGAAGTGCGGGCATGCACTGGCACTGCATCTATTTCAGAATGACTGTCTGAGATCTTCTTTCTTCAGTGCCTGCATAGTAATTCCAGTCCTCTGCTGGACTTGGATTCAAGAGGAAGAGCTTGCAGTTGTGCCACTATTAGGGCTGCCATACTTTTTGTCTTTGAATGTTATTAATCAGTTGAATGTGTTACCACAAGCTATCCGTATGAAAGCATGAGTCTCGTGATTCCGTTCTGTGAATTCTGATTTTGACAGAGTGAAACTCCATCTCCCTTTTTATAAGCAATTAACAGCGCTTTTCTGAAAAAGTTGTACCTGCTCACAGCTTAAGTGAGAATAGGAAAGCTTCATTGCCCACAGCACATTTTGGTATAATTACAGCCTGATGCTGCAAGGTACTGAGGGCTCTCAGTTGCTATTGAAATTAATGGACGTTGAGGAAAATAAATAAATCAAAAGAATCTAATATTCTGTGAGAAATGTTGAGTGCAGTCATCTGGTAAGAGCAGGTTTGTGTGGGCTTGAAAGATGCCCTGTTTGAAATTTCAGCACCAAATTAACAGGAGGGCTGAGGCACTTCCTCTTCTGATGAAGTCATACCCTCTTTGAATACTTTAAATCATTCCTTTAAAGATATAATTTCGCAGGAAAAATAATTGCAATCAATCAATTAAGACTATGAAAACTAAATCCCATCTCCCCATCCCTCACAAAAGCATGTGCTGAATCCTTACAGATAAGTTCTACACTCCTCTTCTCCTATTCTCCTATTCAGCAGCTCTAGGCTTAGGAATTATAAAGAATTTTAACATCAGGTCTTTGCTTCCTATTTAAGAATGAAGTAACTGATATTTTAAAAAGATGAACATTGAAGGAATATTCTTTCTGACTCCCCAAGTTTGACTCTCAGGCCTATAATATTTTCTTTTGAGCTCATCATTACTACTGTAGATAATTGAATAAATATCATGTGACGCAGTAATTCACAGATGAGTATTTATGCCACAAATCACCAATTGATGCTTTCAGAATGTATACCCGCTGCATCAGCATCAGGTCAGAATTGAGAGCCTGCTACCGATAATGGAGAGGGAGCCCCTTTCTTAGTTCCCTCTGTCCTCTGAAAGCCATCTCCACTGCCCTAGTAGCCAAGGTACACCAGCTCTACAGTAAGTCAGAAGACCCTAACGCTAGCTAACAGTGGGTCAACAGAAGAGTTCTGCCAGCCTGTTCCAATTCTGATGTCCAAAAGGTCCAATGTTGATGGACCATGGGATTCAAAATTAGGACTAACACAGCTGTTTGTCATAAAGCAGTGCTGTGCTGTAGGAAGTAAATAATTTTAAGAAAATAATTAATTTGACTGTTCATTAATTTCAATATTGAAAACTCCCCTATGCTGCATATATGACTAGGTTAGTTGTAACATCTCTCATTATAAAGAAGTGAAATACAAATAAAGAGAAAACGTTGCAAACACAGAAATGCCCTACATTGTGCCTTAGGCCCTTACCCTCTGAAGACTTGAACACAATTCTTACTTATAAACGTGTCTGAGTCTTCCCAATGGGAACTAAAGTTGAGCACATTCTTAGGGTTTTCACAGTATTGAAGCCTTCAATATTTAAGAGTTCCAAAACTAATTTGCTATCTGACATGATGTTTGTCCATGATTCTTAGAATGATCCTGTTTTTCTGTTCCCTCAGGTTTCACTTTGGCTATTCTTTCGCATCTTTTCTGTGCCAGGTGTTCAATGTTTGCAGCTAAACTTCTTACTCATATGATGGTTGCCTGCTTGGGTTCTCAGGTAGGAGAAAAAAATCTTTGAAGTCTGAATTTTGATCAAGTAGAGTTGTTCTTTCTTTTCCCATCTCCCCATAGGTGCTCCTAAGTGGAGGAAGAGAGGCTTTTTTTTTTCAGAGAGAAAGAAAGTAAAGCACAAGATATCATGTGCATATGTGCCAAATCAAAAATTGTGTTATATTACATAAATAAAATGTATTGAGAATTAAGTGAAAAATTAGGGGTTATGGAATAAGAAGGTCAGTGGTGGCTAACACTCCCACACTGGAAATATTGTGTAGGCTTCACCAATGCATAAAGTTGCACGTGCCCAGAGTGGGGGCAGAGGCAACAGCAGGATTTGGAGGGGATGGAGCTGCTGCTGCAGCACCCGGGATCAGGCTGGGGAGCAGGTAGAAACCATTGGGATCCCCACCTTCCCAGTCTGCAGCTGCTGCCCCCTTAAATCTCAGCTCCCCATGCTATCCCCTCATATTCCACCCCCCATTCATAGTGAGCTTCTGCACCCCCTTCCAGTCAAAATTATACGTTTCCAAACAGTGTTAAGAAATACAACTAAGAGATGGCTGGAGTATCTGTTTTACACATGGTACAGTAGAGTTTTTGGTGGAAGAGTGGAAATGTAATCTACCAGCGGAGATGAAACTGTATTTGTGTTAACAACATAGTTTATTAAGATAAATTAATGGTGCAAAAAGCATAGACAATTTAGTGAGTGTGTGCCTGTGTACGTTTATATAAAAAAATGCATATTCCTCTCCCACTAACTTCTAGAAAGCTATAATTATGCAAGGATAAGAACATAAAATACTGAGGATATGGGTTCTTATTTATTATTCACATTATTACAGATCTCTTGGTTTTATTTCCATTAGTACCCAGGAACAGCTGTCCTAACTGAGTAACCTTAGCCCTTAACCACAACAAATAGTCACTTTGGGATAAATTCCTGATGATTGATTAAAGTATCTAACCAGAGGGTCTTGGTGACATGAATTTAGAAACTGTGTGCAAAGCTGCCAAGGTGATCTGGATAAATGGGGATTTTAAAATTTTTTTGGTGACCTAAATTTCTTTTTAACCTAACAGTTACTATGAATAGCTATATATGATCTTTAGTCTTATTTGAGTTTTATCCAGTGTTTGGATGGTTTATTGTTAACCCAACTGATAACAAAAATGCCAGCTTCCTACTGAATCCCAAACCTGCTTACTTAATGCCCCAGTAAAGGAACTAAATTTTAAACAGAATGATGAATTATTTTCTTTATTGTTAGCCTCTAAACTGGGTATTGCACATTATTGAAAAAATGTGATCCCTCCTATTGAACTATGGTATAATAAAATATGGACTGTCCTTGTAATGGAAAAGGTTTTCTACCAGATATGTACACAAGAGAAGCACTAAAAAAAAGGATAGGTGTTTAGAAATTTGGTCACCCTTTCTAGCATATTCAGAGGAGGCAGGCTCCACAGCCAGCAGATTAGAATCTTTAGCCAGGTTTTTTAAATATTAACATGATCCTTAACAAGTAACATAAGATGTAGTACATTAATGTTTTATTGTAGCTTTGCATTAACAAAAAAGTTTTTAAAACGTGGAATATTGAATCTCCACTTATCATGGCATAATTTAGAAGCAACTCCATGGAAGTCAGTGAAGCTACATCAGTTCAAACAAGAAGAGAATATGATCCTGTGAAAAAAATTACCTTATAGTCCTTGTTTTGGTATATATGGTGGAAGGACAGGATGTGACTAATGGCTCATATTGTACATTTTCATACCTGAATGAATCATGGACAATAATACTTCGCTGTAAAATTCCTTAGCAAATGGACTTTATGAATATCAATTACTTGAAAATGGATACTTAGAAGTAGATATAAATACAGGTACATTAGCAAAGAATATATGTCAAGGAAAAGGCATAATATTAAGCAGATGTGAAAGAAATACCAGAAATTGTAAGTATTGCAAGCTACCTGTGTAGTTGGAGAAGTAACACAATGTGAGCATTCATGTAATGGCAAGCTTTTTGGAAGTTTGGGTCTTTTTTCTAAAAGATATACTTAATTCATATAGGATCCCAAGGAAGTCCTATGGCTTTTTCTGTACAGGAGATCAGACTAGATGACGACAGTGGTTCCTTCAGGCCTTTTCTATAAATCCATGTGGTTGAATAAACGCTCCTTTTCAGAAATTGCATATAACTACCAAAAACCACACAGGTTACTGTAGCAATTTCAGGATTAACTGGGACCTTCTGGTTCCATCGGGCCATGGTGTTCCATTCCTAGCAGCGAACAAGTAAGAGACTGATAATGATGCAGCCAGACTTACTGTGGAAGGAGGCAAGCACTGATAATATCTCTCCAGGTCAGTGGGTACTGGAATCTAGAAGTGAGTGCACATTTTCCATTGTCAGTAAGCCTCTGTGTACCTCGGTTCCTCATTTGTAAAATGAAGACAGTATTTCTGCCCTTTATCTGTTCTACTTAGATTATAAGTACTTGAGGACAGGGACTGCTTCCTATTATATGTATGTACAGCACCCAGCACAACCTAGGCTGGACAGAAGTTGTGGCTGCTATGACCTTTAGCATAACTTAGTCAACCTAGTGGTACACTATGACATAGCCTCTGCCTCTGGTGGTTCAGGTGTTACTTGCATTTCCAAGACTCTATTCCTTCTGGACCTGAACTGATGCAGCTACTAACTGTAGCCCATGTTGCATCACTCTACCCAGTACTCTTCCATTACGTCAGTGATATACTGTACTTCCAGTACAGAGATCTTGGTTTCTGGTTGCCCAGTGCCCCATAAGTCTTTCCTGCTCCACTTACACTCTTTACCATCTCAATACCTGCACAAACATCCCACCCTTTTATATGCATATGAAGGGTTTAGGGGTACAGTTAGGCCTGCTATCTTTGACACTTTTTGGTAGATTCAGTGCTTTTGTAGCTAGATTGGTCCCAGGATATTAGAGAGACAAGGTGGGTGAGGTAATATCTTTTATTGGACCATCTGTTAACAGAATTTGGTCCAATAAAAGACATTCCTTACCTACCTTGTGTCTCTACTTTTTGGTGGTTTTCCAAATTGCTCTTTCATGTATATTTCTTCAGCTGCATATTGGCAGGTTTTCACCTGCAAGAGTGCATGGTTCAGCAGCTCCATATTCTTGCATATTGAATAGAAGAAAGGCCAATTCAAATAAAAAAGCAGACAAGTGCTTCTGCTGGGTTATAAACACTTAACAGTTTGGCTTAAATGAAGAGAATGCTGATTAAGCAAATTAGTACAACTTTCATAATTATGTTCCGTAGTTGTGGAGTTAAGGGCTAATTCCATACTGAATATCCGAGAAAACAAATCAGAAGCATTTGTGAAAGAAGTCATGTCACCTGAAGCCCCAAATGGGGTTGTGTAGAGCCTGATGAGGCTGTTGTACTGTCTGTGACCTGTCTTGAGGTCTCTGATTTGGCCTTGCTTTTTTCATACAACATCTTTAGAAACCAATCTTCCATCATTAGAGTTTACTTGGCTATGTTCACCAAGCACTCTGACTTCGGCAGCAGTATTAACATAGGACTTAATTTTAACAACTTTAGATTGCAGACACTATTCAGGTGCCCTAGCAGACAAATTGGGGTTTCTTGCATCAAAAGACATACCAAAAATACCCAAGTATTTTTCTATTCCATACTTAAAAACAGATTTTTTGGGGGGCAGGGTATTCTGACCTACTCATTACCTCTAAAACTTCTCTTGGAAAACCCCTGGCATACAGATTTTGTGAGGGTGAGGTGTAGAATTATTTCAGTTTTTTAAAAACGTTGGGGCATTCTTTTTTTTCTTTTTCTTTACCCTTTCTAGAATTTTTGGATAATACTATTTTTTTTTTCATTTTATTGACATACCACAGTTATGTAATGTGTGCCGTCTAGTGCTAAATGTCAGATAACAATTACTGATGTTTTGACACAACATCTCAAATTGTCTATCCCTGGTGGGTAAAGCTGGATGGGAAGTTGCTTTTCGACACCAGGAGATTTCAAAAAATTTTAAAAGTCAGTCTTGCTATTTTACAAACCGATAATCCAAAAATGTTTTGGGATCAGATCAATAGGATCATTTCATTTTTGAAAATTTTGAAATATTTTGTTTCAGTTTTGACCTATCATGGATCAGTACCTAATTAATGACAAGAAACAAAGGATAAGAATAAATGGTCAGTTTTCACAGTGGAGTGAGATAATTAGTGTGGTCCCTCATGGATCTATATTGGGATCAGTGCTATTCAATATACTCATAAATGATCTAGAAAAAACGATAAACAGTGAGGTGGTAAAGCTTGCAGAGGACACAAAACTAATCAAGATAGTTAAGTCCAAAGCTGACTGTGAAGAGTTACAAAGGGATGTACAAAACTGGATATTTGGGCAAGAAAATGGCAGATGAAATTCAATGTCAATAAATGCAAAATAATGCGTATTGGAACTATCCATACAAAATAATGGGGTATAAATTAGCTATTGCCACTCAATAAAGATCTTGGAGTCATTATGGCTAATTCTCTGAAAACATCTGCTCAATGTGCAGTAACAGTTAAAACCATTGAGAAAGGGATACTTAATAAGACAGAAAGTATGATGCCACTATATAAATCCATGATATGCCCCACTTTGAATAGTGCATGCAGTTCTGGTCTTCCCATCTCAAAAAAGATATATTAGAATTGGCAAAAGTACAGAGAAGGGCAACAAAAATTATTAGGAATATGGAACATATTCCATATGAAGAGAGATGAAAAAAACTGGGACTGTTCCGCTTAGCAAAGAAATAACTAAGGGAGGATATGACAGAGGTCTATAAAATTATGAATGGTGTGGAGAAAGTGAATTAGGAAGTGTTTGTTTACCCCTTCATGTAACACAAGTCTAGGAGGGCACCCAATAAAAGTATAGGCCATAGATTTCAAACAAATATAAGGAAGTATTACTTCACCCAACACACAATCAACCTGTGGAACTCATTGCCAGAAGATACTGTGAAGGCCAAAAATATAACTGGTTTAAAAAATAATTAGATAAATTCATGGAAGACAGGCCCATCGTTGGCTATTAACCAAGCTGGTCAGGGATGCAACCCTATGCTCTGGGTGTTCCTAAACCTCTGACTGCCAGAAGCTGGGACTGGATGGCAGGGGATGGCTCACTCAATACATTGCACTCTTTTGTTCATTACATCTGAAGCATCTTGTACTGGCCACTGTCAGAAGAGAGGACATGAGGCTAGATGGATCATTGGTCTGACGCAGTATGGCCATTATTATGCTCTTGTAGCCTTTTATTATAATTATTTTTGTATAAATTAACTACAATTTTGAAGCAGTCATTTTGATCTAAAATATTAAACTTTTTCAGGAAAATGTCAAATTGGGATTTTTCCACAATTTTTGATTTTTTTTTTTTTTTTTGGATCGGGAGATTTGTTGAAGCTGTTCGTTTTCTGCAGACAGTTTCAGTTTCAAGGAATCTTCATTTTCTGTTAAAAGACATTTCAGACAATTTCTGACTATCTCTACTGATGAGCTTTTCCTCTGAGCAAAGACCAGAGACAGTTCTTATGCTAACAAAGAGCTCAGAAGTTCAGACCCATCTATTCTTCCTACCAGAAGTTTTGCAACCAATGGACAGCACGTGTGTGTTCAATTTCTCTCACATTTTTGGTATCTTCTAACATATTTAAGCATTTTGGGGAGGGAGGTGAGGTTGTGAACTTTCTTTCTTTCTTTCTAACTGGAATCAACTTCAGAACAGGCAAATGAATACATATAGGGGAAAAAATATGAAACACACATACCCAGTGGGATGAAAGGTAGGAAGCACTAATGGGGAAAGACTTACAGAAGAAAGTGGATAACAAATTAGAAGTGTGACCTGTCCATGCCTAGGGTAGCCACCTGGAAATGCCAAGGTCAGGGCAGGTTGCAAAAGAGTAGCAGAATCTCTCAGAGCTGGTGGGTGACACTGAAGTCAGACTTCCGAACCAATCCCAAACAATGCTTCTGATTCCCCACACTGGTTATCAAGAAGCTAAAACAAAATATACACAGCCCCCTTTACTGCATTTCAGTCTCTGCCTCCCAATCACCCACTAGGTCCAGTAAAGAGAGAAGTTTTTTAAAACTCTATGCTCTTTACCAAAAAGACCCCAAAGGTTCAGCCATATTATCCGATCAATATAAATTTGGATCTTACCCAAAATACCACGCTGCCAGCCAATCCTTTCGTAACTAAAACTAAAGTTTATTATAAAAAGAAAGAAACAAGCTATAAGAGAAATGTTAAATGATTAAAGCAATCACATACATACAAATGATTTCAAAGTCCATATGTATCAGGTTTCCAGTAGAATTGTGGAGTTTGCAGGCTTGTATAGTATCTCTTGTGTACATCCAGTAGCTGGATGAGTCTCAGTCCTTTGTTTCACAGCTTCAGTTGTAGATGAGTTGATCCAGAGGCAGGTGAAGACTGACTGAAGACAAAATGGATGTGGTGCAGCTGCCTTTTATGTCACTTGGCCTTTTCCATGCTGCTCGTGGAAATTTACAGAAGTAAGATGGAGTCCCAGGTCACATGAGTAAGACCTGGACTCTCATCAGGTATATCCATGGTATGGGACCCCTGGGTCCATTGTACCTGTGAATTTCCTTAATGGCCATTAAGCAGGCTAGTGCTGCAGCTATCCTGTCTGGGATCTCACCCAGAAATACAGCACAAGTTGAAATATAGATACACCAAACATATCCATAACTTCCAATACAACTATGACACATGCACATAAACTGTCATCATACTTAGCTAATTATAACCTTTCTAGTGATACCTGACATGGCATATCTCATATGAATTATTATAATTTTGAAATATTGATGTTAAATAATATTATAAATGGTTCTCCTAATCCAGCCAGTATCACAAGAAGGTTTGCAGTACCATATAGCAGCCTGAGAAGTCCAATGCTGTCAATGTAAATACATAGCTTTGTGGATTAGGGAGGTAATGGTCTGTGTTCAAATGTTTGTGGTGCCTGGAATATTGTGTCCACTTTAGAAGAAGTTTGAAGTTGAGGGAATACACACAAGAGCCAGAAAAATGATGGCCTGGCCATAGGCATTTTGCTGCTTGCTACACACTTCTATATGTGCTTGCTCTTTCCTCTGCACACATGCTACCTGTTAACCTCGCTATCCAATTTGAGTCATTTTTAAAATATGAAAATCCAGGAGTTTTCTAAAATTTGTTTAGCAAGTATCAAGTTCCTTTCCCTATTCACCTCCCTCAAACCCATAATGGGGCCTCCAACTGCCCCCACCTCTTTCTCTATGTTGAGGTTCCTGTGTGGTTGGGAATGATCATCTACAAAGCAGTCAGTAAGGGTGGGGTGTAAGCATTCGAAGAAGGGCCTGCTCTGCAGTGGCAGTTGCTCAAGCAGGAAGGAGGGGTCAGCATTAGAGCAGCCACTCAGAAAGAGAGAGTGGCTCCAAAGAAGTGGGAAAGAGGAAGGGAAACTTCTCAGTAGGAGCCAGTAGAAATTCTCAGCTGTTGAGCAGCTGACAGGATTTTGACACCCATTCAGCTGTGCTGCCCTAAGTAGACACGTATGGTGTGCCTGTAGGGTAGGACTGGTCCTGGTTGTGGGGCAATAGAGTTATGAGGAAAGATTTTTAAAAGCTATATATGTATACCTTAGCTAAGTGAGAACTAATGAGGGATGTAACATAAGCTACAAATATTTAAAGTAAAAACAGCAAGAGTCCTGTAGCACTTTAAAGACTAACAAATTTTATTTCTGCATGCATCTGATGAAGTGGGTTACAACCCACGAAAGCTCATGCCTGCAGAAATAAAATTTGTTAGTCTTTAAAGTGCTACAGAACTCTCGTTTTTATTGTATACAGACTAACACCGCTACCCCTCTGAAATATTTAAAGGGTATACATATCATTGGAAGTTTATTAGGCAACCTTTTATTAGGCAACAAAACCTTTGTTTTTTGCTGACTAATGAACCCATTGGATGGGTGCTCATTTTAAGAAACACTTAATTTATGTTTGAGCAGTGATTGTGTAAAAAAGTCAATGCTAAATGTTCAATATAAATATAATGAAAATTTTAGCAGAACATTGGTATTTTTATCTTTTTAACCTACAAATGTTAACCAGTAGGGGAATTTTGGAGACTAGCTAGTAAAGATTGTATAATGCCAACTGGATAGAAAAAGCTGTAAAGTAAGTGATAAGCATATGTCAGACTATGTATCTGAGTGCAAGCATTGAGAGACAAGAATGAAGTATCTTTATCTTGTACTTAGATTGCTTGTGTTGTGGTCACATATATTTAGGAAAGGTTTAGATCAATGCTTAAAGGATCTTACATTTTTATCTCTGTAATCCAGTGTAAGATGCAGCACTCTAAAATGCGAATGGCACTAACTATTTAGGTATATGCATTCATATGTTGGGGTATATTGCATTCATACCTAGATATAGTATTCTAGTCACTGTGGAACAGAACTACTGATTCAGGAAAGAATATATTTCTGGGACTTTGCAGTACTGTGGCAATACATCACCCTTGATGTTAAAATTAGGATTGCAGTGATCTTCATTTGTATATATTTCAATTGAAATGCATTAACTATGGGAAACTGTAGGTGGCAGTCAAATCTTTTCACCAAATTTGCTGACTAAACTTAAACTGCAAACACTGTACCAATTTCATGGTCAAAAGTAATATAATAATTCATTGTTTCAAACAATGGTTCTCAAATTATTATCTACAGAATTTTTCCTGTCGGCCTTCTTCTGTGGAAATGATGGAGCCTCTGTAAGTCTTGAAGCACTGATGTTTCTGCATGTAGCAGATCAAGTTTCTGGTAGTACATCTCAGTTGAAAAACATATAAACCAAGATCTTTCTAATACTTGTTTTTTTGCATCCAGGCTGATGCATAATCTCACTATTGCAGAGTCTCTGAAACATATTATTTCCTGACTATAGTTTGTACTAATGAGTTTATTTTCATTTGTTTCTTTAGCACCTCATGATTGCGATGCAGACATACCATCAGATACTGCCAACAGCACCACACCCACATCGCTCACCTTTTTCTCTTGCTCTTGCACCTATCTCCCCCCTTTTATCTCCTTTCTGTCCTATCCAGTGCAGCCTTATTTGTGTCATCCACCTCTTGCTGTGATCCTAGGTGTCTCCATTGCTTCTTCCACCTGGCAAATTTCCCATTCCCCATTTGTCCACTGAAGACTTTCCTCCACTTCCTACCCATGGCCTTGGTAAAGAGAAATGAAGACCTTCTCCCATTATCCCCTCCCCGATTATTCTTCTCTCACCTATAAATTCTTTGCCCAGCAACACCTATACCATCCTTCTGATTTCATGGAGTTTGCTAATGGGTACAACTGAAGGCACAATTGAACCCTGCAAGTTTGATACAGCAGATGCTGTCCTAAGCCAGAGGTATAATTTGCAGCACCGAATGGTGGAATAACATATTCATAAAGACCAAACTATCAGTTACTGTAATTAAGTTTGTGCAGATAAATTTGTGACCACAGTAGTTCTAGCTATAGGTAGCAGTGGAGTTTTACTTTTTGGTGGTTGTAATTTTGTTTTTGTTTGTGGGTTTGTTTGCCTGATCTTGCATAAGAGAGATTAATCAAAACTGTCATTTTAAAATCACTTTTCTTTTTTTTTTTTTTCATTTTGTAAATAAAAATCATGCAAACAAATCATATAAGACACAGGCCAAGAAAGAGATTGCTTTTTTGTCGGATTTCTTGTGAGTATGCAACCTATCTGCTTTACCTACCCAGTGGAAATGAAAAAAAAATTGCATGAAAAATATTTAAATAAATATGAATAAAAATGAGCACTTCAGAGACCAATAGAAATACTAGGTTCCACAAACGCTCTTAAAAATGACTCTATCAGACCACACATGTGCTTTGAAACAGAGGGTAATGAATGGCTAAAGAATTTTTGTAACGTACTCAGTGGATGTTAGTTGCTTCTCCATAGTAACTTAACGATATATTACCAACTCCAGCCAAAAAAAACCCCCAAATCACTGGACAAAAATGACAGACAAACCCAGTAATCAAACTGATATTTAATCATGAAATAGTACAGTTGATCAGATTGTGGTCTCAAGTTATGTTTTAATATAATTTTCCTATAGATCATTCTATCCCAAGCAGTTTGTATATTAGATGACTCGGAAACTCAGACAAACTAGGAAGCTGCAGGATGAATGCCAGCATATGATTGTGCCTGGAATGTAAATATGTACAAGGGAAAACACTCATTTACTATGGAAAAAATAGAGTACATGGCTACAAGTGGAAATTGCATAGGACTATTGCATAGTTCAAAGCACAATAGGTAAAATCCTGTCTTCCCCTACAGCCCACTGCACAAGTAAGCAAGGTCAAAAAACTGCAGAAACACTGATGTTCAGGTATGGTGTTGAAGGCAGACCTTAAAAGAAGATTGAATATCTGCTAAGCCCCATTCTGAGGTGACACACTAAGCCTGGAAGCTTTGGGGCTGTTGAGGATTGTCCAGTGATTGCAATTATTGCAGGAATGATTCCTTTCTTCGCAAATATTCTGTTAACATGATGTAGTGGTCTCTAATTAAAGTGATTTATATTAGGCACTAAGACTTGGATCTTGCAGTGTTTTATGCATATATTTAACTTTAAGCACATGATAATCCCAATCATTGGTCCTACTCACATGTTTAAAGTTAACCATGAATACAAGACGTTGCAGAATTAGGGTCTAAATGGATTTTAAATTATTAAAATTAGACTTTACTAGTAAAATTATATTAGGTATATGAAGCATTTATGTACTTTCAAAAGACAGTAACCATAAAATAAAGAGAGAAAAGAAGGAAACATTTTGTTCAATAAATAATTATATTACATAAATTGCCTAAGGCACTATATTAGTTTTTGGGTAAAAAAATAAATTCTTATTTTTCTTTGATTATTAACAATGAAATAATAACTTTACCTAGCTAGATTGCAAGACTAAGGCCATATTTCCATTGTAGTGTCATTGTATCTTTTGTTTTATTTAGAGTCATTATCCAAATGCTGATTTATTTTTCAGCTTTTCAATATAATTTTATTTTTATTTCTATCAGTTTGAGATACCTTTTCAATATTCAGGATGCTTATATGAATCTGAAGTATAGGGAAAATTTGTACTACTACCACTAATTACTGTTACAGAATAAAGTTAGAATTTTAGAGATGGCCATGGTATACCTACAGATTCCATTAAACATAATGGTCGTGTGCTAGGGCTGCTTTTTACTTCTCTGCTGGTGCAAAGCTGGCCCTAGCAGAACCAACCTTACATAAAGTGATCCATAGGTTTAGCAGCTTCTAAACCACTCCCTCAAACCCTTCTGCAGCTTTAGGGGCTGGGACTCCCTTACATCGAATTGAAGGATGACTGTCACAGCAACCACTTAGGGCCATTGACAGCCAACATAAATTGGAATACCACTCAAGCTGCTTTGAGTTATGCCAGTGGACTAGACTGGAACACAGGTTGTTTAGGATCAAGGAGGCAAAAGTTTAGCTAAAAGCCACTTTTTCACCTTCATGCCGTGCCTTGCACTCCTAAGCTGTAACAAAGGCTCTGAGCCAGTATATGTGGTAATATATTTGTTCATATTTCAAACGCTATTGGATTGCTGGTGTAATTGAGAAAAGATGAGGTCTTTTCTTAGTGGGTTGAAAATAATCTCTTGGGACCACATCAGGGGTCTTGTACTCAGTGCAGGTAAATCGTTTATGTTCAGGGGAGCGCCTTGATATTGAAAGGAGGTAGCTCAAAGAGGCAGAGAGAGAGGTTGGGGGTTTCGCTATGGCTAGGTGTGGTTTCAGTTGGAATTGGGATTAGGACTGGATCAGGGAGTTTGAAACGAATGGCATGATCTGAGTGAAAAGCAAGCCAAAAGCACCAGCCACTTCATGTACCCTAGATTCTTATGAATCAGCAATGGAAAGGCTGGCTTGTCCCTCCTCTGCCAATGTTGGGCTGTTCTCTACAAGATATTCTTGTTTATTTTGCCCAAGCATATCTTAAATGACTTCAGCCCAGAGGCTTCTAACAGGTAGCCTGTAATCTGGGGTAGGAACTGTCTTTTGATACTGTATTTATACAGCACCTAGCAAAATGGGCTCCTGGTTAGAACTCAGTGGAGGAAGGTAGTTGTGTGTTGTGGAGGATTTTGATCCTTCAAAATTCGATTTCTTTTGGTTTGGAAATGAAAATCAGAAATTTCTAAATTCTCTGCAAAAGAGAACAGAGCCCCAGATCTGAGGCACTTCACCTGCAGATTAAGAGGTGACCTCTAGTAAGCTTTTAGCAGGCATATAGGAACTTGTATTGGTTTTATATGTTTTATCTGTAATGCTTTTGCCTTAAGAGTAAAGGTGCTTGATTAAAAAGAGCTGTGTGGTAACTTGTCACTGTTGGCAATACACTGTTGATAAAACTTAGAGAGAAAGCAATGCACAAGTGCTGGCCTTTAGGCAGACTGGCTTTCTGGGATATCACAGTGTAAGGCAGGGAGCTGTGCAGCCTTTAAACCCACCAATCAGAAGGGAGTGGGACAAGGATCCCTGTCTAAAGATGGGTGATGGCTGGAGACTTGAGACCTGATTGGGCTCTCATGGAGTGGATCACAGGAGTGGGGCATGGTAATACAGGTATAGTTATCCTGGATGGTGATGCAGACAAAAGAATTTTTATCAGAATTTTTCCAACCAGCTATTGTCCTGGTCCATGACTGGGGAACCTAGGCTCTACAGTCATATGAATAACTACGTTATTTCAAAGTCTAAGGCCAGTTTTTCCTTACTTGATATATCATGCAACCCTATTGACTTTGGTAGAGCCAGAGGAGTATAACTGAAGGCAGGATTTGGATGTAATTATTAATATCCATTGATCATCGTTGACATGCCAAGCAAGTCCATCACTATATGTTGGCATGTCTCTATTCAGCTGCAGTTTAGAAACTGAGAGTCTAAATCTCACGCCAGTGCAAATCAGGAGCAACTCTGCTGAAGTCCAGTTAATATAAGTGAGAGGAGAATCAGGCCCAGTGCTTTTCATCTAAGGAGATGGTAGGACAGGGTGGGGCTGGGGAAGCAGAAGGATTATTAGTACCTAAATGAAACACCTGTTTGGCAGCTGCAAGCAGCTCTGAGCATCACAGTGGATCAGTCTGCAGAACATACCACACGTCAGCTGATCCGTTTAACTTGGTTTGGAGAGGAGGAGGGCTTCAATGGGAACTGCTCGATGGAACTGAGAAAATTGTTGTTTTTGGCTTTCTGCTTTAATTATTTTCCTTCACTACAAAATTTTCCACAGACTTTCATTAAGTTCTCTTGAGGGTCAGAAGCTTAGAAGGTATGGGTATAAAAATAATCATCATGTGAAATGATCTTGCTCAGTAGGTGCATTTTCCAAAGTTCTCAGACCTTTTAAAATCTGGCTGCAGTCTCTGACCTACACACACAACTGTAGGAAAAGGAGCATTCTAGCTTTTTCAGAATTAAGTTTTTCATTATCCCATCCTTCACCTTTGGAAGCTGAGACCCAAAGAACACTTTTCTGCAGTTCAACACAGCTGCCTAAAAGAAATGGATTATTTTTCCAGCTCTTCACAATGGAGAGTACCAATACAAAACTTCAGAAAACATTTAATTATGTCTGGAAACACTGAACTGCCCAGTCATGCCAGCATTGGGGCTGATATCACTCTTTGGACTCCTGTAAATAGGTCCTTTTCTCAATGAGAAAAGGTAGAACATATTTTTTAAATGGTGATTGTAAATTCAGAAGTTAGCTTCAACATGCTATAAATACTCCCTAGAACACTGCAAACATTTACTGTACCATAAGAGTGAGGGGTTTATTTTAGTACACGATCTGCCCAATTAAAATTCCAATACTTCTTTAAACAGTTGCAAACATTTTTTAAAAGAAAGAAAATGATGGGTATATATATATATTTTTCTTTTTCGACATTTTATCCACAGCTGGTGGTTGACAGTTTTGCTTCCTCAGATTCTGAAGCAATTATTACTACTATATTATTTATATGGTGTTTGCCATGTGCTAGACACTTCAAAGACAAATCTGAAGGCAAGGTGGCTACCCCAAAGCATTTACAGTGCAATGAATTCATTGTGCCTTGAAGGTGTGGATCTGCACTAACCTAGTTGGAACTGCAGGAAATATATGTCTGCCAGAGATAAAAGACTCCTGTAGCACCATGCTATATCACACAATATCTCATGTACTCCCTTTTAAGTCTGGTGAATGTTGTTTACTGGTGTGGAGCGGGACAGGGATATGCCACACTTCTTGGGAGTCAGCACTAACCAAGAACACTCTTGTACTAATGGGAGTGCAAAGATTGTCTCTATGTGGATCGTTCCATACCCTTCCCCGCTTTGTTTTCCTAAGGCAAAATTTGTCTGTAAATTAACTGTACGTTAGTTACAGCAGTAGGTCTAGTTTGTCTAAATTCTTCATGTTTCCAAGATGAGAACAATGATTCTACCTATTGTATAGCTTTTCTTGTGTGTGTGGAACCTTTACAGAGAGAGGAATCACTCTTGTTGCTGCCATTTTGGGAATAAGATTAACTCTGTTTCAGTAGTGTGAAGTGTGGTGACTGCACCATGTGTTGTCTCTGCTGGAGACTTTACTTTTGTTTTTCCATTTTGTTGTTGTTTCTTTAATGGAAAGGTCGTTCTAACAATGCAAATGTTTCCCTCTTTTCAATAGAAGCAATTATGTAGGAAGATTCAGCTGTATGCAGATGTTTCAATCCTGATTGTGGCTTTCTTAACGAATAGAGAATACAGCATGTATACCAGGAGAGGCTTAGGCATTGAGCAAAACCTCAGTTGTCATAATTTGTCTTTCCCAAGACAAAACCATTTGCTGATTTTTTGGTTTTGGTTTCACAATGTATTAAAAACAGTGAGGAACCACAATCTTGTTAAGAAGGTACTATTAAGGAATATTTGACTTATAGAAAGTAGGCTAAATAAAAATGTAGGATCACTTGCAATTTATAACACTGTGCTCCATGCAGTTTCTCTTATTTCATTCACCATGAGACTATGTAAAGGCGCCGTCAGCAGCAAGTTTGCACATGGTATTCCTTTGACATGATGAAAATGGATGCAGCCTAATGTCTTCAGATTTGAGTAGTAGTCTGTTTTGATAGACTACTGCCTATCAATTTTGCATTTGTCTAGCTGTGCCTTCTTTACTATTCCGATGTATTTATCTATCATTTTCAATTTCTCCTCTGCTTTTAGCACTGCATTTTTTTCATTGCCTTGTGGGAAAGTGGCATATGTGTTCATTTGCTGCAAGCAACCTTTGACCCTGAGAGACTGTGTATTGGCTTTTAAGACCAGAGTGGTTGATCTAGAGAAGCAAAGGGAGACAGAGAGGTATATAGATAAGATTTTTCAGGACACAGAAAGTCATGTGGTCCCTCATTCAGTTTGACAGCCTTGGTGGTGTTGAGGAGGATGAAAGTCTGGAGGAAGTAGAACATCAAGCTGGAGTGGAGGGAAACAATCCCTTAGTTGAGTCCCTCCTTCCAGATGATGTCATGGTATCCTCTCACACTGAGAATACTCCTCCAGGAGAGGAAGCTCCAGTTATTAGGAAGAGACAAGAAATAGTAATGGGGATTTGATTGTTAGAAATATAGATACTTGCATTTGTGATGACGAGTAGAAATGCATGGTGAATTGCCTGTCAGGTGTGCAGGACCTCTTAAGACATCTAGATACATCTAAACTAAAATGGAACCATAATGTTGGCATGTAAAATTAAAAAGGTCATAGAGAAGTTTTTAATCTGAGGGCTGAGGGAAAACCAGTTGGTCTGAAGGAGCGCACAGTTTGGACAAAAACATCCCTTAGGAGAGGGTTCATTAAAAGGGATACACTATATCCTAGTAAAAAGTAGAAGATAGAAGTTGATAAAGATAGGAACTGAAGAGAAATTCTGAAATGAAAGAGTCCCTTTCAATTACATGTCATGAAGGCAGACAACTAAATAGTGATGAATTTTATAAGTGCTTGTACACAAATGCAAGAAGTCTAAATACAAAGATGGGTGAACTTGAGTATCTGATGTTAAATGAGGCTATCGAAGTAATAGGCATCACAGAAACTTGGTGGAACCATGATAATCAATAAGACATCGGTCTTCACTTCAAAGTATCTGAGGGAAATTCCCACACCTGAGCCATTCTTTTTAGATGCCAGATCTGAGGAACTGTCCCAGATTGAGATATCAATACAGGAGATTTTGGACCAAATTGATAAATTAAACAGTAATAAGGCACCAGGAATAGATGGTATTGACTGTATCCACCATCCGTAGATATTGCTCCATATTCACCATATCCACCACTAAAGAACTCTTGGGTGAACACCATCTTTACTTTGTAAAGGGAAATCATGTCTGACCAATCTAGTTGAATTCTTTGAGGTGGTCAACAGACATGGACTAGGGTGATCCAGTGGATATGGTGTAGTTGGACTTAAAGAAAGCCTTTCACAAGGTCCTTCACCAAAGGCTCTTAAGAAAACTAGAAATCATGAGGTAAGCGGGAAGGTCCTCTCATGGATCAGTAACTAGTTAAAAGATAGGAAACAAAGAGTGGGAGTAAAGGACAGTTTTCACAGTGGAGAGATGTAAAATAGCAGGATCCCCCATTATCTGTACTGGAACCAGTGCTGTTCAATATATTCATAAATGATCTAGAAAAAGGGGTAAAAAGTGAGGTGGCAAAGTTTGTAGATGATACAAAATTACTCAAGATAATTAAGTCCAAAGATGACTGTGAAGAGATACAAAGGGTACACACAAAACTTGGTGACTTGGCAACAAAATGGCAGATTGAAATTCAGTATTGATAAATGCAAAGTAATGCACATTGGAAAACACAATATTAGAATCAGAAAAGCATAGAGAAGGGCAACAAAAATGTTCAGGGGTATGGAACATTTTCCATAGGAGCAGAGATTGAGAAGACTGGGACTATTCAGCTTCAAAAAGAGATGATAAAGCAGGGATATGAAAGAAGTGTATAAAATTGGAAGCGGTTTGGCGGAAGAGAATATGGAGGTATTATTTACCCTTTACACAAGCATCAGAGGTCAGCCAATGAAATTAATAGGTAGCAGATTTAAAACAGCCATAAGTAAGTACTTCACACAATGCACAGTCAACCTGTGGAATTCATTGCCAGAGGATGTTGTGAAGGCCAAAAGTATAAATGAGTTAGATAAATTCATGGAGGATAGGCCCATCAATGACTGTTAGCCAAGAAGATCCGGGACACAATGCCATGCTCTGGTTGTCCCTAAATCGCTGACTGCTAGAAGCTGGGGCTGGATGACAGGGAATGGAGCACTCAATACATTGCCCTCTTCTGTTCACTTCCTCTGAAACGTTTGGCATTGACAGGATGCTAGGTTAGACTGACCAGTATGGTCATTCTTACGTTCTTCTTCTAACAAAAGTTTATTATAATTTTCTCTTATTTGAGAGTGAAAAAGTTTATTTTTATGTAGGATATAGATCTACTTAACGCAATTCATTTATCTTATTCAGTCCCTGTACTTTTCTCTTCAGTATATCTAATCTTGACTGGGCATAGGACTGAACTGGGTGTGTTCTCAGTTGGCCTAAATTCCTGCTTTCCAGTTGGTGTTCCTGCCTGCTTGTTAAATTACATAGATCTCTGTCCAAGCAGTGTAGGTCAGTTTTCATCATATAAAAGAAATAACACTGCATGGTTAAATAATGATCTTTTATCTGGTAATTACCACATGCTATAGAATCTGGTTATACCATGAGGTGGCATTTACTCATTGACACAGTTTTCTCGTAAGTTTCGGTGAGGGTGAGTCAGATGGATTAATTTTGATATGCTCCTAGCTCAATTTAAGTGAATTCGCTAGGCCACATTGCTTGAACATAGTTTTAAATACAGTTGATCCTTTTTGGTTAAGAGATTTGCAAAGCTTTGTGGTATAGTTGGCTCACTGGCAGACACTATTGTGCAGTAAATCAAGTGCCAATGATAAAATTAGAACTGTGGCATTAGTCATCTCAGGCTATCAATTGTATTCTTTTTCTCTACTCCCCACAAAAAATGGAATTCTTAAGCAAAATATTTTCCTTATGTTCTCATTAGAGCATCCATCCAGCTATGCAGTCAGTGTGTTATAGCGTGACCAGATAGCAAGTGTGAAAAATTGGGAAACGTTTTTTGGGGGGGAGGAAGAAGGCGGGCAAGGTATAGTTGCATATGTAAGACAAAGCCCCTAATATTGGGATGGTCCCAATAATATAGGGACATCTGGCCACTCTAGTGTGTTAGAACACAGCCTTTTCACACTGTCTTCCACAACCCACCAGAATAATTTTAATGGCCACATTCCCAAATGTTATCAGACTTCTGTACTGGATTTTGTTGTGACATTCTGCATTTGATGGACCTGTGTTTTTGACTTTCCCATTTGGAATATGTGTAGTTACCAGCTATATAGCTTTTATACTCAGTATATCACACTGTGCATAGTGCAGTGTCAGGAAGAATTTGTTGCTGTGATGCATAGCAATCCAGTTCTAAGCCTAATCTCATTACTACAAGTAATGTGCTGACTTTTAGTTGGATAGGTTTGAATGATCTTTCTCTTGATTTTCCTGAATTATTAGTGTAGTAGTCTAAAGCAGGGATCCCCAACCACCGGTCCGCGGACCAGGACCGGGCCGTTGGGGGTTTTTTGCCAGTCCGCGGTGCCGCCGCAGACCAGCTCTAAACACTGACAGTGTGCTCTGCTCTGCGGCGGCTCAGAGCTGTGTGGGGCGGGGCAGCGGGCTGGCCTCAGTAGACGCGGCTCCCGGCAGAGAACATTATGCGGGGCGTGCCGGGCGTGGCGGCGGGCTGGCCTCAGTGACGCGGCTCCCGGCACAGCACATTATGTGGGGCGTGGTGGGGCGGGTCGGCGATCTGGCCACAGTGTCGTGGCTCCTGGCATAGCTCCTGGTGGGGAACTGGTCTACAGCGCTGTACACCGAGGTCCTGCCAGCACACCCCGGTCTACAGCGCTGTTTGGTGTATAGCGCTGCTAAGTAGCAGTGCTGTACACTGAGGCTCAATGTACAGTGCTGCTACTCTACTTGCAGAATTTGCTCAGACAGGAGCAGGGAAAAGAACGTCATATGTGTCCAGCCCTCTTTCCCCTCCTGCTAGCTGTATGTTCTGCGAGTGGGAGGGGAAGAAGCTCCGGATGCTAGTGGGCAGCTAGATATGACGTCAGTTGTCCCACCCGTGTGACAACCGTATCTGTGTTGCGGTGTGGTGTGGCCCAGCAGCAGATTTGCTGGTTAAAAAAGTGAAAAAAAAGCAAATAACAGTTAAAAATCATAGCAGCCATCCTTAATAGCAGCAGTGGCCGAGTCCAGTAGCAGCAGTAGCAGTCATCAGCAGCAGCAGTGGCCATCTCCAGTAGCAGTCATCATCAGCAGCAGTGCCCGTCGTCAGTAGCAGTAGCCATCTTTCAGCGTCAGGGGCCCACTACGCCTCCGCCTCAAACCCTTGTAAAATGAGTAAAAAAACAAACATTGCTGGAGAGCTTCTTTGAAAAGGGAGAAAGACCCAATGATGAGACAGATTAAGACTCCATGACTGCTAAAAAAAAGAAAGCTGCATTTAAAAGAAAATACGATGAGTCCTACTTAAATTATGGGTTCATCGCAACAGGCGATTCACAGGCCCCAAGCCCACTCTGTCTGATATGTGGCGACCGGCTATCCAACGAGGCCATGAAGCCTTCAAAACTGGTTCGCCACTTACAGACCAAGCACCCTGCATCAAAAGACAAGCCTTTGGAGTTTTTTGAAAGAAAAAAACGTGAACACAAAGGACAGAAGCAATTATTGAAGGCCACCACATCAACAAATGTGTCTGCACTGAGAGCATCATTCTTAGTAGCTAACCGCATTGCCAAGACTAAGAAGCCCTTCACTATTGGTGAAGAGTTGATCCTGCCTGCCGCTAAGGACATTTGCCATGAACTTTTAGGAGAGGCTGCAGTTAAAAAGGTGGCACAGGTTCCTCTTTCAGCGAGCACTGTCACTAGACGAATTAATGAAATAGCAGAAGACATCGAGGTACAATTGTTAGAGAGGATTAATGCGTCACCATGGTACGCAATCCAGGTTGACGAGTCTACTGACGTTGACAACAAGGCAATGATGCTTGTTTATGTGCGATATATTTTTCAGGAGGATGTGCATGAGGATATGTTATGTGTATTATTGTTGCCAGCCAACACCACAGGTGCAGAACTATTCAAGTCTTTGGATGATTACATATCAGGAAAATTAAACTGGTCATTTTGTGTCGGTATATGCACGGATGGAGCAGCTGCCATGACTGGACGGCTTTCTGGTTTAACTACTCGGGTCAAAGAGGTTGCGTCTGAATGTGAGTCTACGCACTGTGTCATCCAAAGAGAAATGCTGGCAAGCCGAAAAATGTCACCTGAACTTAACAGCGTTTTGCAAGATGTGATTAAAGTTATTAATCACATCAAAGCACACGCCCTTAACTCACGTCTGTTCGAGCAGCTCTGTGAGGAGATGGACGCGGAGCACAAACGTCTTCTCTTACACACACAAGTCAGATGGCTTTCTAAAGGTAGAGCACTGGCCAGAGTTTTTGAGTTACAAGAACCACTTTATAGATTTCTTTTAGAAAAAGAATCGCCACTTGCAGCACATTTCAGTAGTAAGGAATGGGTCACAAAACTTGCTTACTTGTGTGACATATTCAACTTGTTGAACGAACTTAATCTGTCACTTCAGGGGAGAATGACAACTGCCTTCAAGTTGGCAGATAAAGTTGCTGCATTCAAAGCCAAACTGGAAGTGTGGGGACGGCGAGTCAGAACAGGGATATTTGATATGTTTCAAACATTAGCAGGGATTTTGGAAGAGACCAAGCCTGAGCCTTCATTCTCCCAGCTGGTGCATGATCACCTATCTCAGCTTTCAGTAGAGTTTGAGCGTTACTTTCCAACCACAAAAGACCCACGAACTAGGAAGGAATGGATTCACAACCCATTTGTGAACAAGCCAGGTGAATCGACCTTGTCCGTGCTTGAAGAAGACCAACTGCTTGAGATTGCAAATGATGGTAGCCTTAAAAGTATGTTTGAGACTTCAAATCTCCCAACGTTCTGGATTAAAGTAAAGGCAGAATATCCTGAGATCGCCACAAAAGCACTGAAAACTCTGCTTCCATTTCCAACATCCTATCTTTGTGAAACTGGGTTTTCTGCAATGACAACAGTAAAAACGAGATTACGGAGTAGACTGGACATAAGGAACACACTTCAGGTGTCACTGTCTCCCATCACCCCTAGATGGGACCGTCTTGTTGCAGGAAAACAAGCCCAGTGCTCCCACTGATCCAGGGAAACAAGCCCGGTGCTCCCACTCATTCTGAACCTATGGTGAGTTGAGTCACATTCACATTATAAATGTCATAATTAAATGATAAGTATGTACTAAACTCCAACCTCCTCCATAACCCCGCCCCCATATGACCAAAGCCCCGCCCCTGCCCCACCCCCACCCCGCCCTGCCGGGCCATGGAAAAATAGTCTTGCTTGAAGCCGGTCCCTGGTGCAAAAAAGGTTGGGGACCACTGGTCTAAAGGACCTGACCTGTCATCAATTGTGTGATAACAAATGCATTTCATGTCAGGTTAGCCTTAAATCATAGGAATGTAGTATTTGCTATACTGACCAGGTCACTGGGCCATGAATACTGGTATCCTGCTTTCAGGAATGGGCACAATCTGATTCATGAGAGGCAGATGAAAATCCCCTTATATAGCTTTGGAATTATTGAAGTTTCGAATTGAAGGGTCATAAATTCTGCTTCTGTAAATCAGCATAGTTCTACTGATTGGAATCAAGCTGATGAGCTGCCATTATATGTCTTCAGGCATTTGGTGTCAATGGTTGTCAGTGAAGAAAGAATCTAGCTGATTTCCTCTGCTGGCAAAGGAGAATTACAGTATGGGTTTTAGGGCCCTGTCCATTGCTGGATCTTCTGCTGTGTCTAATCTTTAACCTAGCATCTTGCTACATATTAGAAATAATTTTTACTGGAGCTGCATATATCAGCAGTGTTGATCCTGTTGCCATCTAAGAGACCTGGTGACTATCAGTGTCTTTTGAAGCTTTGTCCACTGTAATGGGTAAATATTTTTAAAAAGTCATGCCTTTTATTATGGAAACTGAATGATTTGTAAAATGTTTGTCCTACCCAGTCTAATCCTAGTTCATTGTTCTCACTTCCTTTTGCCTGTGCTTTGTGCAGCAGGACAATTTTCACTTTCTTCTTTAATGAAATTAAATAGTATTAGTAAATAGTCTTTCTATTTTGATTGGATTCTGAATGCCCTGGACATTCTGAAAGCAGAAATTAAGCTGGCTCCCATGTTAATAAAATGTGTTACTTTGGCAAGTGTCCAAAACGTTTTTATATAGTAGACCCTCATCTAATAAAGGAGTTAACTGGTACCTTCAGAAAACATAGCCTACTTAACAATGAAAAAATAGTTTAAATTAACAAACATATATTAAAGAAAATTTCTCACTTTTCTCTTGAGCTACTTAGTCAGCCTTCTGCATGAGAAATTAACCCTTCTTGCTTAATTATAAAATGAACTCAAATTTAGACTCCTTGATCATAAGCCCAAATAGATTGGGCCCATTCCCAGATTTAATTTAATTCTTTTAATCAGCAGCTCCTCACCACTTCGCTTTAGGGTCAACATTTGAAAAACAAGTAACTAAGGTATCAATACATCTTCTGAATAGCTTTTTGGAGCCCCAGCTGCAGTTTAAAGCTGCCCCCTAGGTGTAAATGCTATCCCAGTGGTGGAACTGCCCCACATGCGGGTGCAAATTTCACCCCTTGTGCCCATGAACGTGAATCAAGCCCCAGATGACCAAAATATATCCCTATATATACAGCCTCTGTAGGGAAAGAAGCAAAATAAATATAATACAGGTCTATAACTCTGGTGTTGAAAATAATTGTGGTCTAACTAAAAATGTATAGGCAGCAAATGTTCAAATGCCTCTGGGCATGTACAATACCCATATTACCTTTGTATCCAATTTAGTAATTTATTTATGAACATGACTTACTTTTCTTGATAGTATGGTTTTATAGTTCAGTGATCTCCACTCAGTAAACTATCTGAGTTAACCTGGCCTTTTTGGAAAGGCTTGGAGCCAGTAACTTGTGTTTGGTCGGGCACAGGGAGTGTTATTTTTGGATTGTTGTGGATTTTTCTAAAGAAGTTCCATGGACCAATGTCATCATTTAGAAATTATTAGTTTTAGTTATTCTTTTGAAAGGGCTTTGGATCAGAGTGTCTTTAGCAAATTTGCATGGGATTTTCAAGAGCTCAATGTTAGTACAGCTCAGGTTTCACTGACGTCAATGGTAAAACTCAGACTGCAATCAGTGGGAGCAGAGTTAGACCAACATGGAGTGCTTTTGAAAATTCCACCCTCTCATACAGTGACTGACTCTTTTAAGGGAAATGGGTCCAGCTTCTTTGTGAGGAAGTAGGTGTCTGCCAGCTGGGTTTGGTGCAGGGCACCTGACACCAATGAAGTCAGGAAGGGTGGTTAAAGAAGGGTGGGAGCAAGAACTGCAGGAAGCCCATTGCAGGAGTCAATGGGTTTAGGGACAGTATGTGAAAGGAAGGAACTTCTAAGCAGGAGAAAGCTACAGTATGTGGACTCAGAGAAGTAACCTGTGGATTAAGGAGTCCTGACTGAAGGCCAGGGATAAAAGGGGAATGACTTGAAAGTGTCTGTGTCTCAGGGCCCTGAGATTGCTCAAGAAGAACTATAGAGGGTATGTCTATACTGATGGCAGCAAAGTCGCTGCCATCAGATCGATCTTTCTGGATCGGTTGAGCAGTCAGTGTAGACCTGCTCAATTGATCAGGAAGTCGACGCAGTAAATCCACCCCCTCAAGTGGCATAGTACTGCATCAATGGTAATGCGGTTCCCATGGCACAGTGCAGTGAAGACAGCGTGCAGAAGGGAAGCACAGCAGTCGACAGGAGTTACACAAGCTACCCTGCGTAGCTTGCATAACTCCTGTTGACTGCTGCTGAATTTCCGGGTAAGTGTAGACCAGGGCTTACTAATCGACTATATTGCAAGTGAAGGAGACTGTGCAAAAGTCTACATGAAGCATCAGGACTTTATTTTGTATTGTTTGTTTTCAAGAAGTTTAGTGAGAGCCTGAGGAAAAGGCATCAACTGGACTTGAGTCTTGGTGTTTGTACTTCCAAGTTTGGGAAGACAGAACAAACCTAGGGTAAGAGAGATGAAGGCAGGACGGATGTACAGCATCGTGACTGGCCAGGAGAGGGCACTCCAGGATGGTGAGCCCGTGGCACACCTAAACATTATTAATTGTATGCATATAAAATATTAAGCCACTTCTCCTACTAGATAGTTTTTTTCCTAAAAGATTAATTTTGTTTAGCTCACAAAGCACAGTGCTTAGTCTCTTAAAATGTGATATTGTAGTAATGTTTTAGTATTGTATGGTGTGTCATTTAGGGCACAAATGGAGAAGATGTAACTTAAATTGTTACCTAATCTTTGCAGGTCTTTAGAAGCAGGTTTATGCCTGGACAAGATGTTTCATTTTGTCTTTGCATTGGATAACAAGTAGCAAAGACTAGTGCAGCACAGCAATAATGTCAGTTATGCAGAAACTTGCCCTCTGGGAACTGGACTGAAGTTACAACTGCATTTCACGTTTTAACTGGCGGCCTGCAATTGAAGGAATCTGGACAGGATGCCATTACTATTCCCCAAGTAAACTTTAAAGCTCTTGCATCATTGGGTCTTAAGGGCTCAGTGGGAAAAGGGGAGTAGATAGGCAGGAAATTAAACCCAGAGTTTAAAGCAGGTTTAAAATTATGGTGATCATTTTGTTCTTTAAACTTATATGTTAATTTGATTTTTTTTCACTTTTCATTAAAGACAGTGTTGCCTGCCCTGTAGCCCTCCTGTTGACCTAATGTGGTGCTGCAAGCACTCCCTGCCTCAATTTCTCTTCTCTCATGGCCCCGTAAAAACTCCACACAGAACAAAAGACTCTAATGCTGGGTCTACACTGAAATTCGCCGCTATCAGATTGATTGCTCTGGATCGACTGAGCGGTCTGTGTAGACCTGCTCAGTCAATCCAGCAAGTGACGCAGGAAAACCACCCCGGTAAGTGGCGTAGTGACGTTCCCTTCGATGCAGCACAGTGTGGACGGTGCACAGAGGAGACGCTGCGAAGTCGATGGGAGATATGCAAGTGATTTACGTCACTTGCATATCTCCCATCGACTGCCGCCGAATCCGGAAGGTAAATGTAGATCGGGCCTAAGACAAAATTCCTGCTGTGGTACTACCTTACTAAATTCAATTCTTGGGCTCAGGGGTTAGTGCCATCCCCCTTGGGGACTCTGGTTTTCAGTCCTGACCTCTCTAACTTGTAACCTCCATGCAACTGCACCCTAATAGTCTTTTATCAGGCCCAGGTGATCATTATTCAATTAGTGACCTAGATAGACTCATTCTCCTTAAAATAACTTATTGCAGGCAACCTGGTCCTGGAATCTTCTTAAAGGGCTAGCAACCCAGTGACAGGTAGGTTTAACTGACTGAAGTAAAATCAGAACCAACACAAGCCAATTGCTTTCTCAAACTCTAATGCAACCCAAAATGAATAATTGTGTGTGTGTGTACACACTTTCTGGCTCCTGCTGGAGTCTGAAATACTAGTCTAGAGGTTCTTCTTAGATAGAGCAGTCCTGACCAGAATTCAGAATTTTGCATGTCTCTTGCAAAATCCATTTGTGAGATTGCCCAGCCCCAATTTGAACTGAATCTCTGAATCTTTACCTTCTTTTTCTTTCTGTTCAGCCCACTCTCTTTCTCTCACTATGTAACTCTAATTGCACTGTTCCTCCAAAATGTAACCTGACCTAGTTTTACTCGCCAAGAGCAAGTAATGTACATGATATGCTTCCTATCGAGGGGTTTCCTATGTCTTGCATTTGCGTGAGAATAGACATGATACTCCAGTAGGTCATCTTGGTAATAACATTTTTGTGACCCTATTATAATCCTAACATCTCACACTTGAATTTAAGTAGAAAAAAAACTGAAGGAAAAATGATTCATCATGGTACAGGAAAAATACTCCTTTTGTTTAAAATGAAACAATGAAACAAATTGGGTCAGAGTTATTAATAGGATGAAGAATAAAAACATAAATGATTTGTGATAAATACAAGCAAGTCAGAGAAAACAGAAGCCTCCGGCAGAATTGGCTGTTATGCTGCACTAGAAGGGAAGCAGAATCCAAACAGTTTGGTGAGAAACTAGAAAAAGGGAAGCAATTCAACCTTGAATCGGTCAGTTCTATTTGATTTACACACTATTTCAGTTTACGTGTGTCTGCCAAGTTAGATCCAAAACACACTGTTGAAGTCCTTAGAGGCTTCCTTTCTATTCACATTCTGTGTCAGTAACAACTGAAAGAGAGGACAAAATTGAAATATTTTTGCAAGTCTTTGTCATTAACAAATAGTTACAATTATAAGAATCATTGTTAAAATTGTATGAAATTAATTACATTACTGGAATGTTCTAGGGTTATATAAGCACTTGCTTACCATTGTTTCTGTGAAAAATTTCTTTTTTTCCACCCTAGATTCCTCTGAAGTTTTCAGATGTATCCTACTATTAGCAGTATATGCTAACTTCCTCTTAAGATACCAGAGTTTTGCAAATTTAAATATGGGATTAGATCAAAATATTTAATTTTCATTTAATTAAATATGTATTTCAATATTGGGTATATAACATCCTTACTCACTGTGGGTCTGTCTCCCTTGTAAATTTACTAGTTCTTCCCTTTAGACATTCCCTAGGCACTCTTCCTGGATACAGATAGGTCCATCTGGGTTTGTCAGAACGATCTTGGAAATAGGCTGGAAAAAGCAAACTATTCAGAGACCATTCCAAATGATTTACTGCTTGGAGAGCAGTTCTGCCATTTGCTTTAGGGATCCCTTCCTATCCACTAATAAGATCAAAACTAGGTGGAGCTTCACTAAGCATAGAATCTCTATTGCTTTTATGTTTAGGTAAGAGCTGTTTGTTGTGCCCTAGTGGTTTATGTGGTCTATTATCATGGTGACATACAACGGAATTAGTAGAAGTTCATTTTTGAAGGTTAAACTGCACCACAAACAATACAAGATGATAATGTTAGGACAGTTTCTAAAATTATTCAGAATGGAAGGCCCCCAGAGAGCTTTTATAGACCAGCAGCTGTGAGAGAAATTTTTGTTTGTATAGTTCCCATAGTGAATCTGAAGACAAACCAGTAATTGTTTTTTCAAATAGGCAAAGAATCTTTAGTTGTGTATGTCAGCTAATGTTAAATAAATAATTTTCCTCTTATGTAAATAATTCAGTGGGTGGAACACCTGATTTTATAATTACATATAATGGAGATATTTAAAAAGAGAGTTGTAAAACTCTAAAAGAAAAATCTATTTTCAAGAGTTGTATTAGCAACTTTTTGTGTCTCAAATGTCCACTGTTGAATCCAATAATAATTATTAGAGCTGGTATAAAATTAGAATTTCCATCCCCTGGGAAATTCCAATGTTTCAAAACTTGAAATACTGTAATTTTTTTTCCAGACTGAAAATTTTTGCATATTTCAGTTTTGAAATGTCGAAACATTTCCTTCCAGTTGGTTGTATTGAGTTGAAAAATTTCATTTTGGAATGGTTCAATATTAATCTGTGTCCTCTTGAGCTTCTGCAGTGCTTCATGGGAGTGATAGTTCAAGTGTCTCATGTCCCCATACTCTTCTATGGGCCAGGCTGCCTGGTCAGACAACATCTGCTATGATGGACATGGGTCATGTGACTCCCTTGCTTAACTTGTCATCTCAACAGAAGGAAGATTCAGTTCAACAGATTGAAATTATTTTGATTTTAGTCAACTTGATAGGAAATAAAATATTTTATTTTGAATTTCCCAATGGAAATTGCACAATTGAAATTTTAGCATAGAAAATTCTGTTTTTTCCAGAAGCTACATTTCCCATCAAACAATATTTTGACATTCCCAGCAAGTTTTAATAATTATTATTGATTAGCGATAGCACCATAAATGTCCATTGCACTAAAATACAAAAAAGCATGATTCTCTGTCCAAAAGAGTTCACAATCTTAAATTCAGAAGAGAACAATCAGCAGGCTATAACCATTCGGGAGAAACAGGAAAAAAAGAAGGACAATGGAAACAACAGTAATGGTTATGTGATCACTTGTGGGGCTAAAGAGTATGTCTTGAAAGTAACAAAGATGACTTGGGCTCCAGGATATTATAAACAGGTTCTCTAGTAACAAATGCAGCAGCTCTTTCCACATGGTAAATTGATGAATTTTCTTGCTAAACTATTACTTTTTCAATATTTTAACTCAGTATAATTAAATTATACATTAAAATTAATCTGCATTGGCAGATAGTGTCTGTGGGACCAATTTTCTGTCCATGAAGCTAGCTCTGAAAGTGAATACATATGTGACAGTCTCATTGCAGACTTTGTTTTTGGGGTGATAATTGCTGGGCAATTCCATGCAGTTTGGATCCTATCTGAATAAGTTGGCCAAGAAATTACTGAAGGTTCCAATACACCACAAGGACAATAATAATTTTATATCCCCTAATATAATTAAGCATAGGCAGCAATATTGTATAAGAAAATAAATTAAAAGTTTGGGCTGCAGTTTCCGGAAGAGTTACATTTGCTCATTATTTCTGGCTTATTTAAGTTTTTTTTAAAAAAAATAATAATTAAGAATAAGGCACCATTAGTAACCCGTATTGCTGGAAATGATGACAGTGTTAAATAGATTTTCTTGTTGTAAATAGGTCCAATTACAGTATTATTAATGATATTATTTAAGCACTCATTAAATGTGACATTATTTAATGGGTTCATGGTAGTTTAAAACCTTCATTAAGAGTTTACTGTGGGGGGTTTTGCAATCTTGTATTTTTCCATCCGGCCCATGTCACATTTCCCATTGTCCTAAGAATTAAGAAACTTTGAAGTGGAGAGTGAATTTAGGATTTCAAGCCCTCAGTGATGCTCAGTATTATGTTAAGAAATTGGGCATACTTAGAGCTTTATCTTTTTCACTTTTACCATGTATGTCTGATTTGTTACCTTGAAGAGTGATGCTGTATGTCCAGAAGGTGATTTTCTGCCTGCGATTTCCTGTCTTGCAGCATGAATTCCATTAAGTAATAATGAGCTCCTGTTAGAAATGACATTCCCTTCTCACTGGACAAGTGGAAGTTTAAGGTTCTAGGTTTGTCATGCCTAATACCACCATGTCGCTTCAGTTGTTATCACTGCAGATATGCTTTCAGTTAGTTCAACATGGAAAAAGAAATTGGGGAGAGGAATGGAAGTGGGCAGTAGAACATTTTTAGACCCCTCTTAACTGTGTAAAGGTTCTTACTCAGTAAAGGTCCAATCATTCAAAGTGCTGATCACCTACCTTCAATTCCACTCAACTTTTGTTGAAGTCAGTGGGAGCTGACAAACTCGATACTTCACAGGATCACGTGGTAATTAAGTTACTCAATGGTGATGATCTCAACAACATAGGCAGATCCTACAAGGTGATGAGTGCTTCTTAAGAGGTGCCGAGCAGCTTCAATTTTCACTGACTTAAATGGGAATTGAGGCACTTGATGCCTTACAGGATTGGCCCCAAAGCTTCTAAAAATCATCAGGAATATATAAAGAATTTGAAAGTTCTGATACTATGTCACAGAGTTCCCAAAGAGTTGACAGTAGTGATGTCCCATTAAAATGCATTCCCACTCCTTGTAACTTTCAAACTCTTGTTGGGCTTTTATAATGCATCCTCTATTAACCATTCTTCTAGTCCTTTATCTAATCTTTTATTTTGAACTAAGGAGTATTCTCTTCCCCAAGGATAACTTTACTAAAGCTTTACATTTTTTTCCTTTTTGATAAGTTCTTTGAATTGAGACTGCTAGCAAGTGGCTTCATCTTTTAAATTTTATAATTTCTAAACAGATTATGGTCCAGATTCTGCCCTCTTTACTTTTACTGAATAATACCTTCCACCTTGAACAGTTCCATTGATTTCCTGGGGACCCCTCAAGAAATGAGGTGGGTGGCAGAATTGATCCTGCTTGTGGAAGTTTGGGTCTCCGCAACTGTAAAGGTTTACTGGACTACATCAGAGTTGGACCTTGCATTACAACCATCCACTAAGAAAATGTTCACCAACTATAGTAAATTTCTCTCAGTAATTTTTGGTTTTGTTCTTTGAGTGAAGTAAACTCTTGTTGGTGAGAAAGGTAAGTCATATAAATAACTCAAAATTTACTCCTAATATTTCAAGACAGTGGACTGGGTATTTAGCCTCTTTTACTTCTAGTGGGAATCACACAACTAAAGCCTTGTATAATACTCTGATCATTTAGGGCTTTAGTGTGCCACTCAACAGAGGGAGCCTATGGGACATGATAGGCCATAGAATTTTTGTAAGCTATGCAACATGGTTGCACCAGATACATTTTCTTTTTGTGCCTTTATGTCTTCTATCATGCCATTCTCTGCACTTGGAACAGCTTACAGTAAATATTTTGAAGTGTTTCATGATTTTCCTTCAAGTTTCTCCTATAGCCAGTACTTGCTCCTGGAGACCTACATGTGCGCCATTGTTTGTCCTCATGTTAATTACATTGCTCTTCTCTCTGGCTCAGATTGAAAGGTTTACGTTTATGTAATTTACATCTTTTTCTGGCCCTCTTACTGTTTAGATGACACATACTTATTTAGATTCTTTCAAGGCTTCCTTAGCCTTCCTGAGATTGATGACTATTTATTTAGCTTACACTCATTACATAAAAACAATGAGAGTTCTGTGGCACTTTAAAGACTAACACATTTATTTGGGCATAAGCTTTCGTGGGCAGAAACCCACTTCGTCAGATGCAAGTGGGATTCTGCCCACAAATGCTTATGCCCAAATAAATTTGTTAGTCTTGAAGGTGCCACAGAACTCTTGTTGTTTTGCTAAAAACAGACTAACATGGTTACCCCTCTCGAACTCATTACATATTGTCTCCAAATTTAGACTCAGAGTCTAAAGCCCAGATACCTTCTTCCCCTTCCTTCATATGTTGGGGCCCCGCATTCTAGCTGCTTAGCTGAAGGACCTGCAAATGTGCCTTCATAGCATTTTTCAAACTGCTCTTATTTGTTTTTGTAACCTGGTCCCTCTGCCATTCATCAGTGTCTCTCACCACACCCCTCCTCTGTCTTCCCTCACCCTTCCCCCTGTTGGTTCCATTTCCCCATCCCATTACCTTCACCGTGTACAGTTCTCACCAGCTCTACTTGCTCCTCTTCCCTTCTCCTCCACCAGCATAAATCCAGATTGCAGATCCCACACCCATCTTTGCTGCCTCCTCATTTCTGGTGAAATTTGCCCCAACCTCGTGACTCTCCCACCATCCTCAGCCTTTCCATCTCCCATACCCATCCTTGTCACCACCTCTTCCCTCTTCATGCCACATTTTTTTAAAGTTTAATATTTCATCAAAATTTTCATCTCCTCTTTTTTCACCCTTAAATCTTGTTTGCGGGTACAATACATATGCAAGTTTTAAACATATTAAACATCCAAATTTTGTGTAGTTCTGTAGTCAGGCTTCAGCCAGATGTATTCATAATTAGTATAATCTTATGTAGGTATGATGTTTCAGATAAATATGTGATAGTTTGTAAGAGTTTGGATTGTACAGAAATACAGAAAATAAATGGTACTTGATCAGTACAGAAGAATCAACATTATGGGGCCAAAACCTTATCTAGTGTTAATCAGTGAACTCCACTGAGCCAATTATCTTCGCTGTGTAAAATATATACCTTAAATCTGGTTCATATTTATCTAGTTTCAATTTGCAGACACTGGATATTGTTTTATCTTTGACTATAAACTAAGAGCCCACTACTATCAGAAATCTTCAAGACTGTGATCGTCACTTCTTTGCATTCTCTTTGATAATATAAATAGATTGATCCTCTTAAGTCTCTGACTTTAAAACCAGTTAATTGAAGATGTGTGTCTATATCCCCTACACTACTTTGAAAATATCAATCATTAATTTAGAAGTATGTTGATACTATAGCAAACATTATTTTTGATAAAACAACCAACATCGTTAATTACAAAATAGGACTGTATGAATTAATGTTTACAATGAATCGAACTCATTTTCCCTCACAGTAAACCGAGGCAAATTGTGTCATATGATTGTGAAATGGGGGGGGGGAAATTACTAGTACTGAATAAAAACTCAGTTGTTGTGGGCAGTAGTGTAGGAGAATCAGTACCGTTGATGGTTCTTTGGTTTTGCATGTGTACTTACACAGTGCTTCATTGTGTTTTTAGGATGCTTTTGGGTATCTCACACTGTACACTCTGACCTATTGGGGCTATGAAAGATACAATAGCACATGTTGCAAAGGTAGAAATATTAATGCTAGTAGTGTCCTGTGAGCCCAATTCTAGTTCAATAGAATTTAATTTCTTAGTTGCATCAAATGGAGAAGTTACTACTCCTCATCCCTTCTTAAAAATAAAACAAAATTAACGCCCCTCCCCACAGCCCAGGAAACTGTTGAATAATCGGCTTGCACAAAATGGCTGCCAAGTTTTCACCTCCATGCTGCTAATAGCAGGGCAAGTGATCTCTGGCAATACCTTTTAGTTTTTGATTAAATTATACTTTTGTTAGGAAATCAAACAGCCCTAACTCAGAGTTTGTCTACATGGGGGCATTCAGCAAAGTTAAGATGAATTGACTATTAATGTGCATAAATCAAAGCATATTAAACCCCCTGTGGATACTCGTGTTCAGAAGTGGCCTTAATTCAAGATAGGGTGAACAAATGCCACTTTATTTCTAAATGAGAATACTGTTGTAGCCATGTTGGTTCCAGGATATTAGAGAGACAAAGTGGGTGAGGTAATATCTTTTTATTGAACCAACTTCTGTTGATGGTCTCTCTCATGAACAGAGGTTGGTCCTATAAAGGATATTACCTCATCCACCTTGTCTCACTCATGTTTGTCTGACACTCTCATGCTGTTACCAGGTGTTAATCATGCTAGGGAATTCTAAGTGCAGTCTTCTGACTCTCTATTTGCAGATGGCTTGTCATCAGTACATGAAGAGGGTGGGAGTGGTTCTTTAGGGAAATAGAATCTAAGTCTAAGTACAGAGAGAGGACACCTAGAAGCAGATAATCCTGGGAAGAAGTTTTGAACTGAACTTTACTGTATTGATAATTTCTGTGTTAATAGAACAAAATGCCAGCAAAAGATGAATTTTAGATTATAAATAATGTATTGATTGCATTTCAGATGAGGTTTGGAAATGTACCTGCTCTCAAAAGTACACTAGGCCTCATTATACATTCTTTAATATTTTCTGCATATGTATGATCTTTCCCTCCTTTGCTATATCCAATTCTTTTTTTGACATGTATTTTTGTTGCTCTTTCAAAATCTGTGGTGCTGAAATCTAGCAGTCTAGTTTTGACCCTTTTGGTCTCTCCCTCATCCCCCATCCCCTCCCTCCATCCTTCCCTCCCTCCACACTACAAACCTAATTGATTCCAACTTGACACTTCCAATTGTGTTCTCTCATTTCATTTCTTTCTTTTTTTAAACAAGGTTTGCCAGTTTCAGACAAAGAGATACAATAAGGCTCACTGTAGGGTGTGCCAGCAAGTGTTTCAAGAAGGGTTGGTACACCTTATTCATCAGCCAAAACCAACAGAGTTAATATTTAGCAAAACAGTTTCTATTTATTCAACCCGTTATCATGTGATCTAATATTTCAGCAATGTTTGCAATAGACAAAAAGTGTGCCAGTTCTCAACTTATCTCCCTCTCATATTTCAGGTAAAGGTATTATTAGAGAGGCTTTGTCAGCACTGCTGTATTCATTGTTTTTGATCAAACTAATTTTAATGATAAACACTGAAGTTAGATCTGTGCTACTATTGCAGCTAAGTCCTCTATAAAGCCCAATTCCTACAGTGGAGATCCTTGTTAGTTTTCTTTTTGTCCCTTTTCTCAGACGCCCACTTTCTCAGACACTCACTTCTGTTAATACACGCTTAGTTTCATCCCTGGGTAAATACCACAGGCTGTAGTGATCTTGGTAGAGTGCTCTTGCGTTAGCCCAGAGGGCCTTTCCACAATCATTCTTCCTCAGTGCTGGTCTTCTGTCTGCTGATAACTAGTACTTGGATTAAAGAAATACAGACACACATGCAGATATAAACTGACTTCTGTTGTCAGTTGTGGTTCTCAATAGAATTACTCACGACTTGCCCTGGTGTAATTGAAAGGAGAATTGAAAGGAGAATTTATCTGTCTTATTGACCTCAGTGGATGTAGTTTCAGGCCACATAGTTTACATTTTTAAAGACCAATCTTTTGCATTGAATTTGGTATATGGAATTGTTTTCCACCCAGTATGAGATTCATCTGTCTGTACTGGATCATTTTCTATTACGTCAGATTCTCATTTCCATCTTTCTCCCCCTTCTGGTATTAGCATGATTGCAGCAGAATAGAAATCTGAGAATTTATCAATGGTGAATTAAGACTAAATGAGGGCTGGATACAGTCCACCCCAAAAGAGGTTCTAAGAAAGTGCATATAAGTCATGTCCATTTCCTGATTCTGACATATAAAAATGCATGTGACTATTTTATTTATTGATTCCATCATACAAATTTTTGTTTTCTAATATCAGTGAATACTAATTAATTATCAGGAACTTTGAGAAGTTATTGCATCCAGATTAAATCTGTGATTATCGAAGAGTTTGTTTCATGTTTGTTCTATTGTGTTTTTTCCTGGAGAATAACAAAGTCCTTTAATATAAATTAATTTTTGTCTGAGCATCCTCTGTTAGGTTGGGGAAGAAAGGTTTAACAGTGTTTTGTATTAAGTACAAGTTAACAATTTAAAGTGCATACACTGAACAAAACTAGAAGGCATTTTCTAGGGATAAACGTGGTTCGCATATCTTCTTTCTGAACCTTTTGACAGCAAAACAATCATTGAAATCCTTCTGCTTTCACTGAATTGGGGAAATTATAACTTAGATCACTAAGAAAGTTTTCAAAAATCAAATGTTTGGCTAATTGGGCCCAATGGTGCGGCTTTGGATCTTTCTGCTGAGCTCCCATGAGTGACATAAATCACCATATATCCATGAAAAATCTTGAGCATTGGGCCCCATTTTGCCCTCAGTTACTTCCCTGGGGTTCGATGAGGGTAACAGAGGGCAGTTTAGCCTCCAGCATTGATGTTTTAGGTCAAGGTCTATCTCTCTCTTTAAAGTCCTCATGATGTCAATTTCTGTTGCAGGTCAGTGTGACTACCTAAGAAAATGGTTGCAGTTAAACAGCTCAGCCACTGTTGTGTTATATTGTCAGAAATGAGCTCATCATACAGTCTGTGTCTGGCAAATATTCTTTTGCTGCGATTTACTATGGTGCTAGCCAAGTGACTATATTGTATAATTTAGCTAGTTAAATAAAACTTGACTGTAATGCACTATCAGGAGGTATTGCTTTCCTTTGTGCTCAAGTCATGCCTCAGGAACTAACATAGGTTCCCTAGAATTTTGTCTGTGGTACTTAGTGCAAATATGACATGTCCTGAACCTCATTTCTACTGAGACATTTGTTAGAGGAGAAACTGTCTCTAGCTATAACATGACAAACTACCATTCCAAGATGCTTATATGACAGAATGATCGCATCCTTCAGTATCCTAAACAAACCTTATGGAATTAAGATAAACTTTATTTAATTAAGTTGAATCTTATAAATTAGATTTAATACTTTTGGAGTCCATTGTATTAAAATGTAGTTGTTTGTGAGATATTGTAGCATTGAATGTAACTTTTTCTAGGAACTTCACTACTGTCACTGTGAGGAAATTCAAAAAATTGTTTGGGGCAATGTATGAGAAGTGGAATTCCTAGGAGGCACTTGGAAGGCCTCTCATCTTGGGGAGAGAACCATTGTCTACTAATTACTTACTGCTGGAAACTCCAGACCAAAGACCCCTGAACTGTATAAAGTATGGCTAAAAATTTTCTTGAGTGTACTAGTTCTGAGCTGAAACTGTTATGAACTGGTGACCAAAAAAAGAGATCCTTTGATGGGATGTGGGGAGTTGGAAGGACTCAGCTGCCAGAACCATTGCCAAAGATAGTTGGGCTGATCTTTAGTAAACTTATTAACATGTGTGTATGTTCTTCTGTTGTTTTAATATGTTTTCTCTGTCGGTCCTTTACCTTAAGAATAGAATAGGCTTGGGGGGGAATACAGGTACAGTTGCCCTAAACTGTGACAGCTTATAGGAACTATATTTTTTCTTCATTTAACACCAATGAATTTCTTGAAATGCTTGCCATCATCACATCTCAACAAAGCCGGAAATCATATGTAATAATTTTCCTTCCAAGTCTTCCTTAGTACCAAAATAATGACCATCTTCTTCTTTACTTTAAACCTGTAACCTGGGATTTATCCTCAGTTCCTCCTCCTCCTCTGCCCACATCCAGGGCCTAGCCAAGTATTTTTGTTTCTTCCTCTACAACATTCTGAAGAATCACCAGTTAATTTCTGTCCCAGCTGACCAGTCTTTCATGTACACCCATATCATCTTCTGTCTTGACTACTGCAATCGCCTCCTCAGGGGTCTTTAAGATGTCACTTTCCCCATTCAGTCTGTTTAGAATTCTGTTGCCAAAATATTTCTTATTCATCATTTCAGCTATGTCACTGACTTCCAAACTTTTGTCCTTGCTTTCAAAGTGCTACATTATGTGGCCCTTGACTTATATCTTGTATGTGGTCTCATTTCACATCCCTCCCACCCTCTGCTCCAACAGTGATGCTGGCCTTAGTATCTCCTTTGTCTCCTCACCCATATGAGGAATTAATTAGAATTAATTTATGAATTAATTAGAAATTAATTTAATTGATTAAATAGGCTTCATAGCTAGCTTACACTGAGGTGGGGGCTGAGGACATGGCACTGAGCATCTAAAAGGGTATACATAGAGTAAAGTTTAAGATTCTCAGAAATAGGAGGCCTACAAGAGATTCAATGGGTCAGCTAATCTACTAGGGAATAAAGAGAGCAACTGAGGAAGATAAAGGCATTGCAGAGAGACGCTAAAGGACTTCTTTTCTTCACTCTTTGCCCCAGAGGTACTCTTTGTGGATAATAAAGCTGGAATCTTGTCAGCCACTGATGTTATCAAAAAGGTCTTGTAACAAACTGATTATTTTAATTGCAATAAGTCACTGAGACCACATGGTATTTGTTCCATGGAATTTAGTGGGTGCAATATAAACATATGTGTGTAAGCTCGCATTTAAAAATAACTACTGGATGGTAGCAAATGTACAAATCTTTATTAAAGGCTGTAGGGCTGATCCTAAGAACTACAGATCAATGAGCTTTGTTTTTCTACCATGTAAACCAGTAAAAAAGTAATTAAATAGAGGGTTAGAAAGCTCCTAGATCATGATTATAATGGCATGGCTGTTGTTTTCCTGACCCTTCTTGTTAGCAGATGCTAGAAAGCTTGCAGATACATGCTGATTACGCCCTGCTGACTCACTGTGGCACATGAAGCTCCATTAATCCATTCCAGATATAAAGGAAAGTCGGTGTAGCCCTTCTGGTCAAAGGAATCTAGGGTGTCGGGTTGGGTAGTCCTAAAGGAGGAACCATAGGACTAGCTAAACCTTGGGAGACGGTGGGAACTTGTTTTGTATTAAGTAGTCAACAAACCAAGCCCCAAGAAGGGGGTGAGTTCTTAACCTACATGGCCCATGTTGACTCTTCGGATATTTTACTCTGCCAGATTCTCTGACAAGTGATGAAATGAGATTCTCAGCTTTCATTTGTTTTTAAACCAAGTTTTTAGCTGTTACAGGGTAGAAGAAGCAGCAGCTGCAGCAGTGAATCTCAGAGTCTGGGTCAGCTGAGTCAGGCTTGCACTACAGGGCTCAAAAATAGCAGTGTGTAGGTATTCCCACTCAACCTCTGAAACCCAGCAAGCAGGATGGGTCTCAGAGTCTGCGCCCAGTCAGGATCATTTGTGCTATTTTAGTCCCATAGTGTGAGCCTGAGTCAGTTGACCCAGACTCTAAGACTCACTGTCGCAGGTTTGGGGTTTTTTGAGGTGGTTTTTCTTGTTGTGGTATCCATGTACCCAGAGTGGCCTGAGAACACAGACAGTCAGTCAGAAAAAGGGCAGGGGAGACAAAATAGTAAAAGTAACCTGAGTGTACCCTGAAAGCTCATGAGCAGCAAAGAAAAACAGATATTACTATTGGGAGGTGGAGAGGGAGGGGATCTCATTTTTAAGCCAAACTCATGATTTTGACAGGGCAGGGGATTGAGTTATGATTTTTTTAAATATTTGATATTGGCAGTACTGAGGTGGTCAGCACACATGTGCCCTGCCTTTGCTCCACCTGCCTCCACTTGAAGTAAGAGAAGAAAAGAACCCTTTATTTTTGTTTGGCTGGACACAATTCAAATTAGGCCAGCCAGACAAAAACACAGGTGATTTATCTGACATTCTGAGGTGGTTTCATCTCCCAAGTACCTTGGGCCAGTCTGCCCCTCTAGTTTTTGTACTGAGAAAATGTCTTTTTAATTTTTACACTTGAATGAATATATATTACCCATACAGAGTTACCTTATTTATAATACATATAAGTGTAAGTGTATCTAGGTGTGTCTATAATACACATTATTAGAGTTGAAAATTATAAGGAAAAATTATTGATCCTTTGGATAAAAAAGTGACAGACAGAGAGATAATGGCCAGAGCTACAGTGAAATGACATTATTTACCACTGAAAGCCAGTTCTCAAGTCCAAAGGAATAATTTTCTCAATCTACCAATTAATACCAGGGAGAAACTGTAAGGGAATAAAGAAAGCAATGAAGGAGGATAAAGACATTGTGGAGAAGCTGAAGGACTCTTTGTTTTGCACCAGTCTTCCCCTCTGATGTAAATTATCTTTGGGTATATGTGTCTCTGTATATGTCCATTTATAGAGGGAGGGATTGCTCTTAAAATACTCTAGGTAACTTTAAATAATGTTTTTTCAATATTTGCAGTATTCCCTATTGTAAGTAAGGAGAAGTATATAGAATTCTGAAAATACTGAGGTAACTTTATATGTTGAAGGCAATCTGGCAATGGGTGTGTGTGTGTGTGTGAGATCACTGGATGTTGGTAGATATTAGCAGAATGCTGAGGGTACCTCAAACACAGAGGCAAGTGTTCAATGTGGCTCCAAGTCCTAGACTATAAAATAAAGCCCCTGATGAGTGCCTTGTAAACTTCACTAGGGGTGGCTGGAAGAGAGAGCATGCAAATTTTGACAAAAGGAAAATAGAACTTTTTCAAACTACACCCTGAAGTGTTCAAAGGGGGTGTCCTTCAGGGTTTCTTAGGGCCTAGTCCCCAAGCTGCCTTTAAAACTACCTCTTCTTTAGGACCTTAGTCTCCCAGGTCTAGTTTTGGTCCCCATCTGCAATACTTGGTTTCATCTGGTGATCATGTTGTCGGTCACTCTCTGTTGTCTCTGTAGTGGTTTCTGCTTCCAGTCCTCAAGTGACCCAACATACAACCATCCTGGTGTCTGCCTGTGAGATTAGAATCCTCTCTGCTCTTCCTCAGCTCACGCTAGCCCAATTCCCTAAGTCACTGTTTAGGTCACTCTTTTCCCTCAGCATTACCTCTGCTGGTTACACTAACCTCAGGAGTTATCCTGAGCCTCTTTCTGCCCCACCATGTGGCTCAACAGTAGCCTGCCTTTTGAGCAGCTCTCTTTCTCAGACTTGCTCTATCCCAGCTTCTTCCTCCTTCCCAGAGTAAGGGAGGTAACAGTAACGAATTGGCATGTTCATTACACTTCATATTCACCATTATGTATTCCATCAAACTAAAATAAAATTGGTTACCTAATGTGAAGCAGATCACCCTTTATCTGATTCTCAAGTTTTCTTGAATAATTCTTGAATCTGAAGGACAGTTTTACTGTTGCTTGAAACTTAGTGTTGGCTGAAGATTAAAAACAGAATATGCTCTTATCTGGGTTTTTTTTTTCCTGCAAACATTATAAAAATCCAAAAACAATACATTTCTGCTGAGCCCAATAAAGCAAGAATGTGGCCCAGATTTCTTTAAAATGGGTGCCTAAAGTTAGGGGCCTAGATAAGTGGTCTGATTTTTGAAAGTGCTGAACACTCAGCTAATCAAGAGGGGATACATGCATATGTATTTTATCAAAGGATTGATAAGCTTGAAGATGTTAATGTGTTTAAAATATTTTAAGGGGTTTTAAAAAGGTGTTTAGAGCTGAAATTTCAGAATTCTGTGTTTAAACTTCAGCTTCAGATGATGAGCACTCAGATATGCGCACATTTTCATGTCTTGTTACCGTTTTCTCTAAATTACACAAATTGTGCAAATATGTGTTTTTGGGTGCATATATTCTGTCTGTATGTGTGAATCCTCTGCCGTACTGCAACAGTGTTCAGAAACAGATCAGCCAGCCTCAGAACTTGCACTAGTTTCTAACGGTCCCTTACAGCCCCTTTCACCATCCAGGGACAGTTCAGCCTTCTCTGACCACAGCTCTTCCTTTCCCTGGAATGTTCCCTGTGCCATAGGGACCCAGGATGTGGTGCTGTTGAACTGGCTATTCTCTGGAATTCCCTGAAATCCCTAGCTAGCTCATTAAGCCAGCTTTCTGGCTCTTTTTCACTGCCTGAACAGTGCAAAAAGCTACAGCAAACTAGCTCAATGTGTGGTGTGTGGAACTCTGGTCAAAGGAATGTAAGTTCAAGCCTGTTTTGCTTAAGCTCTCTCAAGACCATAATGATGAAAAATAATTGAGGAGACCTGGACTGTAGTATGATCCTCATCATGTAAATGAAGTGTTTGGCTACATGCCTCTTTGTTGTATGCATTAGCAATTTAGTGGTCACGCAGATGTCTCATTGAGGTGGTCCCCTCATTCTCCTCATGCCTATACTGTATGTGCATTATTTGTTTCTAGCAAACAATATGCAAGATTTCCTTTAGGGTTTTCAGAATATGGGCAAGATTATCTTTGCTCACACTGAATAGTACTATGCATGTAGTCCCATTCATTTAATTGAAATTACTCACAAAGTAATGGATTTATAAGAATAAGGGGAGGATGGAAGAATGTAGTCTCATGGGATGGGGGTTTTTTAAACTGAGTAAAGGCAAGATTTTGCTCTCTATACTCACATTGGTAAGAAATTATTCACATAGATATTCCCATTGAAGTCAAAAGGGTGATTTAGGTAAGTAGCTGTTCACTTGGGTGTGCAAGAGGGTCACAATTTGGCCCTAAATGACCATCTAAACCCGAGCTAAACTCAGTGACTGAAACAGCTATCATTTCTGCTCCAAAACTCTTTTTTTTTAAAGTGTCTTTGCCAATAAATTTTTCACTGATAAGGTTCAACAGCTGAAATTCTAGGGTTATTTTGTTTCTTTAGTCAGGTGAAAATTAATCTAATTTTCTAATTTATAATGTGCCCATTTCCCTGTCCTGTAGGCACAATCAAAGCATAATATTGTCCAAAAATTCACACACTGGGCAGCAGCAATCGTTTAATCCATCAGATGTAAGAAACTGCTATCTTTTAGGACAGGTCAAACAAATGCTGAAAAGCTAAGCCTTACACCATCCCCTAAAGGCAAGATGAGGCAAAATTCTAAAGAAAGTAAGTTCTACAGTCAGGGACCCTCCAGTTTTCAAGAATTCAAATGCAGGGACTATTGAAAGGAGTATCTCAGGTGAGCTCCACCACTGTTACAGTTCATAGGGAAAGAAGTGGCTTCTTAGGTCTTCCATGAGGTGTATTTCTTCTGTTTCAGTAGTTAAAAAGCTATGTTGTTTGTTTCTCTTTATTCAGGAATATAACTGTGTATTTAAGATTACAAAAAACTTTTGGAAGGCAATATTGATTCTTAAGTATCAAGAGAACAGGGTGAAAGAGAGAACTCCACTTGCAAGTAAAGCTCACATGTGGTCATCAACCTTGGCAATGGTCTTTTAAAGTAGATAGGTAGGTAGTTATACATGCATTTTATTTAACTTTTGTACTCAGTTAAACACAAAGAACTGCCAAAATCTCCAGATCCAAACATAGCTGTTTTTGAATCCTGTGTTGTGGGTATGGACAAGTCATCTTTGTATCTTTGCAAAGTTCAGGTTAAGGTCTAATTTGTTTGTTCTCTTTGTGTTTCCCAGGAAACTGAAACAGTGCAGGTTAATATTAGTTTATTTAACAGCTGGGAATATCATGTTAAGTAGCAAAGTACATTGTGTGCTCTAGTTGCTGGTTTTTGTTTTACAAACATGACCAAAGTTTTTGCTAAAATAGAAGAGAGTTTAATAGCTGTTTCTGATAGAATTCAGAAGAGAAATTCTGTTTAAAGTGCAGATTTTCTTTGGAGCAGCTGGTCTCAAGGAACTTGGGCAGAGTATGGCAGATGTGCTACCCTTAAAGAGGTTGTAGGATCTATTATCCTGTGGACTTGGCCATCTACACTGGCTGATAGAGAGGGCTAAGCAAGCAGGGAAGTGATGTCAACCCACCCTGCCGACTTGAGCCTAATTTGTGTGATCCTAGCACTCAAGCGAATGCAAGGACCAGATTGTAGTTGACCCCAAAGATAATTGGGTGGCCATGTGTGTGCTCTCCTCCTACTTGCACACCTATAGAGGAACAGGCACAATTTTGCTCTTAATATATCATTTACCTCCATGAATAAAAAGATTAAGACAGTTCAGATTTTAATATTCTTTGATTTTTCAATGAGTAAACATGAAAGGTAAGCTATACTAGTCGCACTTGAAAAGTTTCAATCTTTTGTAAGAATCTACCAATTTCAGAGGTATCAAAATGGAAAATACCAGTGGAACCAGGAATATATCTCAAGTCATATCTTTAAGTGTGTAAGCTGTAGTACTGTACACTACAGATACAAAACTTACTTGAATACACTAGCATGTCTACTACAAAGCGCTTGCAGGCAAACTTCAGGATTGGCAAATCATGTTATCTGCGTAAAACAGCTCTTGACTACAGCATTGCAATAATATGCATTGTAAGTCAAATAAGAAGGTGCCACAGTATATGAAAGAGCTTCTCCTTAGAAGAACAGTTGTAGGAACACAATACACACCTTTGGACCAGTTCTGTTAAATAAAGACAAAGTCTCAAGAATCCACTTTGATTCACCCAAGCAAGAAATAAAACCACCTAGTACAATACTGTTTATTTTATATAGAAGCATTTATGCTCACTATGTGTTGAAACATACTGCAGAGTTATTAGATCCTGGCAATTCAGTGGCAAAGCGGATACTGATGATGGCTGTTACATTCTCACCTGCATAAACATCTTTTTAATGTTTTTCTTAAAGAGGGGATATTGGTAGTGTTACTGAGGTTTCTCTTTCTGAAATGTTACACAGAGTCTTTAAGTTCCCCTTGAACAACCTCCATGCAGAATGTACAGTGAACATACCATGTTCGAGTCTCATTCTCAGGATGGCATTTCTCACTTGGCTATAGGACTGGTTGAAATTTTCAGTTTAAACATTTTCACATCAGAAAGTGGAGTTTTTGTAAAATAGCAATTTTCCATGGGAAATTGATTTCAGCAAAATGTTCCATTGGAAAATATTGAAACATTTTGGTTTGTTGACCCAAAAGGGTCTCTGAAAATCACAGGCAGGCTTAGCAAAATCTATGGAAATTTTAAGTCTCAGGAAAAATCTGCAGGGACTTCTTATCCACTTTTATTTAGATCATATATTAGACACACAACTTCCGTTCATGACCTTTTCCTTTCTCTTGCTACCCAGATATCTTAAAACATTCTTCTCCCACCTCCTCTTTCATACGCAACCTGTGAGATCTTCCTCTTAAAAAAAAAAGGAAAAAATTGCCATTGCATTCCCTCCTGACACAGCAAAGAGAGCATAATATTGTTCTCTAGGATTCATCTTTCAAACTTCCCATTTACACATGCAGTTTGGCTCATTTGTCTATGTGACCAAGTGGAAAGTTTTGTTTGCACACTAGATACTTATACATTTGTGTGGCTCACCCATTGTGTAGACTTTTAAAAATTTGTCCTCCAGAGTTCACATCTGTATTCAGCATAAGATAGACGTGCAGACCTGGATAGCTTTATTAATTGATGGACTTAAGATTTCTAATAAAAAAAAATACATTTGATGCTATCTGTTTTCCTTCATAAGGCATCATGAATTGGCTAGTGCATATCTACAACTGTTCTTGTGTGCTCATCAGAACTTTAAGGGTGTCTAAACCCAGAAGTATTGTAGTGCATAGTGACAACCACACACAAGCGGGTCCTGGGGTCAGCTCCACTTCATGTTGCTACATCTTTCATAAATAAAGCTATTTTTTGTGAAAATACCTGTGTTTTTAAATTATCTTGTTAGCTGTTGACGTCTATTTTTAGAGATAAGCTATCTTCTTTCTTGAATTGCACGTTACTTAATCATTACTGGGTGTGATGTGATACTGCTGTTGTGCTTTAGCATTAAGGTGTCATAGCATCATGCTTTATTAAATTGACACTAAGGTATGGGCAGATATTGCGAGAGCAGGGACTCTTTATATTGATGACTAGGTTAGATTAGTAGTTCAGAAAATCAAACTCCTTCATGGAATGGATTATCAGATGTGTGGGCTAACAAGTTTAGGCCACCTATGAGCATCTGTTGAGTCAGATAATATATTAAAGCCGTGCTTGGCAAAAGAAAACACACAGTTTAACTTACCGACAGCCATGGTGGAGAAAACAGAAGTGAAAACAGCACTAGAAAATATCAGCAATGTCTGTTTGTAGGCTGGTCTCTGAAATGGTTGTCAACAGAGCTTTAATGGAGAGCTGTTGGCACACACTACAGATTCTAAAAGAAGAATGTTGTTTTTCCCCGGAATAAGATGAGGTGTAATGTTTAATAACAAACTGTGGATATAGTCCAGTGAACTTCAACACATCAAGGACAGAGTTCTCAAATAAAGTGACCTGCAAAAGATGACAGAGTTCAGTTCTGGTTCTGTGGACCTTTGAAACCAGTATATTTAATATGGAGTAAGTTTGTGTACATGGAGGAGGACTGTATATTTTGGCTGTGGAATCTGGATTGCTGTTTAACCCCCTCTGTAACTATGGTATTATTTATTAATCTTTGTAGCCTTTGGTCAGGAGAAGGCTGAGAAGCAGCTGTGTGACGTGGCAGGCAAAAGGTTTTATCTTTTGTTTCTTCATACAATCCCAGGTAAAAGATATTTAAAGAACAAAATAATAATAATAATAATAATATCTAGCTCTTGTATAGTGCTTTTCCCCAGGACATCTCAAAGCACTTTACAAAGACGATTGTACAATATCCCCATTTTACAGATGGGCACAGAGAAGTGAAGTGATTTGCCCAAGATCACCATTGCTGGGTCAGTGGCAGAGATGGGAACAGAACCCAGGTTTCCTGAGTTTCAGTGTGATGCTTCACTGCTGTGAAGGGAAAACAATGTATGCTGAGATCATCTCCTTCTTAGAAATCTCACTTTTGGCTATGGTTGTACTCAGAAACATTTTTGTTTTCATTCTCTTGTTTATTTTTCCCTCCAAAACCAAGTGGACTATTGAAACTTTTGGCCAAAAGCAGAAAAGATTTATATAGCATGGCTTTGTGTTATCATTCTATTAAAAATGTAGAACAATTATTTACTTTGGCTTTATCTAATTATTTATCTGAGAAGGTTGTCCCAGGTGAGATTTTCCTGCTAGATCTCACTGATCAAAACAGTCCAAAGTCTCTCCTAATCTCTCCAGTTTTTAGAAAACAGCTCCAGCTGCCAGAGATGAACTTCAGTTAAACCCAGCTTTGTGAGGGATTATTTAGTGGGTAAATGAATGATGAGCAATATTTTTTTTAAATTGACACTGGTTATTGACATTATTCTTAACTGAAGACTTTGTGGTGAAAGGTTTTTGAAATGATTAAGGGAAATTCCCCAAGTCATCTTTGCATGCAAGAATGAAAAATCAATCCCCCTTTAACCTTAAAATCAAACAAAAAAAGATTTGAGTTACCAGTTGCTCAAAAAGTTGAACAAAAAGGTCCAAATTCAGACTGACTGTAAGCAGACCCTGTGGTCAGTAACTAGCTGTAATTCTAGTGCTAAGTGGTACTAAATTCTCACTTCAGATCAGACACTTTGTAATTTTCCATGTGCTACCCAGAAGTTTATACAAGGTTTATGATAGGGCACTTATACAGTGCCCCTTCATAATGGGTTTTGCCTGTTACTCATTAACTATGGTAAGTATAAAGTTCTAAAAATACTTGAACTACTGAGTAAAAATGATACCTTTATATAAACTCATACTGCCACCATCTCTGTTCTGAAACAATGAATTATTCCTGAGAAAAAATCTCTCTGGGGTATGGTGTTGAAGTAGTTTAATGTTAATGAGTCACAAAGGTTCTTCCTATAGTAACCTTGTCATGCTAAAAACGTACCGCGGTTACATATAAATATCTTTCCTTTTGTTTTAAGGTATAAATTTACAAAGGAATGAAGTGAGTAGTTGAACACCTTAGGGAGCCATAAACTATTAAACTGAAGCCAGGAGTTTCGATCCTTTTTCCGCAGGAAAGAGGACTTTTCCTTTGGATTGAGAGTTGGAACAGTAACACACAAGATCAATTTCAATGCTTGCATGTGTAGGATTCCTATTGTATAAAGAAGGAAAAGAGGGTGGAGGAGGAAATGTTTAAAGAACCCTTTTTCTGTTCACAAATAGATTTTTTGCAAATGTTCTTTTTATTTTCATTTCTGTTATTTGTACACTGGCTGGTGGCGGGTTGAAATCTTCTTATAGATCTAAACTATCGAAGTAAAATGATACCTCATGAATTCATCAACTAACCTTATGTTCAGGTTTACTAATGAAGGTGTGAAATGGTTCACAAGTAGGGATCGCCTCTAGACTCCTATCTCCAAAATAACTAAATACTAATACATAAATGTGCAAAAATCCTATGCACAAAAAGCTGTTGTGTTAAATGGGATTTCCCCATGTTAATCACACACGCCATTGTAAAATACAACCACTCAGGTAGGGCTGATATTCAGGAAAACTCTCTCTCCCTTATTGAAGTAAAGCAATTAGTTTAACAGAGTGGGAAAGGGCAGAGGTGACATCAAGTTCTCCATGTGAAATTTTACCATTTGATCCCTACCCTTATGCCTGTCAATACTACAGAGTTCAAAAACATTGACCTGACTTGTTCACCCTCATGAACATAAATTATAAAATAGTGGCTTCATGGTTATTTTTCATTTACAATATCGAGCAGTGTAAAGAAAAGGACTTAGGAAAGTTACTCCAAACTAACTCTTAACAAAACTTGCATCCTTTGTGTTTAATGGTATGCAAAGGCAAAGCACATTGGCAAGCAGAATATTTCTGGGAATAATAGAGGTAGTACTTGTAGCTGTTTTTCAGAGGTGTAGTGTGCACTTTACCTGCACCAACTGCAGTAATGACCCCTTACTCCTATCATTTCTGGTCCAGTGTCCCAATTCCTGTACTAAGGGAGCCTAAGGAATGGGATAATAATCCCATGCACGGATGTACCATAACCCCCTTTCATGCTCACACAGAGCCAGTCACGACCTCTGGCTTTTGCTGTACACTTGCTGACTGGGTGATCAATTTTTCAGCAAAAAGGTGGTAACCCTTTCTTTTTATTATTGGCATTACAGGCCCTACAGACAGAAACTACTAGGTCTTATTTTAAAAGTGGAGCATCCAGAACTTCCTTTGGGAAAATATTCTACATTCAGACATTTCACTATGAAGATATTTTTCCTAATACTTAGTCTACATTTTCATTTCTTCAGTCCATCCCATTACTCTCATCGATACACCTTCAATATAGTGTAATGCACTTCACTAAATAATTTCGCTGTCTTTTGTGTGCTTAAAAACCTCAGGTATTTGTACACAGTTCTTGTTGTAAATTCCCTTAATTATCATATACTAACAAAGAAATTTGTGTATGTTCAAATTGCTACGCATTCTCTTGTCTTCTGATGATTAATGTCTAATTTTATGAGGCTATCCTTATTTACTAAATTATCATACTTCTTTCCTTTTTGTTAAAAACCTTTTTAAAAATGGAGTTCAGAATCTCAGCCATTCTTGAGTTACCATTAACTGACTATGTTTAGCTGTCTCTTCTCAGTTTTCCACTTGCAGTTAAGATGTCTTTTAAGGTTTTTGAGCATTTCTTTGTGAGGCCATTTTTTATTTCTTGCATTCTTTTTCAGAAAAACTACCCTTAATTGTAGAGTCTTTTAGGAATTCCTGAGCACCTTTCCTACCAGCTTGTGAATTTTAATGCTTCGTGCTATTGCACCATACAAACCACTTTTAATAATTCCCCCAAATTCACCTTTGGTGGGAGTTTGATTGTGAGTAGAGCAGCATCTGAATCACGTAGAGCTGTTGAAATAATTGCACTGTGCAATTGTATGCTTAGCAATTAACTGGCCCCTACCTACAGAGCTTACTGTCCAAAGTTACAGGAGAGTTTTGTGTATACGGGACAGTACAAAACATCACCTAAATAGTGTTGCTGCATCATAGCCAGAATGATCCATGGAATAAATGGCTTTATAGTTATGTGGGCAGGGCCTGCTCCAGTCTCCATTTCTGAGAGTTTTCAGTAGAGTTTGCTTAGAAGAACTGCAGGACCCTTGAAAACTAAAGACTATATTATAGCCTTTAGAGACAGAGGTGCAATCATCAGTATGTTGAGGGAAGGGTGTGGAAATTAGTGCCCAAATAATGGCAGTTGGAGTTCCTATGCCTACATGAAGAAAAATCAGGCTTGATAACTTCAAGGATACTGAGAGGAGCATGTGCAACAAGCACTTGTTACCTGTATTTAAAAAGGTTACCTTTGTGTTTTTACTTGAAAGAACCTTTCCATACCTTTAAGAAAAGATTTTCAGGTGCACATGTGGGCAAGAACTTGGCCATGGTCCTTAATTTGCTTAGACATACCCTTTTTCAGAAGTGCAGCACTGCCAGCATTTCTAGCTGCTTTCCATTCCACCCCCTGCATTTCCATTGCCCAAGTAGCCCGATTAATGTTCTTGGGCTGGGGGCTTCCTCTGCCTTTCCCAGTACACCTACACAGGAGCAGCTGTGTTTGGCTATATGTAAAAGTGATGTCCGTTAAAATTCGAATCCTTTTTCAAATTCAGAAATCTTCCCAGGATATTGGGTCCAAATGCAGATCCGAAAGAATTCTTTGTTCAAAAGAGCAAAGCGCATTTGTTTAAAGATTAACTAAATCACATTGCACCAGGGAGAGGGAGCAAGGATGAGAACAGTTTAATGTTGTACAAGGTTAATTCTCTACATATATACGCTTTTAGCTTTAGGACCATCTTCATGGCGTTATCATAGAACCATAGGGTTAGAAGGGACTGCAGTTGTCATCTAGTCTAATCCTCTGCCAAGATACAGGAGTTGTTGTGTCCAAACCATCCAAGAGAGATGGCTATCCAGACTTTTTTTTGAAAACGTCCAGTGAAGGAGATTCCACTATTTCCCTAGGCAGTTCGTTCCCTTGTCCTATTGCTCTAACAGTTGGGAAGCTTTTCGTGAGATTTGGTCTAAAACTGCTATGCTGTAGTTTGAACCCACTGCCATTTGTTTCTAGTGGTGTTATTACCACAGTTTGGCTTAAAATGGAGTGACCTGTGTCCACTTCAGGGTTACCAAAAAGTTTTAAAAGTTATGCGTTTTGTAGACACATCAGTTTCTGTGGATTTCAGTAGAAGTTTATTTTTCTTTCAGCATTCTTGTTAATCTTAGTGGGAGTTGTGCCTCTGTAATGATGGGAAAAGACATTTTTTAAAATATTAATTTATTGCATAGGTATGGTTGATAATTTCCACCTGTGTTTTGGTTTAAGAAAATAAATCTCGTTATACAAGGGGAATTTCGTTATACAAGAGAGTGACTGATTACTCAAATCAACAGTATTTTGAAGATAAGTGACAAACACTGAAATCTGGGTACTCAGCAGTTTATTCCTATGCAAAAAAACTCCATTTTCAATTCAGAATGTATCTTCAGGCCTTCACTGACTGAAATGGACAAAGGGGATGTTTGTGGAGAACCCTTTCTGAGTTAAGATTCTGCTGCTACAATCACATTTATGTACAGTAATGTTTATATTTAGCTGATGTTTTCTTCACCCTGGCAAAGTGGCAAAATGTTTTAGTGGCAGTTTAAATCTTAACTTTTCACACCACTAACAACTTAAAAATTAATCTATTGTTAATTATTACTAGGCTTTAACCCAGTTTTAAAGCACCGTTGCTAGCAGCTTTTTTTTTTCTTCCTTACACAATAGTTAGTTTAACAATACAATCTGTTCCTGGGTATGAGTTAACTTTGATATTGGAAGTAGTTCTGTCACATACCTCCGAGTTTGCAAAGACAGCATTAACTCATTGTATGCCAGGATGCTGCTTCTGAGCTGTCTTAGCTTTTAAGGCTACATCATACTATGTTGAAAGCTTGTTTTTGCAAGAATGTGGGCAGTGTTAACCCTTGGTGTTCTTTACAAACTGTAGTCTGTCCACCTTCCTGATTTTCCTCTTTAGCCCTCTTTGTACTTTCAACTGATTAAAGCTATTTTTCTTTACTACTTGCTTTTAATTTATTCTATTTTATTTATTTCGCTTTCCTTCATGTATTTTTATTACAAGTTATCTGAATTTTTATGGTAGATACTGTCTAAATGAGAGAAGACTGACCAGAAAAAAAGAAAGGCAAAAGGATGGAGAACATTAGATTAAGTCAAATTCTCCTCAGACTTAAACCCTAAACAGCTTCCAACTCAATGGTAGTGTTCAAGGTCAGTCAAGACAGATCTTCTCCTAGAGCAGCAGTTCTCAAACTTCATTGCACAGCGACCCCCTTCAGACAACAAAAATTACTACATGACCCCCAGGAAGGGGATGGGGGTGAAGCCAGAGTCTCGCCACCCCAGGTGGGGGAGGCCAAAGCTGAAATCTGAGGGCTTCAGCCCTGGACAGGGGTGGGGGAGACCTGAGACCTGCCACCCAGGGCTCAGAGCAGTGGAGCTCAGGCTTTGGGTTCAGCGCCCGGCCCCAGCAAGTCTAACGGCAGCCCTGGTGACCCCATTAAAGCGGGATCGTGACCCACTTTGGGGTCCCGACCCACAGGTTGAGAACCGCTGTCCTAGAGGGAGGAGGATGCAGAACAGTGATTCCCAACCTTTTTGAGTGAAAGCCCCAATAGTTAACACTAGGTAAAATGTGCCCCCACATCCCCTCCCCGACCTAGCCATAAACACATATAACCCCTATAAACACACATAATTATGATAATACTACTAATTAATTATAAATAATAATAATTTACTCTTCCCTGAGTAAGAAGCTAAGCCTTCCTTGGCACAGCCGCCACTTCACGCTGCATGTGGCTCCGCCTCTTCCCGTCTTTCATGGACTGAGGGTAATGGAGGCGGCAGGTGCTGGTGGGTTGTCTGGGGCTGCTCTGCTCCAGCCAGGTGCCTGGCTGGCTTGGAACTGGGCGGGGTGCTCCTCTGCTCTGGCCGGCATGAGGCTTGGGGGGCTGCTCCTCTGCTCTGGCTGGGTGCCCGGTTGGTGGGTTACTCTTCCACTCCGTGTGGATCGGGGGGGGCTCAATATTACTGAAGCCTCATGGGCTCCCTATATTCTTTGGTGCCCTCCCCCCAGGGGGTCCCGCATTTCAGGTTGGGAACTGTTAATTCAGAAGAAAGAAAAGATGAAAACATGTTTTGTTTCTCTTGCAGCAGAAAAGGGGAGAGATTTCATTGTACAACAATGGTGTCTTAATTTTTTGTATGCCAACCTCTTCATAGTCAGTATGCAAGTCTTCTGTGCAAGGGATACACAATGGATACTTTCCATTTCTATTGGGTCATCTTTTAGCCACAAGGGAACCTAAAAAGAGTTAGCTATCATGAGAATCATTAGATTTCACGGACTATCGGATTGTTCCCTGCAAAATTAGCAGTGGTTGAATGGAGGGTATCATGCTGGCTGGATTCGGGGATGGGGGCGGGACGCTTATGTTATTATTTAACATCAGTATGTCAAAATTATAATAATTCATATGCGATATGCTGTATCAGGTACTGTTAGAAAGGTTATAATGTGCTGAGTAAGATGATGTTTATGTTCATGTGTTATATGTGTAGTGGAAATTATGGATATGGTTGATATATCTGTATTTCAAATTGTGCTGTGTCTGGGCCACTACCCAGACAGGATGGCTACAGCATTAGTCTGCTTAATAACCCATTAAGGAAATTCACATGTGCAATGGGTCCAGGGGGAGAAGCCAGGGATATACCTGATGAGTCACCAGGACTTACTCATGTGACTCTGGACTCCGTCTTATTCCTGTAAATTTCCACAAGCAGCATGGAAAAGGCCAAAGGATATAAAAGGCAGCTGCACAACATCCATTGATCCCTAGTCAGTTTCCTTCTCTATCACCATCCACACTCCTCTGATTTCCCCCAAATTCTTTCTGCTCTGTCTCCACATTCGTCTGACTGTCTCTGTGCCCCTTCCCTTTCCCCCACATTCTGTTGTCTCACTGCCTCCTTCTGGGGCATGTGGTAAATAACATATTGGCCTGGTTAGCTGATGGCAGCTAAGGCTATTACTAAAATGCAAGGGGAGACCGTGCTCAATTTGAATAAGGGCAGACATTCTCAAGATTGCTGCATGTGATCCTGTCAAGCTTTTAAAGAACACTTAATATCACAAGACTTATGATAATATAGTACGGATTGGCAACTATGGCTACAGAGACATAGTTTATCAATGTTGTAATAAAATTATTTGTATTATTTTTAGTTTACATGTATAACAGAAGTTTACATTTCAGAAAGAAGAGAACTGTTAGTTTTTTACGAGACACCTGCATTGTATAGTGTTGGTACATTTTAATTGTGGGTTGTAGGAGGAAGTATCTCCTTTAGCCTCGTGTATTTGTGGAAAGTTGTCATGTCCAGTTCCCTTAATATCTGAGGATGAATAAATTATTGGCCTGATATTAATTCAATGGAAACTATGGGTGCTCAGCATCTCTGAAAATTGAAAACTCACTGATAATTTTCTCTGAGATTTACTGCATTACTACCATACACCATTGTTTTCTGTAGGAAATACATATTTAAAATGTACTATTCTGTCAAAGAGTAGCATGTGCTTCCAATGACAGTGATCAGTTGTTTTGGCCTTTATTAAGCCAGAGAGCCAGGAATGATTTTTTTCTCAAAAATAATAGGGGAGAAGAAGTTTATTTATGCCAACTTTCATGAACCTACCAGCATGTTTTATGTCTTGCAATATAAAGGATGTAGTGGTTTATTTATCCCATTCTTTCTTCTTAACCTTAAAAAAGAATAACATGACCTTATCTTTGTTACCTGCTGTTTTTAAAGATATACATACTTGTAAATAATGCTAATCAATATAATATTTCATTCAGGTGTTCAATTCACAGTAAATTCAAGATTCCTGCTTTCCATTGGGTCCCTTCAGTGGATGTTATTTTACCTCCAGTTACGTTCATTCAGCATCGTATTTGGTCCATTTTGTCTATCTTAATTTTATCTCCAATATGGGCATTTCTCATAGACCTATCATTCCCATGGAAGTAAAAGGCATATTACCATTGACTTTCAGTGGAAGCAAGATTGGTCCTGGTCCGCAAGAAATATGTTTTTAATCATTAGTATATTTGAGATAATTTACAGGTTTGCCATATTATTTAAATGTGCAGTTAAAATCAAAATGGCCATGTTCAGTCTTGAAAATAACTTGGAAAATACGACTGGGACTTTTCAGCTTGGAAAAGAGACAACTAAGGGGAAATATGATAGAGGTCTATAAAATCATGACTGGTGTGGAGAAAGTAAATAAGGAAGCATTATTTATTCTCATATCACAAGAACTAGGGGTCACTAAATGAAATTAATAGGCAGCCGGTTTAAAATGAACAAAAGGAGGTATTTTTTCACAGAACTGTACAGTCAATCTGTGGAACTCTTTGCCAGAAGATATTCAAAAAAGAACTAGATAAGTTCAATGGCTATTAACCAAGATGGGCAGGAATGCAAAACCATGCTCTGAAATGTCCCTAGCCTTTGTTTGTAAGATGCTGCAAATGGGCGACGGGATGGATCACTTTATGATTACCTATTCTGCTCATTTCCTCTGAAGCATCTGGCATTGGCCACAGTCAGAAGACAGGATATTGGGTTAGATGGACCATTAGTCTGATCCAGTATGGCTGTTCTCATGAAAAGAGATTTTTCATTAAAGATGACCTGAGAGGTTGAATCTGGACCTGACCTTTCTAAGAGCTCAGGTTTGCTCATCATAGGGATATTGTATGGATTCATTTTAATTTGAATACACTATTTTGATCAGGCCACTAAACTTAGGTGCTATAGATGGCATTGAAAAGTAATGGTCAGACCTTGCAAGGGTTCATTTTGATCAACCTGCCTAAAACAAAAATGTATTAGGGTTGCCAGTGAGGTGACTGTTTATTGCAAGAATATGGCAACAATTCCCTTCTTGTTGCACTGTGGTGCTAATTTCTCAACCAGTCACAGTCCTATATCATCACTATATTAAAGGAGTGATTGACTGGCCTGCCTGCTCTTTGTTTAAATGCTGACTCTGTGCTTTTTATGTATTTGCTGTTTGAGGCCAAAGCAAATGTTGAGATTTTTTTTTGAGGTAAATTGCAAGAAGCTTTACAGCAGGACTTTAACAGCAGAGTAGCACTACTTGCATGTGATCTTAGTTAAGTAGGGAGTGGTTTAACATGACTGGTAAAGTTATGTATCCTAAAACTTCGCCAAGACATGAACAGCACCTGTTCTAAAAAAAATCTGTAACAAAAAAAAGCTGTAACTTTTCCTGACTTTGCTGTTTTGACTAGAAGAATAGGATAGTTTTAATGTGCTGCTTACACAGAGATGCATAATCTATTCCCCTCTACTCCATCAGAAAGAGCCCCTTGTCTGTTCACTGTGTGGACTTTGGTGGTTATACGCACATTATTGCCTAAAATATATTAAATCATGTGAAATGCTGCATTTCTTGGAAAAATGTTGATGGGAATCCCCCTGAGGATCAGTTTAATTTATTCAGTGACCAAACGTAAGGCATACAAAGACAGAGGGGATTTCCACTCTTCATTAAATAACACTTTTACTTTCACTTCGAACATATCTGCCCACTAAGAGGCACTCTGACACATTCTTCTGATCTGAATGCTGAGAAGAGGCTGAAGTTCTCTGTTCATTCATTCATATGTTTTGCAGCTATTCTACATGTATTATTCTCTATGGTGAATTTACTTGAGGAATGAAATGAGAAACTTTTTACCAAATTCCTGAATGAATATTCTGTACTTGGCCGTGATATTAAAGCCTGTAAAAGTGCTACAAACAGAAGAACACAAAGTATTAAGTAAAAAAAGATTGGGCTATTTGTAATGAAACACAGAAAATAGCTCATAATGTTCAATTAATTTCTTTAGCATAAATTCCATTTTCTGTAACCTCAGAATTATTATTCTGCATTTGTGACATAGGAAACAACATAAACTAGTAAAATAAAATCAAGTTTATGTGAGAGGTAAACTTTGGTCTGTAATGAGGAACAGATGAAATGAGCAACCATTTGAAGGTGTGTATATGGAACTCTGCTACTGTGTATGTGTTAAAGAAAATATCTGTTTTAAAATATGCAGATTGAGGTCACAGTTTGCCCTGGCCTGAGAAGCTCCACTGATTTCTTTTCAGTTACACTGCATGCAAATCAAGGAAGCTTATGCAGGGGGGCAAACACCTGATTCTAGATACATAGACCCAGATTTTCTGTTAGACTGACAGCTCACCCAGAATCAATGTGGCACAAAGGTGACTACAACTAAGGCCCATGCATCTAGTGTCAGTGTATAGCACAGGTTACTCTCACCTCTTTGACTCTATCATTCTGTATTCTTAGGTAGTTGTTTTATGTCCAACCAATTAAGAAAAACCCAACTCTATAAATTCATGTTCAAAAGGATGCTCTAAAACAGAGGTCCCCAAACTGTGGGGCGTGCCCTCTTAGGGAAGTACAGCAGAACATTGGGGAGGGGGGAGCTTGACAGGGCCCAGGCCAGACCCTAATGGAGGTGGGGAGGCAGCGCCATCCAGCCTCGTTCTGCTCTGGCCTCCCTCTCCCCCCTTAGCTCCCGGTCACGGTGCACAGCCTTGGAGTCTGGCTCCCGGTCATAGTGCCTGAGGCCACTGGCCACCGCAGCCCCGTTCCCAAACTTGGTCCCCAGCCCTGACCATAGCCACCAGACCATGGCCCCATTCCCAGCTGCAGCCTCCAGCTCCAGCCGTGGCCCCACTCCCAGCCCAAGCTGAGGGGGCAGCACAGATAGAGGTAAGGGGGGTGTGGGGTAAAAAAAGTTTGGGGACCACTACTCTAAATTTTGCCAACAGTCTGAAAGGATCATTATGGCAGCTGGCAATTGCCAAGGTTCAGGGAAGCCCCCATATACAACGCCTGTTCCCAAAACACATCTCCTATCCCAGTGGTTGTGTGGAACACAGAGGAAATGTAGGAGCCAAAGTTCGCATGATCTCATTCTCTTCACCAGGCCTTGGAAACTGAGCGAGGTAGAGCTATACCACAGTGTCAGGGTGCCAGTTCAGACATCATGACAGTGTTATTTGTATTACCATAGGATCTGAGAAGGCCCAGATCCCCATTGGGCCAGGCACTTTACAAACACAGAACAAAGATGGTTTCTGCCTGAAACAGTTTAGTTTAGTATATGAGCATGGGGCCATGTTTAAAATAAATAAATAAAAATAATCAGATACAGGACATGGGATGGAGGGCCCCTCATTTATCAAACATATATATGGATGCTACTTTCAGCACTTTTCAAGTTAATAGGGTTCATTACCATTTTTTTAATTTACTGTAATTAATATTGTTGAGAGTAGGGAGAATTAGATGAGATTGGAGTGCTTAGTTCACAGCAAAAGCATCTCATGCTCATATAACAAACAAGAAATAATGTAGGGGCTAACTACTGAACAATCTTTAAAAGGAGACTTATTGCAGATGTGTGGCTGTTAAAAGACAGCATTCTTTATTTCTGACTTTTGCGATAAAAGATAAGGAATATAGTATCCTATTCTAGAAAGCTGAAAAAAGGGAGATACAAGAGAAAAAAAAGCTTTTGTCTACTTCTTAGAAATTGATACAGTACTTAATGGTTTTAGCTATATCAAAGTTAAGTAGATAGGTGTTTATAATAGTTACGCAGGTACATGACATTGTTCTCTTTGGCCTATTTTCCTGGCATTTTGATTAAAGGGCATGTTTACCAGAGCTGATTTTCCACATTCCTGGGGGGGGTGTCTTGATTCCCCCCCTCCCTCCTGTTTGCAAAATTACCACAGATCCACAAGACATACTCATCCTTTAGGGCCTTTCAAATGTAAACAGCTCCCAGTATTGCAAAATAGCAGGACTGCAGAGGAGCTGCAGTCTCCTCAGGGAAGGAATGTAAACAGAGCTAAGCATCCCATCAGTCCACAAATAATTTTTTTTTAAAGAACTTAGATCTGTGTCTGGCTCTTTGACTTCAGCCCTTTCTTCAGAGAAATGGTCTCTTGTCAGGGGGAGTAACATAGGTATATTCAGTGCTTAAAGCAATTCCAGGAAAAAAAATCGAGTATAGCACAGCCGTTTTATCTGTCTCACTCTGAACAACTGTATGCTTGTTTTTTGTCAAGATTCTTCATTGCAATACACTTTACATTAAACATCCAGCGAAATCACAATATATCATCGGATTTTGCAACTTGACTTCTGTCAATCGGTTAGTGAGCCAGTGGGCGGCATGATGAAGACCAGTGTATTAACTTAGTGCAGTAATTAAACAACATAATTATGCATTTTTTTCAAAGGATAAGGTCATTTCATGGGATTAGCTTGTTTCATATTGCACTAGAAGATGCAATAAAAATATACTTCAGATTCCAGAAGTTTCATATCCTTTCGAAAAGATCCGTCTTTAATCAATTTGGAAATCATTCCCCCTCTAACCATAACCTCCATGCACAGCGATACATTTTAAAATGGATCTGAAATGTTTCCACTCACATTTCTAATCTGATATAATGAAACAAAAGATACCTAAAATTACTGTTATATGTCCTTTGCTGTTAGAAATTAGCTATGTTTTTCTTACAAGACAGGTTCAGTGGCTTACATAATTAGCAATAATAAATGCAAGTTATAACATATTAAATACCAAGGGCCAAGGGGTTAAAGCTGCTTCACATCTAATGCCAAGAGAATTTATAAATAACTAGTGCTGCAACTAAAATAAAACAGTTTGTAGTATTTGCATTTAAAAAATGCTGTTGTTTAGCTCTGGGTCACTGCCATATTACTAAATGATATCCTGCAACATTTGGCAATTTGTAGGTTAATTACATGCGCTGCTTAGAAGCAATAAATGGTGCTGTGCTCTAACTGGGAACAAAAGCTCTGAGAGAGAAGAAGATGCTGTTAGGGCTGGAACTAGCCAGTTTGAACCGGCACCAGTTAGCAATGACAGGGAGAGTAGAGGTGGGAATCAGGATGGGGGAAGGGGAAGCACTCAGAAAAAAGCATCTCTCATTCCAGCAGAATGTCTCCTTTCAAAGACTCACTGTTAAAGCCACTTTAGATTAGCTCATTTGAATATGTGGTTTTTGGCATAATGTTCTGTGAAAGAGACCTGGTACCCTCACCGTGTATTGTGTGGTGCAGCCCTTTGCAACTCTTCTGATAAATTTTGGTGTACTTTGTTTTTTGCTCTGTGGTGACATAATAGGGGCAGGTGACACAAAATTCCTGTGTTAAACCTTTGCTGGAAAAAAAAATGCTTAGTATAAAGAACCAAGACTAGCTTCAGGGAGAAGGAGTCTCATTTACACTGTTTTTATTCTTGTATTACCCCACTGATTTCAGTGGAGTTACTCATTTATACCGCTTCTCATGAAATCACAGCTAAGGCCATCTTTTTAGGATAAGAAACAAATGTGTACTGCTATTTCAGGCTGCTATTTAGAGACAAAGAAATGCTTAGATTGACTTGCAGAATTTACTCGCTGCAGAATTATATTCCAAATTCTTAATTTTCTGGTAAAAATGTTTAGCTTTTATGATTGTGGAGATTCCACTCAGTTCACATTTTCAAGGTTACCTTATGCTGTGATGCTTGCTTAATTTTGAAGAGAGTTCGAAACAATAGCTCTGACAGACGTAAAATGCCCTATTAATCTCAGCTGAGGCCCTGAGGACTGATTCTGGGGCCAGAGGGTCTGGCTCTTTTGCAAGATGCCACAGAATTCAGCATTTCTGCTGCGGAATGTCCCATTTGGATGCAGCCAGACATCCACTGATTTGTTTCCAGTCTTCCTGGCCTGTTTGAAGTTGGGACCTGCCTGCAATTGCAATCTATTCCCCAGTTTCCCCAGGTTTTCAGTGCATGCTCCTTGCACTCTTCAATGAAGCTAGGCAGCAGGGGGTCAGGGAGCCAGTGCCATAGTCCAGTTTGCTGACCAGGGAGCATAGCCTAGTATGAAGGGTTGCCAGGACCATCTGGAGAGCAGAACACAAATCAAAACATTGTCAAAATAATAGTTTATGTCCGATAGTATTTTCGACTGTCAGCTATATTCGTGTGTGTTTGTGTAGAGCTGGAGGAGAGATGGGTGTGGAGGGTCTTTCATAGCAATAAAATAGAGCCACAGAATTTGGTTGCACTGCCAGTGTACATGGGACCTGTTTTATAGTAAGGGTTCTGTATGTTTGAAACAAGGCCCTTATCCTGAGATTGTTTTGTACAATCATTTGGTGGTGTTTCTTTCATTGAAATAAACAGTGCTGAAAGGGCCAATGTCCATAATCCTTCAGCCCTGATTTGAGAGGAACCAGTGAAGTTGTTTCATCCGGCCACTTCCCTTTTACATACGTTTGTTATGTTTTTGTTTTCTCAGGATATCAGCTGATGAGAGAGTATTTGGTTATTTTCCCTGTTTGCTATTTCTCAGTTTCAGTGCTATATTGGTACCAACAATTTTTATCCATGTTTTTGAAACTGTGTGCGCCAAGCCTTTGAAATTCACTATGATTAGGAAAGGTAGAATATGTATTATAAAGTGTGTTCTCTTCAGCTACTACAATCAAGTAGAGTGCACAAACAGATTAGAACTGCATCTGATTACTAGCAAGCTCATTCCAGCCTGAGTTGTCTGGATTCAAGAATATTTTCCTGATCACTTTTAGCATCTTGCCTTAAAGGTCAGCTGTGAGGTCATTTATGATATTGCCACATAACTGGAAACAAAAAGTCAAGTATGGGGCCAATTTGTCTTTGTTTAGACGCAAGGCATAATCCTGCAAGCAGCTTCACTTTGCTTGCATTGCAGACCAACAGAAAACATTGCCGGCTAGTGTATATTAGGCACAGTGCCTTACATATTTCCTCTATGGTTTTATTTATACAGAGAAGTTCAGTCGCCACACTAATTTTTTTAAATTTATATGTAATATATCTCTTCTCTCTGTAGCAGCATGTGGCAGATTGTCCTAGCTTTACATGTATGAAAAGCAAAAAGTACATCTGTTGTAGAACTTAAATACAAACTTCATAGCTCTGCAGAGTGAGTTTCAAAAGTAATTTTAATAATTAGTCTAATATCAAATATTACACTGTATGTAAAAAAACAACTGTAATAGGAAAAGTGAAATGTTCAATGGGAAAGTCAGATATTGGAAGACATACTTGTTTTGACTCTTAATTACCAATAATACTCTATACTTCTATAGTGCTTAGTATGTTAGGAGTTGAAAACACTTCACAGACATTGAAAACTAGATTCTGGTTAGCTCATCTGCCACATCTCCCTAATTATTCTCCC
>ML675629.1:50846639-50938284 GCA_007922155.1 Mesoclemmys tuberculata
TCTATCAAAAGGGAATTCTTCTCTTCACTTGGCGCACATATCACACATCTTAATGTTCTGCCAAAATTTTTCTGTGATAAATAGTACTGCATTGTTTCTTTGCAGTATGTATCAAAATGCTCACTGGCAGAACTTATGACTCTTAAAGTTTGGGTAGATATTTTATACGCGTATATGTATATATAATATCTCTGCTATCTACTGTAAATTCCATCCAAGTTTATCTCCTCTGACAGACAATTGTAGCTAATTATTTTACATTAAATACTTCACAAAAAATGGTTGTGAAAAAACCAAATTGCAGTATAAAGCTATTCCAATTTATGCACTGATCTTTCTAAGCATGGCCCTATTTTTCCTTGAATGAACAGTTTGTTCTTTGAACTGGAATCTCTCTTTTTCAGCTGACTTTTTCTGCCTACACAACCCCTTGGGGCACAATGGAGAGTTAAATGTTGCCACATAATGGGAGACAGCACTGTGCCAAAGAATGCTGTGCCATTCTGTGTTTATTAGTATTCATTTCACTAAACTCACATGATTATAGTATGTAACTTAATTGTGAATTGTGCCCATTGATAGTTTAAAAATTCACATTTTCTGTCATCTTGATAAGCCATATTGGTTTTTCCATATCTTTAAACTAGTTTCAAAGAAAATAATAGTACAGAAATGCTTTGAGGTTCTTTTCAAGTAAAACTGGTGGTGTGAAATGCTTGACAAATAGAAATCTCACATGACTCTCTAAGTCATGACCAGGGATCCTAGTTTTCCATGATAAAATACCCCAAATTCTCCAATTAAAACCCCCCCATAAAAATCCATTTTTTTTCATTAAAATGAAACTTCCCTGTTCGGTTAATATGGAAATCTGGATATTGGAGGTTCGGCTAAATGGTGTTCTGTACATGTTTTTATTTTTTCACAAAATGTAAAGATTTTTTGTCATTTTTCTGTGGCAAAAGGATTTCTAAGATCCCTAGTCATGACTTCTCATGTACTGTTGTTGAGTTGATTTTCATGACAAAATAGCAAGAAAGAATATAGCATAATTGTAAAGCTGCCTCTTAAACTGTCTCTCCTAACACTGCTGACAGGAAGAGAGAGTATTGTCTTACAAGATTTGTAGCAGAAATACTTATTTGTACTAATACAGTAAATTGGACCCTAAGGAAGTGAATGTAAGTGTTGTTATTGGATCAGAATGGCTAAGGATTTGGCCCCAAATACCCTATTTTCATGGTAAATTTCTTCACACTTCCTTTTAAAAGTGAATTTCTGGTATATTAAAGCAAATATTTTTTATAGAAGAATTTAATTTCATAGCAATAGAACAAGCAAGATATTCTGTATCTTGAAGGCAGTGCACAACAATTGTGCATAATGACTGGCTGGAGACCACTCAGTTTCAGTTTAATACGATACGTGTGTGATATTATAACTTCTTGAACTGTGACTTGACACTGAGACATCCTGATCTGGTGATCAGGTCCCTTAGAATATACTATGGTATATCTTCACAATCAAGGGGTGCACACATTTTCATGAGCCAGTCAGTGTTCTCAATTTAATTCAAACAGCTAATGTTACATTTCACTAGTGATATAGAGAGAGACTGTGTGGGTGAGGTCATATCCTTCATTGGACCAAATTCTGTAAGTGAGAGACAAGCTTTCAAGGCTACACAGAGCTCTTCTTCACGTCTTAATATCCTGGATCTGATGTGGCTACAACATCACTGCATACAACTGGTGATATATGATTTTAACTCAGAGCAAAAATTTGTCTGGCCTCTAAATTCAGCATGCTTTGCAATTTATTCTTCCCTTGATGTGTGTACAGCATATGAATGTTAATGGGAGTCAGACTTACATATCAAAGGGAGCGTAAATCCTATTGTTACTTAAATTATTAGGAGGAATCTATTAAAAACAACTGCTTAAATGAGAGAATAATATTAGGTGTTTAATTTAAACTGTCAAGGGACTTCAGTGTTAAAACTGCAGCTAGTTAAAGTATATAGAATGTTCCGATTTGGCTTACATTTTAAGTTTCAGTGAGTTCTATAGAACCCATTTTAAGGAAAATTAGCTTAGTATTTTCAGATATTTTTACTATGCATGTGTAAAAACATTTACTATTTTAGAATATTTGTTTCAGGTTTGCTGAATGATTATTCCTCATTGAGTCCTGGCCATTTATGGCGCATTGAGCTTTAAAATATGGCATGTTTTAAATTTTGCATTAAAATAACTAACCTTCCTTAACTGTGTCCACTAAAAGGTCCCTTTTCCTGTGGCTGGCCACTGAACTTCCTGAGCCAAAGCTTCTCCCCAGAGGGTGATAAGATCTCAGCATAGCTCCTGGCAGCTGTATGAGGCATGTTATGGGCCTTCTGGACTGCAATCTCAGTTGTGTCACCAGAATAATGATACATTGGGATCCAGGAGCAAATGGGCAAAATTTGACTCTTAAAAAGCTTTTAAAGGGGGGAAAAGGTCTATCTTGGAAGCTTAACACCAGAGCAGGGAGGGCACATGAGTAAACAGTCAACCTGCAAAGCACTGTGGAATAGCTGTTGGAAGCATGCAAAACGTGATGCTTAGCAATTGTTTGCACATGAACAAAAGACTGAATTGCTACAATTAGAAGCAAATCTAGTCCACTTTGCAAAAGGACTCCAGAGATCCTGATAAATGAGGAGGTAGCGCACAGTGATGGGTTAGTCTATAGATGCAGGAACTAGTGGTGCTGCCACATCTCCTGGCTTGAAACTACAGAGTTTACAGTTTGGTTCAATGGCTCTTGGCACCCCCACTTTACAAATTGTTTGATCTGGTTTAAAATTCCCATGCAGACAAGCCTTTAGCAGACCATGTAATAATCCTCTATTTGCAGTACATTTTATTATGACAACTCCAGATTTGAACTGCTGCATATGTTTGGGCATTTCCGTGTAAACTCTTGTTTGCAGCATAACTGCAGTGATATGAGTAGGTAAACAAACCTTAATAGAGCTGGTCAGAAATTTCCATTGAAACTTTTTGGAAAAAATGTTGATTTTGACAGGCTTCATGGATTTTTTTTTTTAAATGAACAGATTTCATTTTAGAAATTTTTTGGGGGGGAATTCTGAAATTTCATTTTATGGCTTTTTATTTTTATCCATTGATCGATCTGTTCTTTCATTATTTCATAACAAATCAGTAGTAGCGGTGCATAACAAGCTCTAGGATACTGGTATGTCATAATCTGACATAATATAATTAGGGGTGGCAGAATTAACTTTTTACTTTTTTATAATTTTGATGGATAATGATGGTTGTAAGCATTTATTTCAATTTTTATCAATTTTAATTTTCACATTATGGGGGGGAGAGGTCAGACAATTAATGACAGTAGACGTTGAGATTCAAAGTTAAAGCTTTATAACTGATAAAAAAGCAAATTGTCAACATCACATGTCAAAATCTACCAAGTAAATATCCTTAAATTCAATTCTAGTTCTCAAGAAGTATTTTGCATACTCTTATCTGCAATTTTCTGTTGTTACTGATAGAAATAGTTTTAAAATCGTGTGTGTGGTGAAATTGAGAATTACTGATATTTACCAATAAAAATGTAATCCTTTCAAGCCTAAATATAATAGCTGAAATATTTTATTTTATTTTTAAAATCATTAAGAGCAGCTGCTACTTACTACTGACTGAAGCACTTATCTTTTCTAGATCAAAGTGTCAAATGTGTCAAAACAGACAAACTGTTCACTAAAACACAAACAGAACATAATTTCATAATTTTTGGAATTTGAAAAAAAAAGGTTTTCTGCAATTATTATTTTTTGAAAAAATTCTGTTCATGGGAAATTTTGAAATATTGTTTTTGTTCTGATTCAAAATGTCAAAGTTTCAGCCAGCTCTAACCCTTAATCACACCTTGCTATGAAAATGTGGTCATTGCCAGAGCAAACCTTGGTTACCGTCACCCAATAAAATAGATAAAGAACCATTTGTATCAGTAACTGAAAATTGTCAATAGTTGTCCTAGTCATACCTAACTTGTTTTTCATTTCAAAGTTGCTTAATCTTGTTTGAGACTTCCCCATAATAGATTGTGTAATTTACCAAACGCTAACATTTTCAAGTTAGCATAAAAACACCAATGGTAAGATAAAATGAAGCTATATTTTTTTGTCTGTGACAATAATCAGTAAAATATGTGCCTACAAATGGTGAGAGCTTGGAACTAAGATATTTCGCCTGGTTTTTGCATGAGTTTAATACATGTAACTGCACTATTGCAACACAAAATAACATTGAACATACGTATATAGGGAGGTCAACAAAGATAAAACTTTTATTAGATTATTTTCCCAAACTGTTTTAAAAATTAATTGGGAGGGAGAGTCGCAATTATTCAATGCTTTCATGCTTGTGTTGTAATAATACAATAGGCTATGTAAGCCACCATAGTAAAAATGTACCGCCTTTCCTTTCTATGCCTTCTGTGCGGGAATAAAAATCAACTTGTATCTGATATTTGTTAACTTAGCTGATTAGTTTCTGCTAAAGTAAAAGGTATGAGCACTCTCATCAAGAGGAAAGACAGTATCAGTAGTGGTTTAACATGTTTCAGGTCCCAACAGGACCCAGGAAATAAAGATTTTAAGAAGCAAACCAGGTTACTGAGGGGCATGCAGTTTTAGTACTGTTTGGAGGAAAACCCCTCTCTGAATAGCTGCTTTCCCCACTTCCCTGGGGAGAGCAGCCAGGGCTGCTGTAGGAAATAGGCAGAGGTCTCTCTCCGACCACTCAGGAGCTGATAGCAATCTCACAGGAAGGAAGGAGGGAGCAGAAGCAGCTCAGAGTAGCTCTGTTCCCTTCCCTCCTTGCCTCCCAACAATGGAATGGCTCCTTTGCTCTTCCCTGCAACATCTGTAAAAGAACGGAGGAGCCCCTGCTGAAATGTCCCAGCCGGGCTTGGGAGAGGAGGATGAAGATCCCAGGAGCTGCAGGATGAACAGAGATTAAGCTGGTGAGGATGTAGGGATCTGGGGGGACAGAACTGATTTTGGGAGCAGAATTAGTTGCTGGGCAGAGGACAGTCGGATGTGGCACTGATGACAAAGCTCTGCCCCCTTTAACTTTTCTCAGACATTTCAAGCATGGCGTATCAACTATTATTTTCATCCAGTAGCCCTATCTGCCTAATGAATTACAGAAAAACCTGAAGTCCTGTTGGTCAGAGAAATGATCTTTTCACTTCTGGGAACTCAGATGCTACAGTCCTCTTACATCTGGTCCAGAAACACACATTTGAGTCAAGATAATAATACCTGGTCTTTGTATAGCACATTTCGTCAATAGATCTCAAAGCGCTTTACAAAGGAGATAAGCATCATTATCCTCATTTGCATATGTGGAAATTGAGGCACAGAGGTGAAGTGACTTGACTTAGGTTATTCAGCAGGCCAGTGGCAGAGCCAAGGCTAGCTATGTTTCCTGAATTACAGTCCAATGCTCTATCCATGTGGCCACAAAACCTGCGAAGTTTGGTACTTTTTTTTTCTCTACAATGTAACTCTAACAACACAGCTTGGACCCTAATTAATACATATGGTGCAAGCAGTAAACAATTAGCTTTTATCCAAAAATCTATGCAGAACTGACTTTCAGACCATAGAACACAATTAATGGTGGCAAGTTCAATTGCATTTGAAATGATCATTTGGAAAGCGTTAAATCAATCTCTCTATTCTCCATATTGAAATTTATTTTTAAAATTCCATTAAGGCCTGCTCTTGACAAGTATTTCTACACATTTGTGACATTTTCCCAACCAGTAGATGGAGACTGATTACTAAGTCCTTTGATGACTTCATTTTCTATATATATGGTTCTACTCATCTCTCAGACTTGAGGTAGTTCCGGCTCAAGATGATGGAGGAACAGTTGCCACTGCAAGCCAGCTAGATATACATGAAAGAAGAAGCTTCCGAAGGCTAAGCAAGCTCTAATTATATCTTACCCCTGCAAAACCACAAGAAGCATTAACAGCCTCAGGTTGTTTTTCCCAGTGCAGTGATCATCCTTTACCTAACATCTAGTAAGACTGACCTCAGCAAAGGTTCCAGAACCCACAACAGAGTTGGGAAGTGCTCACACTGCCATGCTTTCTGTGAAGCTGGATACTGAGGTCTCTCTGCCGGAACTGAGAGAAGCTCTGACCGAGAAGGGGATTCCTACCATGAGAGGGATTCTCATGTGCAAAATAATTAGAGTCCAGCAAAATATACGATCAGGCTTTTAAAGTGTTGTCATCTATAAGCCTTTTTTTTCTTTCTTTTTTTTGTAACTGTATCTTTGTTTAATATTGTAGCTAAAACCAAAGGAAGCGATGCTGATTCCAGCTTATTATGAAGTGTTTTTCAAGTGTCCACTAACTACGCACCAATTTGTTAATGATTATTATACTGAAATAAATTAATAAAACAAAATCATTCGTGCAAAGGCACCATCAATCTTTGTTCCGACGTGTTTCATCTCCATTCAGGATTAGTAATGCAGATAAAAAATGTATACCTTATTTTTACTTTAAAGCTAAATGAATTATTTTATACATTAAGTGTTTTAAATCTTGGCTTTAAATTGCATCATGTTTCTCTCTGTGTTCCAGTGCATATTGTGTATTGGTTTGTCACTTTAACCAGAAAGACTGACTTGCTGGTGTCAATACATCTACATATTTTTTTAGTGCTTCCTTTGTGGGTCTTTTTGGTCTGGCATTTAATACCAGAAGAGAAAAAGAACATTAGTGCTAGCCTGACCTGCAGGACAACAGCAAAAGGTATGATTTAGGTAGACTAATATTAAGCATTAATTCAGGACGGTACCCCTTTTAAAGAAGATCAAAGCAGAAGGATCAAGGCTCCTTTATGAAGATACTATGGGTTTTTAATATGTCACTTAGCATGTTATTGTTCATTGAAATTAATTCCAACAAAAGGAATCATACAGCAAATTCCGTCTTTGCTGCTGCTTTCCCTATTTGCATTACTTTGGCATAATAATAGTTAAAAAATATTTTTATAGAAAGACATGAGTACAAGAAGGATGGAGGAATCCTTCCCAATCTGGAGCCAAGCAATAAATTAAAAGAAAAGCAGTTGCCTTTTTGTGCCAGAAAAATTGAATAATATTTTGTGTTAGGGCCAGTTCTTTCAAGGATTTATTCACATGAGTAACTTTACTAATGGGAGGAGACCTATTAAGTCAGTGGAATTCTGCAACTAAAATTGTTTGTGCTTAAGGCTTTGGAGGATTGGTTTCTTATTGTGGAACAGGAACTGAGCACCTGGGGAAAATACGTACAACATCACAAGGATAGTGAAGTACAGTATTTTACCATGATCAGTGCTATCATGAATACTGCGTCAGAGATTGTTGATTGGTTATGTGTGTGTTGCACGTCCTTAAACAGTTCCTTAATGGATGTGACTTTTCCCAGGGAGGAAGGATATCTACCTCAGGAAGTGGCTTTAAGAGGAGGTTCAGGCCATGGGTGTGCTCCATGCTCCCTACCTGCAGGAGAAAGCTAAACTATTTTGTACCAGTAGAAGGAGGAGAGCTGTCTGTGTATTCTCTTACTGTAATAAATGCATATTGTTCTGTTTGTTAAACTTGTGCCTGTGTTATCATTCCAGGGACTCTGTCAGCTTGTGCATCTCACACACCAATAAGGAAACCCCAAGGTCTTGTGACAATACCAAATTAATCCAGAATATATGTACAGCGCTACATTAACTCCAGAAGAAGAATAGATCTTACTTTATTTCTCCTCTTAGGCCCTAAAGGTCCCTGTGCAGCGATGACTATCTCTTTGATTATGACTTGTGAGATACAACTGTCTCCAGAACTTGTTAAAACTTCTTGCAAATCATGCACAAGGGGCTTTTTAGAGCAATGTAAAGTATTCACTTTTTTCTGCTCTCCACAAGATACCTCTTCAACACTCCTTGGAAATAAAGGTCTAAATCAACATACACACACAGATTGGTTTTTCCCAGGTGGTAGCACTTCATGCTACTTTCTAGACTGCTAGGTAAATTCTTTATCTTACTTTCATGTACATTATTAAATAGTGAACTTATTTTAGCATTTACCCATGATGACACTGAAAGCTACAAACATCAAATCTTTATGAAGGAGTTCCATGTAACTTAGCTAATACATTATCACATATACTTAGATCTCTATGAGACACAGGCCTTTTCAGCATTTAGTCTCCCATCATGCTGAAAAGTTTGGCTGGAACCTACTCAGGACTGGCTGGTTCAAGTTGGCAAGAGCATGACACTTGGGTAAATCTGTTTCCCTTCAGACTTTAAAACAAAGCTAAAGCTGCCAGAGCCTGTCATCCTCAATGGCTATTACATATTTTCCTTGACAGAATATAGCTAACCTAGCATTAATAAGATCCTTCATGTTCTATGTCCAAAGTAAGGAAGATTATGTAATATAATGTAAAAATGAACGAATGATTCTTACAACAAACTGCTGCAAAATATTTTTATTACAGAATCATGGGACAATTTTTCACCTGTTCAGTGGAGATGCTAATGTGCCATTGTAATAAATGCTGAGCCAAATCCACTGTTTAATAAGACATTTGAAAGAAAGATGAGTCCAGTCCAAAAATAGCATCAGTTCTTGAAGTTCTTACCTATAAAGGGCCAGATTTTCCAAGCCCAGCCTTCTGATAATGCTCACAGAAATGTTTGCACAAGTATACAGAGCACCACTGAAAAAGAAAAGTTTACAGTCCGACGTTGTTTATTATTGCACATTATTTTTGGTAGTCCTGGTATGTAGACTGGAAAATATTGAAAATAAAATGATAAATATTTTGGCAAGTACTAAATAATCAGTTTTTAAAGGTCACTACCACTTTTTTGGATATCTCGGCGTATAGGAACAAGTATGCATGCTCACCCTGATTTGATAAGAGTTTTATACATACATTTGCCCCAACATCCATCAACATGGTTTAGGGTCTCAAGTTTAGAAAATATCGTTAAAAATATTAACAACTTTTCTTCGAGTCTTTTGCTTTAGGTCCTGCAGAGATTGCTGTCTATTTCATGCTGCATCCTGACCATCACGTTCACTGGGTTTTTTGGGTTTTTTTAAAATAATGCTTCACATAGTAGAATCTAAGCACTTATATAAACTGTGCCCTCTTACATCTGTTACTGCTTACTTTACATTCTTCTTCTATTATTTCTGTATTCCAAATATCTATTCTTATTACTTCTACATTCTAACCCATCTACTTCCTGCTTAACTGCTATGCAGGGTTGGATTAAAATATTTTGCAGCCCTCTGCACTGTGGAAATTGGGCCTTCTCCCCACCTTCCTTAGACTAAACAGAGCAGTCTGTAAATATGGGAACATCTCCCTTTTATTATTATCATCATCCGTGTTTGATCTTTCTCGGCAGAAAACACAGAAGTGTCACTGACAGTAAAAAGATTTTGTGTTCTTATGCTACTGTATTTTGAAGAAATACAAAGAGGTTTTGAATATAAGAATAAAGTTGTATCTATCCCCAAATAATTAAAAGTGACTGATGTGTAAATACATAGCAATAAAAATGGCCTTAACTACCCTGCTGAAGAGGTATCCAAGGCTAGTAGAATCTTCTATGATGTCTCTGTAGTCCAGGTTTCATGTCAAGTCACTCACAATGGACATCAAGGTAAGGACGTTCATTCTGGATGGCTCCATCAATGAGCAGTCATAGCTTTTAGTTCTGCTCTTCCTGGAGAACGATCATTCTGCTTCAGCATTTGTAATTGGCAATATGAGGTAAATCCGATGAGTGATGTCCACATTTGGAAAAGTGGATTCCAGGTGGCGAACCTTCAATGATTGAATTGACCATTTGAAAGCATGATAGCTTTAATAGTTAATTGGCCGTTTGCAAGCTCCATTTTTTGCAAAAGAATAATGTTGTTCAAACTCATCTTCAAAAGTTACTTTGAGATCATATGGATATTTTGCAGCCAAAGCTGCAGCTGTAGAATGAATCTTGGTATGGGACATATTATTGAAGTTGGTTAGAAAGCTATAATCCTTATATAAGTTTCCAGTTTGCAGGCACAATTTCAAATTGCCAATTATGAAATTAGAAGTATTCTGATTTTTTTTGCCCCCATAGCTCCACATTCTGTGTATGGGATTCACATGCCTGCTGTTTCCACTTTGGGACGTGATGAGTTTCACTGTAATAGGCTTGAGATACAGTCAGTGTCTTTGACTTTCAAAATGCTCCAACTTCATAAAGCTGGTCCCTCAGTGCAATTAAAAATAAATTACCCAGCGACTGGAGAAGTTGGGGAGCAGAACCAACATTGATAATCAGCATTTTGAAATCACAGAATCATAGAATATTAGAATTGGAAGGGACCTCAGGAGGTCATCTAGTCCAACCCCCTACTCAAAGCAGGACTATCCTCAGCTAAATAAATATGAAATGTGAAACTTGTTGGCTGAAATCACTGAAGTACATGATTCCATAGCTCCGCTATAAACATGATTTCAAGAAAGTCCATCTTGTCTTGCAGGAGCTGGACTTCTGTTTGTGTAGTCCCATATGCAGTGATGTCTTCGCTGACTTTATCCATAGCTTCTTATATATTTACACAATTGTGACACAGGCATTTTGTGGCTTCAGCATGGCAGGACCAAAGGATGCTGGGCAGAGATTTTAGAACCAAAATAGGATTATCTTCATTTCCTTTAAATCCCTCAGAAAGGATTTTCCAGTAGTACATTAAGCCAGCAGAAACAATATAGGTTCACTGGAGGAAGCCAAAAACCACTGGTTGCCAGCAAGATTCAGAAACTATGCTGCATTAGGGACATAATCTGCTACAGAATTATTATGCCTAATATATGTTTGAAGTCCAGCATATTTTCCTAGCATGTTGGCAGCATTGTCATAGGTCTGATGGCAACAATCCAAAATATTAATACCAAGTTTGTTTAGAAAAGACGGCACATTCTCTGCAAGGCTTGGCACAAATTTCAGAAAATGTTCAACAGGATTTCCGCTTCTGTCAGCAAAACAAACAATGAGTGCTATCTGATCAACATGAGAAATATCGGGAGTACTGTCAGTTGAAAGGGAGTAATATTTGGCATTGCAAATTTCCTCCTATGTTGTTGATAGAACTTTCTTCCAGATGAGTTAAAAATCTCTTCACAGGTAGTGGAGGAAATATATTATAGTTTTCCATATCCAAACTTCTCAGTATGACTTGCAAAGAAGTTATCAAATTTGGAAATTAGCTCTAAAGCTTCCCAAAAAATTCCACTGTGAACAGATCCAGTGTTTTCATTATTCTCATGAAATGGGAGTCCTCTCTCAGCAAGAAATTTGATTACCTCCCCAACTTGCTGTAGCGCCTCTTAGGCTTGATTCTAACCAAGGGGAGGAATTGGTTGTGAACCTGAAGATGGAAGGCAATTTGACTGAAAGTGATCATGAAATAATAAATTTAATTGTTCTAAAGAAAGGAAGGAGTGAAAAGCAGCAGAATAAGAACAAAGGACAGAGAAATTCAGAGAAATGATAGTAAGGTCCTATGGAAAGAAAATCTAAGGGAAAAAGGAGTTCAGGAGCGTGATAGTTTCTCTACTTAGTGGAGAGGGAGAGCTAATAACTGATGACATTAAAAGTGAGGTTTAAAATACCTATTTTGCTTCAGTCTTCACTAAAAAAATTAATGGTAACCAGATATTCAACACAATTAATATTGACAACATGGGGGAAGAGGCACAAGCCAATACAGAGAAAGAACAGGTTAAGGAATAGTTAGATAAGTTAAATGTATTCAAGTTGGAAAGTCCTGATGAAATTCACTTGGGATCTTAAGAAACTAGCTGAAGCAATCTTGAAACCATTAGCAGTTATCTTCAAGAATTTATAGAGGTCCCGGAGGACTGGAGGAGGGCAAAAATAGTACCTATCTTTAAAAAGAGGAACAAAGAGGACCTGGGGAATTATAGACCATTCAGCCTAAATTTGATACCTAGAGAGAGACTGGAACAAATTATTAAGCAATCAATTTGTAAGCACCTAGAGAATAATAGAGTTGTAAAGAATAGTCCACATGGATTTGTGAGGAACAAATGATGCCAAACCAACCTGATTTCCTTCTTTGACAGGGTTAGTAGCCTACTGGATTGGGGGTTACAGGAGACGTGATATATCTTGATTTTTCTAAGGTTTTTAACACAGTCCTCCATGACATTCTCAGAAGCAAACTAGGGAAATATTGTCTAGATTAAATTAATGTAAGGTGGGCGCATAACTGGTTGAAAAAGTATACCCAGAAAGTAGTTATTTATTGATTGCTGTCACACTGGGAACACCTATCCAGTGGGGTCCCACAGGAGTCAATCTTGGGTCTGGTACTGTACAGTACTTTCATCACTGGCTTAGATAATGGAACAGAGACTATGCTTATAAAATTTGCGATGACACCAAGCTGGGCAGGGTTGCAAGCCACTTTGGAGGACAGGATTGGAATTCAAAACAACCTGGACAAATCGGAGAATTAGTCTCAAATCAACAAGATAATATTCAGTAAAGACAAGTGCAAAGTACTTTAGTTAAGAAGGAAAACTCCAATGCACAAGACAAAATGAAGAATAACTGTCTAGGTGTCAGTACTTCTGAAAAGGATCTGGATATTATAGTGGATCACAAATTGAATATGAGTCAACAATGAGATGCAGTTGTGAAAAAAGCTAATATCATTCTGGGGTGTCTTATATGTAAGAAACAAAAGGCAATTGTTCCAGTCTACTTGGTACTTGTGAGGCCTCAGCTGCAGTACTGGGCACCACACTTTAGGAGAGTTGCAGACAAATTGGTGTGAGTCCAGAAAGGTTGACCGATGAGAAAAGGTTAAAAAAAAAAAAAAAAAAGAGGGGGGGGCATATTTAGTCAATAGCTTCTTGATAAATTTATGGAGGAAATGGTATGATGGGACAGCCTAGTTTGGCAATTGACTGATCTTTGACTGCTGGTGGTAGATATGCCAATTGTCTGTGAAGGAGTGTTAGATGGGGTGGGTTCTGAGTTATTACAGAGAATTCTTCTGGCTGGTGGGTCTTGCCCACATGCTTAGGGTTTAACTGATCACCATATTTGGGGTCAGGAAGGTAACTTCCCCCAAGGCAGATTGGCAAAGATTCCGGGGGGGTTGCCTTCCTCTATAGTCTGAGGCACAGCTCACTTGCTGGTGGATTCTCTGAACCTTAAAGTCTTTAAACCATGATTTGAGGACTTTAATAACTCAATCATAGGTCATGGGTCTATTACAGGAGTGGATGGGTGAGCTTCTGTGGCCTGCATTGTGCAGGAGATCAATCTAGATGATCATATTGGTCCCTTTTGTCTGAAAAACGCTTGCACATGAAACAGAGCATAGCACTGGATGAAGGCGAGTACAGCAACCATTCCTACATGACTGTTTCTCTGTTGATCAACTTTCGAGAGAAAGTGTCTTTGGATAGATAACAACTAAGGCTGACCACCTATGTGTTTGTACTGCTGTTCAGATATTTTGAAATCTACATAATGGTTTTGGCAATTGGATTCAATCCAATACTTTTGGACATTATCAACAATCTGCCATTTGGCTGGATCCGACGATAAAGACGACGAAGGTGATTGTGAAACAGTATTTTGTAAAGTGAGATGGCTTAACTTTGTCTCAGCCTCGGGCATATGTAGGTGAGGATAAAGAGGTCTCTTTCAGCTTGTTCTGCTTTTGAGCGTATTGGGCCTTTATCAGTGACACAGGCTGAACTTGACATTCCCTGCACTGTAATGTCAATGTGTGTTACCACCCAATTAAAATAATTGCTTAGTTTCAGTACTTTGCTAAGTAACCCTTTGTTCCTTTTCTTTTATCTGTTTTCATTTAGAGGAGTTTCTCATTTATTTCCAATATGCCATTTCTTAAATTAATTGATTAATTTTATATAACTATGTGCATGTGTCTTGATTTTTATTTTTTTGTGATGCATGCTTCATATAGATAGATATGTATCTTCAGGGGCCACTGTAGCTATAGGCAAACTAGGCAGCTTAACATACTAAGAGGCTTTTTTTTTTCTTTTTAAGCAGATCTTCACATTTTAATGCAAACACTCTTTGGACAACATAGTTTTCAAGTATTTGTTCTGGAGAACCAAAGTATTAGAAAATAAGCAGGCAAGTCATTGTGCATCGGTCCGTATGGCCAATCTGAATAATAGTTTTAAAGTAATTAAAAATAAGAAAAAAATGTGACAGGCAAAGATAAAATTCCAGTTAAATGTGGAACACAATTTATCTCCCATATGATCTCCCTGAGTTCCCTTCCTAGCCTCCCATTATTCACTCTTGTTATGTCTCTTAATGTTAGACCAAGTCATATTTTGCAACAGAGATTTAACATCTTTTTTTTTTTTTTTGGCTTTTCAAAGGTAATCAGTTGATCCCCACTTGTATCAGATTCCTTTAAACAGCTACTAGAGCAAACTGGGCATGTAACTAGGTGCCATTGCTGAATGATTGGTTGTAGTCTTCTCTACTTAATAATAATCTTATACAATCCTCTGCTGTTTATGGTGACTTCTAAGTAACCTTTTTCTTTAGCAACCTCAACAAGTCAAATGCCTAAGCAGCTCAGCTAATTCACCTTTCAGTTTCCAAAATAAATATTAGATTCATCTACAAGATAGTCCCTTATTGCAAAAAATCCTGAGAGTGGCCAGCCTGTCGTAATGTCATATTGAATGAGTTGAAGATCATCTCAGTCTCTTTGTCGCCTGGAATGCCTTGCACTGCACAACAGGGATCCCCCTAGCCAGTTGGTGAGTGCATTGATAAGTTTCCAAAAATTTCCAGTCCTCTTTTCTTGAACTATTGTGCCTTCAGTTTGTTGGACACGGGGAGAAGGTTAAAGGAATAAAATAAAACTTCTCTGAATCCCATGAAGAAAAGCAGCACTCCAGTGCTATGTAAGGGTAAAAAAGCACTAACACTGAAGAGGCAGCTTTTCCATCAAAAAGCCAAAGGGCAGCAGCATAGAGAAACAACCATACTGCCAATCTTCTTGTGTCCCATCACATTTATCCATTGAGAGTTGGTTCACAAAATGTTAATTCTCTGGGTTCAGGACAAGAAACAGCCTAAGGCAGCAGACTTTGCCTAGGCTGGTGCCAAATCTGATTGGCACTGCGCTGCAACCTTGGCGCATGGGGTCACAGTACCACTCACTCAAATGTGGACAAATTTTGTTCTAGTGAACCTGAAATGACCAGGACAAAGTCAGGACCTTTTGCTCCCTTAGGTAATAAAAATAAATGTTATTTTAGTATGTGAAGATCCTGATGAAGTACCACCTTCACGTATTTTCTGACATAATATATACTACTTACTAATAAATTGTAAGGAATCAAGTGCATTCTGATGCTCACGCTGCATGAGAACTAGTGCAGTCTTCTCGTATGAAGATTAGAAGTTGTATATCTCTGCAGATATTTTCAATGTAAATTCAGGGATCCATTTGGTCAAACACAGATACAAAGCTTGTGTTAGATATTCTAACTAGCGTAAAATATGCAACCAATACAGCTATTTTGCTTATAAAAAGGCTACAAGGGAAAATAGAAGATATGATTTAATTTTTTCCTGTCTTTTAGCTGATGCTTGTGTTTAAATTGCTTGATTTAAGTAGCACACTGTAGTTTAACAAAAATGCACTGCAAGGTGAATAAATTATCTTTTAATTCTTGCTGTGAATAAAAGTAAATGATTAACATCAGCTGTTTCTGAAGGTTGTATTTTTTTTTATTATGAGAAGTAATAAAAACCATGTCTGTTGTAGTGGAACTTGTAGTTAAGTGAAACAGAAGTCTTCAGACCTCATGTTCTTTAAGGGAGGTTCACCAAACTCTAACAGAAACATTGCAATCATGCAAATCAATGAGAGATCTGTGGCACTTTAAAAACTAACAAATGTATTTGAGCATAAGCTTTCGTGGACAGAAACCCACTTCGTCAGATGCAATCATGAAGAGAGAGGTTCTAAAAGGAAATGTGGACTGTAAACACATGCTGATTGATTTGTTTGAATTTCTTTTCCCCACACAGTAAGACTTTCTTTTAATTTAAAAAAAAAATTAAGGTGCCACAGGACTCTCGCTGTTTTGCTAAAAACAGACTAACATGGCTACCCCTCTGGAACTTTTAATTTTAAATAATCACACAGATGTACACAGATTTTAAAGCAGGATTTTGGAGTGAAATCCTAGTCCCCTGAAAGACAGTAGGAGTTCCTGCTTGACTTCACTGGAGACAGTATTTCATCCCGTGTTTAGCATTAGACATACAGTTACAAACTACCAAGCCACCCTCCCCATTCAGATTTGGAAACAATTATTGGTTCACTTCATTTTACAATTCAAAAGCCCTTTATTCTGTACAATCATTTTGAATTTACATGGGTTGTCTGGATGTGCTTTTTTTATACTCATGGAATGTTTTAAAATCTTTTTTTTAATGTATGAATAATGCATCAGGAAAATTCATTTGGGAAAAATTGGTCTGTCTGTCTTTAAATGAACAGCTGAAGTGTCTGATTTTTCTCAAATGTATTTTGACACTGATGAAGTTTTGAGATGGAATGAGTAGGTTCTAATTTCTTTGTATTTAATCACCAGGTAATTTTTCTTAATATGGTGATAGGATTTCATCGTGAACAGTATTTGGTTATTTAATTTATCAGCTCAAACAATTGATATATAAGTAAATGATTGTCAAGTAGGAATTCTGACAGAGATCTGTTTCCCATCAACATCAATAAGTGAAGAATCCAATGTATTTTTTACCTTTATTTGGTCAGCATGTTGGAAAAACCTTCTAAGTGTCCTAATCCCTTTCTGAGTAATATGTTCTCACTGGCATTCTGCTTCATCTCCTGTATGGCACAAAAATATCACACACAAATTGGTACAATTTGCAGTTTGTCTTTTGAGCTGCTAGTTAACCTTAAATAAAGCCATTTCAGGCCGAAATGGATGGCCTCCACAGAGCACAGTGGAGAAACGTACACTGCTGATGATTTAAATATTTATGGTTTCTGGATAGAACAAAGTCTACAGATTAGAGTTCCAAGTCCATTCACAAACAGAACTAGTGTGTATCACTGAAAAGAAATTTGAAACTATTGGCAAAAAGCAAAATCCATTCCTAAAGGGAGATTTAAAAATGGGTTATCGCTAAAGAGATCTCTGAGACTACTGGAATCATATGGGATATATTCAAAAGGAATTTTTTTTAAAAGAGTGATCAGTCTTGACATTTATCCCTATACATTTTACAGCTTTGTCCTCTTAGAGTAATAGGTTCATTGTTATAAAGGTTGCCCATTGTATCCATTAGAAAAATGAGTACAGTACAGAATGCATGACGTAGCAAGTCCTAAGGGATGATGTTTGAGGGTGGAGTGCCAAGCTGGATATGTGCTTCTCTTAGCTGCTTCAGAGGCCGTAGGATTATGTGGGGAAGTGGAGGCGTTCTTGTGGCCTGTGCTCTCTCTTAAAGTCATCTTACTATGTTACAAACAGACAAAGCTACATATGCTAGTATGTCATCATGTAGTAGAATACAGTGTATAGAGTATATTTTTCTCTAATGTTTCAAAATATTGCCTATGCTCTGTGTTAGCAACATGGCCAATCACTTTCTGTGTTTCTATTCCAATAGAGTCTTCATGCAATCTGTGCAGAATACAAAATATAACATTGCTGTTTGAAAATTGCCTTATTTTTCTGAAGAAACAGAACATCACCTTATAATTCAGTTTTGGTCTAGTGTCTACCTTTTAGTTCTTTTTCATCATCAAATGGCTCTGTCGATGTGCGAAGTACCGATCAACTGTAATACAATACTGTCATGTATTTGTCTGGATGACTGTCCAAAGTACAGTAAAAGGGCCATATTTTTTTCAGTAATGAGACTAAGTAGGAATTGTCCAGTAACATATTGTCAGACTTGTGAGCATTCTTTTTACTATAAACACAGTGTTCAGAGGGGGCTATCAAACAGAAAACCACTAGCTCCCCTTAGTTATATTATAACTTCTATTAGCTGTTTACTCTTTTTCGAGACAGCATGTCTATGTACACAAATTTATATTGTTAAGAAGTCAAGTCTAATCAATAGTATGTCTTATTCTCCAGAATGATTATATCCTTTTAGATAATCTGTTAGTAGAAGTATTTTATCTGTAGTGGGATTCACAATTGCCAGATCTGAAACTTACTGAGATCCAACTCACTTTCTAACATGATTTTTTTTTTAGGATTTTTTTTGTTTGGTTTGGTTTGGTTTTGCTGCTCTAGTAGTTAAATAATGGAAAATAAAAGTTCTAAGAAGAATAATGCTTCTGTTATAAAGAGTCATGTCAGGTTGGGAAAGGAAGCATAGTCATCCAGTGTCTAGAACAGGATACCTCAGAACAACATGGGGGAACACATCTAATTCTTTAAAAGAATTATAACTCGCCCTAGCACCTGTTGCACACTGCAACATATAGGCAAAAGACTGATTATTTATCAGGCCAGGATACTACTCCTTCGAGCCTTGGTGCACCTGGTAGGATGGTATGGCTGGTACCCAAGCTACTGCTGTTTTGAGCTGTGGGTTGCAATCTTGTCCTGCTTGACAGAATTTCACCCTATGGTGAAATTCATTTATCCCAAAGCATCACATTTCATTTCCAATTAGTTTCTGAATCGTGGTAAATTACTGAAAATCATTTTGGCTTTCATCCCAACTGAAAAGAAACTTGCCGATTTACTTAATATTATTGAATTAATTTGGATTGTGCCAAAACGTATACATTTTTCTCTGTTACAGATTTCGTTTCTTGCCTCAGCTTACATAAGTCAAGAGCTCTCAGAGGAAAGCTGCTCTGCCCTGGGGTCTATAACACATTACCTTTACCTTTGCCAGTTCAGCTGGATGCTTACTCAGGTTAGTATCTTTCTCTCACCCACTCCCGAAAATCTGATTAAGGGCAGCTTAAACTTGTACTGCATATCTGTCATCACGTTCCAGTGATATCAGTGAGGCGAAGCAAGAACTTACATAACCCCTACTACCCCAGAGTGAAAGAGATCTAGAAATTTTCAAATCAGCGTGGAAATATATTCCACTAAGTCCCATTAACATCCACGGCTATTGTTCACTAAATCTTTCCGTGTCACGGTCTGAAAATTTACCCTATGGGACGTACATTATCAAAGCGGAAGAAGCTGCTTTTGTAAGAGCTAATGGCTTTTCTAAATGCATCTCCCACACACTGTTTTGAAAAAGTCTCTTAGAAGTTGAAATATTAGTTACATGTTAGACTGGTCATCAGAGTCAATGTCATTTTGTACTTTAGACCCATGTAAAATGAAAAAAAATCTACTTTTTAATTCAAGTTGAAATGTATAGCAAAGCGAAAAGCAGCTATAAGGCCAAAATGCTGCATCGGATCTACTGAAAAAGTAAACACATTCGCAAACATATCTGGAATTCTGAGACAGAAGGCCAAATTCAGACATGATATAAGCAAGTAAAATGCTTATGGAAGCCTCTAGGCTAAATTTAGCAGTTGTGTAAACATGTCTGATGTAAATTTGTCAGAGTAACCACAGGCAGCTGAGAGATAAATCAGAGGAGGCTTCATCAAGCCGCCTTTGCAGATCTACATTTAGCATCACATAATGTAAGTACCTCTGCACATGTGTGCTTATAGTATTGACAGGATTTGGTTGTGTCATGTTTATAGCATACAATGCCTTATTTGTAGTCCCTTCCCTCAAAGTGCTTTATTTTGTCTTACACACTGTCGGGTGTGCAGGATTCAGCCTTATGTCAGGACAAAATTTAACAGAGATAATTATGCTGTATGAGTGCAGCTTTCTCCTTAGTAACAGACAGAAACAAACAAAGACTTCTCCCCTTCCTTGGGCATTGTTAAGAGGCTAACATAAAAACACAACAAAAACATAAGGCCCACAACAGACAGCTCTCTACCTTCGGTCCCAGGCTTACTGTGTCTGTTAGTCTTAAATAGCAGTAATTTTTAGGAAAAGAAACACATAATCAGCCTTTTTTGACCACTGCTGCAAACTGAGCTGAGGTCTTCCTTCTGCTATATGTAGTAATGCCTATTTTTTTTCCGGAGTTGATACAATTAGAACCCAATAAAATATATGAATAAGTCAAATGATTCCCTTTAATGTGCATTACTTTCCATTTGTCAACACTAATCTGCCTCTGCTGTTTGATGTCAATTCACCTGGCTTGGTTAGCAATCTCTGAAGTTTCATGCGGTTTTCTCTGATCTTGACTAGCCTAAATAATTTTGTCATTTGCAGATTTCAACATCTCACTGTTAACCCCATTTCCAGATAATTAATAAATATATTAAACATTGCATGTTCTAATATGGAACTTTATGACACCCCACTGGTAACACTTTGACATGATAATTGACCATCTATTCTTACTGTTTGTTTTTTGTCTTTTAGCCAGTTTCTGGCTTATGAAAATGCTTTACCTTTCACACTATAACTACTTAGTTTCTAAAGTAGTCTTTTATAAAAAATGTTGTCAAAGGCTTTTAGAAAGTAGTGTTACACGTTTTTGAACCAATCAACTAATTAAAGTTCAGAGTCTTCAGAATTTTTCTCTTAGGAGGCAAAATTGGTGACAGGTGTTTGTTTGATGCATTTTGTAGATTTACAAGGAATGTACAAGAGTACCACTTCTCCAAATGTTGGAGGAACCAAGAGCAACAGGAGCAGGTTCTTAGTTTACAGCTACCATTCTTTTTGGCCAAAAAACCCACAAACTCTATAGTTTTTCCCATTATCGCACTGTACTCCCAGGCTACTGCTTGGCTTTCTGGCTTTTTGCCTGCTTTTCTCTTTGTTCTATTCTTCCCAGTTTCTGTGTGTTCTGCCTTCCCTCGAACACTCATATACACAAGATATAAACTATTCTCAGCAAAAGCCCTTTGCCCACTCAGTCCTAAACTCATGTGTGGGTTCACATTTTGTCTTGCTCTTTGATCTCTCTTGACATTTATGTACTCAATATCTGCTACCTCATTTGGAGGCCTATGGTGTACTAATAGTATATTTGTATCCATACAGGTTCAGTTGTGTATTCCAGTCCACTCAGAATTTCTCTCTCTTTCTCAGTGGAATCTTGCAGCTATAGCAATACTAAGTACACTAAGTGTATAATTCATTAATATCAGTAATGTGCTTTTTGATCTATGATTAAATGTGCTACAGTAATGGAGTTGTTATATAAACCTCTGATCCTGCAAAGGGATTTATACACGTTGGGTCCTGTTAAAGTATTGCCGATTATTTCTAAAACCCAATTAACTTGTAATATGTTATTGTGGGGGTAAGGAGGAGGAGGAATATAGATATTGGTTCTGAGCAGAGCTGTCTGTCCACCTCTGCCTTGCTGTTCAGTTCATGTGACTTCTCTCTGCTTCCTGAACTGAAACTCCTATGAAATTCATTTTTACAAATTTAAAACAGGACCATGTAAGTTGTGGACATAAAGGGAATATGTACGAACTATATGCATAGCGCCCATTGTCTGTGTGTGCAAACAACATTTTCATACAAATGAAGAGTTTTACATGTGCAATGGATAGAGTGCTGCAAATCCATGGATAGCTGCAGATATCTGCGAACCATTTTTGCGGATTGGGGTGAATGTGAATACAAATTTTGTATCCACGCAAGACTCCAGCAATGGGTGCAACTGCTTTTGAAAACTTGCCCATAATGTTCAGGTAGGTTTAAAATTCTTCAGCAAAAAGCCTTACCACCCACAGTGAGTAAATCAAGTATGTCAAAGAAATGCCAAGCAATAGTTCTTCCCTGTACACCCCTGTGAGGGATATATGTATATAACATCCTTTGTCTTTACTTTAATGAGCAAAATATAACAATCTTACTGTACAGGAAGATTTTTTTTTTTAATTCTATGCATCTGTTGTCTCACAACAAGTCATACATTCTTAAACATATTGAAATATTTTGGTGTGAACCAGTTGCCATTAATAATGTTTAGTGTTTAGGTGAATGTAAAGGAAGAGCTAAGTTTTGAAACATATGTATAGTCAAATGTTCACGTCTTAAAAAAGAATGTTTCCTTATACTTTGCTATTAATTAAAATATGGACATGAATTGTTAAATTTAAGGGACAGTTGCCCAGACAGGCCATGCTAATAATCCACACTACTTTAATGAAGCTACACCAGTTTACACCAACTGAGGATCTGGCCCATAATCTATATTTGTGCATCTACGCTTTGCGAAACATTAGAAAATACAGGATGAAGGAGTCAGACTTTCGTACTTAAATGGTTACTCCCCCAAACTGTTGAAATTACAAAGCAAAGCCTCATACTTCAGTGCTGGCCTGGAAACAGGATCATAAGTAGAGCAGCTAGGGATTCTGATTCCATATACCTTCAGCAGCTTCTGCTCTCAGGGTTTCTCTGGAGTTCCTGGGAAAACATAAATATGTCACAGGGTGGTGGAAACAACACCCATCCTCTGCTAGCGTTGAGGCCCTATTGAGTACAAAGAGATGAGGTAGGGTGGCAGGTACAAATTACACCTCCTCCACAGACCTGAGGAAGTACTCTGTGAAGCTCAAAAGCTTGTTCTCTCACCAGCAGAAGTTAGTCCAATTAAAGATGATATCTCACCCATCTGTCTTCTCTAACACCCATATGTCAATAGGGTGAATTTGTCCAAACATAGTGAATTATATAGTTGTCTAATATACAGAAGTTTTAAACCTTACTAGTGCACCCTGCCACCAACCACTGACCCCCACCAGCATGGTCAGAAAACTACATTTTAAAAAAACAACCTATGTTGGGTGGCTTGTTCTTTGGGATGATGCAGAATATATCCATGGGCGTATAGTAGAGATGCTGTTTTGTGCTGTACTGTTTGTTCCAGGGCACTCTGTAGATTACAGCAAATCCTTGGTAACAGTTCCTGCATATGACAGGCACATACCAGTAAAAGTATGTCTGTTTAAACTTTACCATAAAAAATCTTATTAAGAATAACATATTAGAAGCTGCCTCTTCGGTTACTTAGTTGTACACTTTTTAAAACCAGTTTAAGATGGTGCAACTCTCACCTGTATCAACTAAATAACAGTCAATTCCTAATTAGATACAAATTGTGGGAAAATATATACTATAAAAGGCCCTGATTCTGATCACATTTAAACCAATACAAGTCTGGAGTAACTTCACAGAATGCATTTGCAGTGGAATAAAAGCAGTGGGTGTGAGATAAGTGTCAGATTACAAGAATTTGTATTTCTCCCTTTTTTCTTTTGGCCATACTTGTTCCTGATTGTTTTTCCATAAATCTACTTGTAGTTTCATTATGGTCCTGATTCAGCAAGGTACTTAAGCACTTGCCTAACTTCATGCATATGAGTATGCCTAAAGTAATTCATATGAGTGCATGCATCCCTTACAAAATGGCATTAAGAGAGGGTGGCAGAGGGAAATAAAAGCTATGTGCACCAAAACTGTCAAGCCCTTTATCTAATGCTTCCTTCTTGATCAGCTATGCCTACTGACCACAGCCCCACATGCAACCCCATTAAAAATAAATCCATCCATCAAATGTGTCTTTTATATTTTGAAAGGTAGCTTCAATTGATGTTTTAATGCAAAAGAAAAACCACACTAACTTTAGCATTGTATCACTGAGATTTTCTGTTAATTCATAATTGTTTTGTATTACATCTCAGAACATTCACAGCTTGGCATTAGTTTCTCCACCTGAGCAGCTGAGAAATGGACTGTACATTTTATTCCTATGTAGAACTGGTTATTGTTACAGCATAGCAACAGGAAAGGATTTGCTAAAATTAGCTCCTCTATTTGTACTTCATTGATTTGATTTTGGAACATCAAAAGGAGTTGAAGACAGGAGGCTTATAATTATCAAGGTAAAAATGTCACTCCACAGGAAATGGTGAATTGACCAATCTCTCTCTTAAAGGTTTGCAAAGACCACTGGGCTAGTGTCATCCGTGTGATAAATGAGATAGAATGGGTAACTATGACTAAACAAATATAGCAAAGGAGGGAAAGGACATATGGTATGACTTCTTAGAAAACGGTCTGAATTGCATGGCTGAGAACAATTAAGCTAATAGTTAGAATTAATAGAATCAGTGATCCCTAACTAAATATAATGGCATAAATCAGTTCAATGGTTCCACTGTCAGAGAAGTAGCAGTGGAGCATGGCTTACGTAAGACCAGAAGACGACACAGTTTGAAGATTAATACAGAAAAGTTCTCTCTTACTGTGTGTTCTTTTAACTTCATGGAAGAAAGAAGTCGCTCTTTCCTTTAAGAGCAAGGAAACTTCCTTTGCTTAAGATGAAAAAGAGAAGGGTCTAGTGCAACTACTGAATGCAGTATGTAAAATGAATACCTCTACACTTATCCCCCACCAGGGTTGCTTGTAGTTGCAGCAGCCAAGGGGTGTGAGAAACAGCATCAGCAAGGCCCCATGCCAAAGGCAAACGATGTAAAAAAATTGGACCTCTTTGGGAGAAAGGTGTATTCTCCTGGAGGGCTCCAACTCTTATTGTGAACCCGCAGACCATGTTGAGTAGATAGAATTTTAACTCTTGGGGGCCTATGTCATAGTTCTCAGAGTCTATACCATCAGACTCCAGCACAGAGGTCCCAGGCCTGATAGGGGAAGGCCAGGCAGTTGCAAGGGAGTAGATCTCCTTGCTCTTAGCTCCCAAGAAACCAAGAGTGCCTGAAACCTCTTGGATTAGAAATTGCTTGTGAGAAGGGTCCCCGAAGAAGGACAGGCAGTGGGAGGGGGGGATCTGAATTGAAGGGACTATCCCAGTTCTACGGTGCGTAGCATTCAACGATCCAATGTGATCTGGTCCCACACATGGTAGAAGTGGGATAATCAGTCTGAAAATAATTGGTGTGAAGGATCCGGGTCCTGAATTGGTACGCCATGCTCAGTGGCACCCTCAAAAGTTCTGCTTGGGACTGGAGGATTACCTGGTTGGTCCAGGGCCTTGGCTGGTAGAAAGCTGAAAGGGTTTCCTCCTGTAAATCCTGGCCCTTTTTATGATTATACACCTGCCTGGGTTGAGATTGGTAGAACTGAGGCAGGGGTTGAGGTTTGAAATGCTTCCTTTGCGGCACTGGGTTGTGGAGGTCTAAGGACTTTAAAGTAGCCTGAGAGTCCTTAAGCTGTGCAGTTTCGAATTTGTCTGTTCAGAGAAGGCAAGGTCCTGGATTATCTGCTGGACCTCGTATGGGAGGCCTGAGGCTTGTAGCCATGAGCTCCAACACATCGTTACCGCCAATGACATGGTGCGGGTTGTGGCCTGAAGCAAGGTTTAGGTTAATCCACTGACTCTTATTGTGTACTACGCGTGCCTTTGTCCAGAGTCCACCTGGGGAGTGAGGAATAGCTATTTTGCTTTAAATTCACACCTTAGCTATTTGGCACTAAGTTCTCTGTGAAAATAAAACAAAGTGATTGGAGTTGGAAAATATCTTCTCCACTATTGTACTTTTGCGTGCTGCAAAATGCTAGCAGTTTATTTGAAGTGTTTCCTGTCTCATTCTAGTTGTATTCTCAGGAGACCTGTGGTATTCTACTTGATCATTTTAGGTCAGAGATGTTTTGTATGTCCCTAGATTATTTTGTTTGATAATGAAAAAACACTGATTAGTTTAGAGATGGATGTAAACATGTGCTTCAGTTTATTTATATACGTGCATTCTGTTTCTCAACTTTTTATGCTAATTGTATTCCTTCTTTTTTGTTTTTGAGTTTTCCTCCCATAAATTCTCCTCAATAGTCCAGATAATCCCCAAATTTTTCTGTATTTCTGTCTGGGTGTATGTGGATTTCACCAGTCCCATTAATCCAGCTGGAAGAGAGTGGTCAAACTTTTGCTTTCTCAAACAGTAAAAATACATGTCCACTCTGTTTGGTGAAGTTGAGGAAAGGGGAATCTGTTCACAAATACTAAGCGTGCTTTCTATTCTTCTCCACTCCAACAGAGACCCACATCGCCCCCACATGTGGGAAGCCATTAGAGTAAGCCAGGGTGAATAAGGTAATAAGCCAGAGGAAGGGGAGAAGAAAACTTAAGAGATTCTTCTCATGAAGTTTCCACCCAAATCACCTGAAAAGCAAAGTGCCAGGTTAACTTTTTACTACCAAAGAAAAATTATTCAGTCTTCAGATCAACTGAGACCTTTGCAGAAATTGAGTCTTCCAGAGCAATCTACATATAAATCATGTATCTCTGTCTTGCTTCATGGCACTCTTTCTCTCCTCCGTGCAATACCTGGGATCTGAATTTCTTCACTGTCACTATGTACATTACATTAAAAATGCAATATGAACGACGCTCCCTTATCCAGGTCATAAACTGAACTGTTGAACCAGCTTGCTGCATATCCTGTAAAAAGGTACAGATAGATAGCTCAATATTAGTTTATAGGACATTCAGGAGAGATCAGATTTTTCAAAATTATATGTCAGTCTTCCATGTGAGATGGTAGAAGCTGAGGAAAACCAGTTTTTTTTCAGTGCAGAAACTGAATCTATGTTGGGCTAACCTGGGTATGTCTCCTTCTGGCAGGCTAATTTCAAGCTTAACTGAACCACAAAAGTAACTCTACCTCTTGGTCAACCTATCTCTTCTGGTTATTTGAGGGGGGGAAAGGAGAACAAATGTTGATGTTGGGGAAAACGTTATATATAGAGATACAAAAGTGTATAGTCTGCTTTTCTGAATGTTTTGTTTGATGGACTGCTTAATTATTCCCTAAACCCTGTTGATTTACTGTTCTGTGTTACTCCTTAGGCTGTTAATTTCTGGTATGTCCTGGTGATGAATGATGAACACACACAGCAACGCTATCTGCTTTTCTTCCTTTTGAGTTGGGGACTTCCCGCTTTTGTTGTGATTCTGCTGTTAATTATCCTGCGAGGGGTCTATCATCAGAGCATGGCACAGATATACGGCCTGGTCTACGATGATCTGTAAGTTCTTCCTCAAGAAAATATCAGCTGGTGATTGGACTTTCTGAATTTACCATATTTGCTTTAAATATAGACAGTGTCATAATCTTATGGGTAAATCAGTTACTCACTTCCATGGTTATAGAGTTCCCTTGTCAACAGAGCCTGTGCTGTTCCACTGTGAATGGTGGTGGTGATGGATGTCTATTGGGCGGGAGAAGACAGGGCTGCACATTTCTTCTCCTTCACTTTTAAAATATTTTTTTCCTCCAATTATGAAAAGTATTCCTTTTCAGAGGGTGAGGATTATCATAACCAGGGAGTGAAATGTATTTCCTAAAGTGTTTGTATTTGTGGATCTGTAATATGCCGATAACTCTCAGTTTGAGCACTTCTGTGGACACTATGCCAATATAGCCTGTCTCAGGGCTATATTTAACCTCAGTAAAATGATCTTAATTAAAATAACACTTATTTATAAGACTCAAAATGTCTGTCTCCCACTGGATGATAGAAGGTTGAAACATTATTTTTTCAAAGCTAAGCTATATTGTTTTTAGTAAGCTATTTCAGGATGTGAGATTATTGTAAAATAACATGCCCGCCCCAAGTGTTTACTTACCACGTGTGATAATTGCATGTTTATTACATATGATGGCATAAATACACTGCTGCTGCTTAGAATAATACCAGGCATGTGCTAGTTTCTCTGTTCTGCGGTAACCACCACAACTCTTGATACAATGAAGTACAAATGCCCTTTCTTGAGGAATGAGTGATAATCCCCTTCAGGGTTACTCAGAAGTAGACTCTTCATGTACAGTTCTGAGGTTAGGTCAAAGGAGGAACCAAAACACAAAAACATATCCATCTTCTGCACAAGAGAAAGATATTAGATGTATACTGTGTTCCATTCAGTTGAACCATAGCAAAATGCATATGCTGGTTGGAAAATGCAGCCATTCTTAATTGAGCATCTCTCAAAGTGACTTTATGTTGAAAACAAATCGATTACAGTGAGAAATGTAACTGGATGTTAGCATTTGACTCCACTCTTTTGTTGTGTGTATTGGCACTTAGAGAAAGTTGCAAGTGGCTTAGGAATATAGTAGATATGGCTCTGCATTGCGCAGAATTGTTCCTTTATGGCCAAATGCTCCTCCCTTCGCAGTGGACATCAGAGGCCCAGTATGCATCACTATTGAGTAGTTCTACTGCTCATTGCAATCAGACTGTGGAGTGGTGGCAAGTCATCCTGTGAAACACTGTTTCTTGGTGTCTGTCACAATTCCCTCAAAACCAAGAAGAAATCCAAGGCTGAATAAGTGGATGAAGCTGAGTTATTCACACGCTTGTTCCAAATTTAACCTAAAGATCCTTTCCAGTACATTACTAGAGCTAGGCAAATGCAGGGGTTAGTGTTCTGCATGTATTCATCAGAATTTAAAAATGAATTTGCTTTGAGCATATCCACACCCACTTGTTGTTGTTGTTTTTTTCCCTATGAACATGCAACGGAGTTAGTTTTACCTACATAGATGCTTCCAGACAATGAATTTGAAACTTATGGGTATTGTAATGGGATACTTCTTACTGTAGCAAGCTAACGACTCCCCAAACCCATTGCCAGAACATATTCAGAGAAGTAATTAAATGAGTCAGACAAGGTACTGATTGCACCCTTCACAAATAGGGGCTGTACGTGTAGATGCAATTACAATGCTCAAATCTTGATTAAGAAAAGTAAAGGTTTTATCCTTCTATGGCCTTACCTAGCTCACAATGGCAAAATTATTACCCTGAGGTTTCTTACGAAGCCCTTCTTATTTTTCTGTGGTAGAATATCTGTATAGTTTTGTGAATACCTTAGAAGCTCACTAAGGGTCTGAAGGATTTCTCTACTAACGTGCTAAGCCTAAAGTCACTATGAAGTGAGGGGTATTCTGGTTTAGCCAGTGTGAGTGTTGTGGAGGGGGGTATCTGAGAAGATTTTTCATCAATGCTGCACTTGTTAAATATTGCACTCATAAATTATTTTAAAGGTTGTTGTTATTACTTTATATAAAGAAGCCTCTCAAGGCCAAGAAGAAAGGGGAATGGGATGAGATATGCAATTTAATTTGTTTACTGTGAACCAGAATGTAGAAGAGGAGAAAATGATGACATTTCCAAAGCCAGGGTCATTACATAATAACTCCAGCCTCAGTGACAGAAATACAATATGGCTCCAGTGCTCTGTTCAAATAAGCTAATTTCCCATGAGATCTGGAAGATTGGTTAAAATAATAAAAATAACAGAGCCTGTATCTAAGCTCTTTTCTAAGTGATCATTCCTTCAGGACACTCTACTCTAAAGGAAACTGGGTTACTGAAATGACTAAAGAGCTCCATTATTCTTAACAAGAGTGTCATTGGCTTGATTAATGTTGATTAATGACCTGCTGAGTGATTACATGGAGGGAATCTAGGTTTAATGCCCAAACATTAATATATGGATGTAATAATTTATGCGATAATAGGAGAGTGGCCCCTTTCTTGTATTACAATCTACATACATACAAATATATAATATATCATACAGACAGTAACAAAAAATGTTCTTTGACATGGTAACTTATAGCATGCAGAAAGTGGCAAAAGGATCTTTTCGATGTATATGGTCTCATAGATCAGATATACAATGTACACTTCAATTTGAACACTTCCCATGAATAAGAAAAGAGAAGCAAATGGTTACATGCTTAGAGGTGTACCAGTGTTCACTATATTATAAGTAAATATGATTTACTCTATTTTTAAATGGGGAAATTTGTGGCACGGCAGAAGCCTGGTACTTGTCAGGAGATCGAGGGAGGGTTTAACACCTGGCAAGGGCAATGTGAAGGTGTCTTATGGATGAACTTGCAGGGAGATTGGTCAAATGGGAAGGAGGTTGGAATGCTAGTTGAAGGCAGAGGGAAGGTTTGTTTACTGGCATACATCAAATTGAAGGCTTACATTTTTGAGGCAGTATTGGGGTTTAGCAGGAAAGGTTCCGATCGCAGAAGAGCATATCATCTTGACTTAGAAGCTGGAAGGCTTGTGAAGAGAAGTGGGAGAAGTTCTTCATCTAGAAGTAAATCAGAATAGGTACCTGGGCGAGCAACATGGCTTGCTCCCTTCCCTTTCCAAAAATAAATATCTAAAAAGCATTATTTCTCAGGCCTCTCATTTGTATTTGAAAAAAATTACATAAATTAGGTCCAAATGATCACAACTGCATCTGCATAGAAAAGGGTCCTATACTTGGGTATGGCACAGGATATGGGGTTTTCCCCTTAGTGCATAGCATGCAGGGCCCATTGTGCATGCCAGTATGGCATGCAGGGCCATCTGTGAAGGAGAGAACCCTCAACAAAGTTCTAGCAACTGCCTATGCCATGGCTCAAGTGCACCTTCTGTGTCTTGATATAACAAGAAATCAAAGCTGGATTTCAGACAAAATAAATGGTGCATCTGATTACCGAAGACTTTTTTCTTCAAGACTCTGAAGTCCTGTCAGTTGTGAACCCGAACTAGAGATGAAATAAAAGCCATAGCCTGAAGCCCACTAATGATCTGGGAAATTATCTTTAATTATTGCTTTGCTAAGCACTGATGTGCTAAGGGCAATACAATACTAAAAAATAACTTAAACACAAAAGAAAAAAATGCACATGCCTTAAATTGGATGTGGTTGAACACCCACACCAACAGAGCGGGTGGGATGTAAGCAGTTCTTTGCATTGATCCTAAATATGTCCACAAGGCGACAAGAAGTCAACACAAATTAGTACTGGGTATGAATGTGTGATATATACAAGATCTTTTACAAAGTGTATAGAAGGTATGAGTGTTGAGAAATATTTCCTTAGAAGTAGTTCCAAGGCTATTGACATTTGGAATAATAAGCCCTAATAAAGTTTTAAAATGTCATTAATAGAACAGTCACACCCCATGAAACAACTAGTAGCCTCAGGCTTCACCAAGCTAAATCATGCAATAATAATAATAAATAATTCTGAGGGTCTTGTATAACTTCTTTACCCTCAAGGCTTATTTTGCCTTAACTGCTTGGTTAGAGGCCGCCCTGCAGCATCTTCCCAACTGATAGTCTGCCTGAGGTGGAGTTTTGTTCCAGTGACTGCAGTATCCATGACTTGTAAAGAGTTCATTGACTCAGCTTAAAATGAGGCTGCAATTCACCCCAAGTGTTACTAGAAGTTGCAAAGCACATTAGAACTCTGTCCCAGGCATTAGGTTGAAGGTTCCAGTAAGATTCATCACTCTTCCGAGATCATTGTTTAAGTGCTGATGAGTCCTTTGATGGCTAATGAGTCTGAGGCGCAGATGACAGTCCTGTCCATAGGTAGGCCACGCCCATGTACTAGCAGTGCTCTGCATCTGAGTAGCAGATTCTTTCCTTCTCTGATGCTGGTCATCACAAAGCTTGATCCACTTCACCTCGCTGACTACGCCAACCAGAGCAGCATTCTGCATTCCTTTTGTAATCATCCACAGAAATTCCAAAGGATGCTAAGTCATCTTTGCAAGCATCCTGAAATCTGTGCAGTGGTTTGCCTCTCTTTCTAAACCCTTCACACACTTCAAAGTACAACACACTCTTCAGGATCTTGTAATCCGGCATTTACTTGACATGTCCAAGCCACCTGAGTCTTTTTTTTTTTTTATTAACATTCTCATGAATGATATACCAGCACATTTTAACAATGCCACATTTGTCCCCCTGCTTGCCATTTTACTTGAAGAATTTTACACAAGTATCTGATATGAAAGCTATTTAGTATTTTGGTATTTAGACTTATGGTGTAAGTCATCTATGTTTCTGGGCCATATAAAAGAGTGGATAAAACACATCTCATAAATATGGATTTTCACTTTAGTTGACAATTTTATTGTTCCAGGATCTGTCTTGCAAAAGATCAAATTTTCTGGATGCTTTGCCAAGTCTACTAATGAGCTCAGCATCAAGATCTATGTTGCTGGTAACAAGAGCCAAGGTAGCAAAATTGGTCAACAACATCCAAATGAGTGCCATCTAAGGTGATATCTAGAGCTGGTTCTGAAGAGCCATGGTGCATGACAACAGTCTTCTCTAAGCTTATTGCTAGCCCAAAGATTTTTCATGAATCAGAGAACTTGGTAATCAGAGGTTGTAGGGCATCAACACTGTGAGCCACAAGGGCTGCATCATCTACAAATAGTTCCCTTATGATGATCTCCTTCACCTTCATCTTAGCTCTGAACCTTGCAGTGTTAAACAAACCTCCATCTTGTCTGGTAGCAAGACAGACACCCCCTCAAACATCATGGAACGCATGTTTAAGCAGGAATGTGAAGTGAATATTAAACAACGTGGAAACCTGTACACAGTCCTACTTCACTCCATTGCTGATGTTAAATGAATCAGACTCTTGATTTTCATACATTACTGTTGTCTTCATGCCATTGTGTAAGGATTTCACAATATTTAGCAATACAGATGGATAAACAAGCTTCTTCAGAACAATGTAAAGTCCTGATCCAATATAAAAGCCATGTAAAATGGAATATGCTTCTCCCTGCACTTTTTCTGTAGTTGTTTTACAGAGCAGACCATGTCCAAGCAGAAGCCACACTGGCTGTGAGGGTAGATTTTCTTAGCTAATATTTGAAGTTTAGGTAAAAAAATATGGCTTAAGATTTTTCCTGAGATGTTAAGAAAAGATATACGCCTATGGATATTAGTCATTTCTGTCTCCTTCGTTTTTATAGAGTTGGATGAAATGATCCTTAAAATCTTGCAGAACAGTTTCTTCATTCCAACAGAGTAACAATATCTCATGCAATCTTTGCAGCAAGTCTTTGCATGTGTGTAGATTTCTGCAGTCAGATTCTGAAGCTTTGTTGTTGGGAATCTTTTTGATACTTTGTTCAAGTTCCTCTAATGTAGGTTTGGCATTCAGAAAAGTCAGAGTTTCCAGGCAATTTGTCTACATTGTCAACATGGTCTACATTGATCTTCTAGAGACTCCTTTGAGTATATCATTCCATAGTGTTCAATCCACTTCTCCAGTTGCTTCTTTTATCAGTCACAACATTGCCATCTAGATCTTTCAGTGGAACTGTTTTGTTTATCAGCCCAGTGCTCTTTCTAATGCCCTCACACAACCATCTGCTGTCACCTGTGTTGAGCAGAATTGTTGAGCACACCTCCTGGAAGGTATTTGAACAACCTAACAAACTTTTCTTAGGTTGTTAAACGAATCAATAGTAGGAGTAGACTTGTAGGTGATCCTCTTAATGAGTGGCAGCAATATCTCCAAATGGTCTACAAACTAGTTGACCATATTTCTTAGTTCTCCTTCCAAAACTCTTGATTGCTACATTGTACATACTTGTCTTAGGACTTCCCATGAATCTGAAATGGATTCATTCTTTCTGGCTGTCTTCGCTATTTCTTCCTTAAAAAGCTGTTTCTTGACAGGATCATTGATTTGGCACAAATCATTACGAGGTTGTACAACAGTTTTATTACAGTGGATCTTCTGAGCTTGAAATTTCACTTTGCAGCAGGCAAGAGAGCGATCTGTGTCCCAGCCTGCACTTAGGAAAGATCGCGTATGCAAGATATCTTTCAAATATATACGTCTTGTCAGTACCAAGTCCAGCTGTCTCCATGATGTTATTCTGATGATACCAGCAAAGAAGGTGTTAGTCACTTGTAAACCTTCACTGGCGCAGAGCTCGAGAACTCTCGAGACCATTGTCATTTATACATCCAATGCCTTGCCTATCCAGAATCCCAGGCCAGATCTCAGCATTGTACTGCATTATAAACAAGATTGTTTGGGACACCTTATGATTGTCTTTGGATCTGGGGGATATTTTAAATGGTTGGCAGGATAGAGGGGTTGTCAGAACACCACATTTGGATGTATAATAAAAATAAATATATATAGCTCTTATATAGCACTTTTCATCAGTAGATCTCAAAGTGCTTTACAAAGCGGTATCAGCTCCATTTTACAGATGGGGAGACTGAGTGATAGAGAGATGAAGTGATTTGCCCAAGATCACTCAGCAGGCCAGTTGTAGAGCCAGGAATAAAACTAAGGGTTCCCGAGTCCCAGTCCAGTGCTCTTTCCAGTAGGCAGCACTGCCCTCCCCCGAAAGTGCCACTAAGTGTGCATTATATAGGCCATTATACAGTTTTGGTCTTGGCATGAAGGCTGAAAGGCAGAGTTTCTATGATCCAGTTTTTCCACATTCGAAATTTTTCTTTACTTTTTGCAAATGTTTTTTTTACCCAGCCCTGATAATGAGGAAATGGTATTAGTAAGATGATGCAAATTCCTATGATAGGCAGTTTCAAATGTAAACCATTCTAGAAAGAAGGAGGCAACAAGACTAGAAACATTTTTGATGGATGGGGGGCAGGCTAAGCAAAATCGAGGGAAAGAGAGTCTTGGCAAGGCATAGTAAGGGGGCTGTTGAGGAGAATACAGCAGAGAGCAGAGTGGGTGCTCTGGGGCTCAAGCTCCTATGGGAGAAAAAGGAGGTGGTCAGCAGCCGCAAATCAGCTGGTTGGGGCACCACCACACACCACTGAACAACTGATTCGCCCCGCGCCACACATTGCCAAACAGCTGATTCATGCGGCCTGTTGCCAACCAAACAGGCTTGAACTGGGTTGCAGTAGGACCGGATAGCTGCACTCCAAAAATCCAACCTAGTGTCTGAAAGAGAACCAACCCTTTAGGAACGGCCTTCATTTGGTGTGCTGAGGTTGACTAATAGTAATAACTATATCATGCTTTTCAGATCTTGACGCACTTCACAAGCTTTAATGTATGTATCCTCACAACTCCCTTGTGATGTTCAGCAGGGCTATTATCCCCATTTTACAGATGGGAACTGAGATGCAGAGGTACTGTGTGATTTACCCAAGGCCATACAGGAGATCTGTGATGAAGCATGGAGTTGAACCTGGTTTTACCAAGACGTAGGTTAGTGTTCTAACCATCCAGTCAACTGTACCAACAGAGAAGGAATATTCAAAGCCTTTGATTCTGAGGGCGATACTGGAAACTTGCTATGAGCCAGAGCAGTGCATATAAATACGTATATATATTCCTGCACTTTTGTCTCCCTAAAGGACTAATAGAAATTGCTTATGTTGCTTATATCACAATACTCTACAGGTCTATAGGTCAGTTTTTCCCTTACCCTTCAGTTAGAAGAAGCATATATGCACTGGCTGTGTTTGGCACCACAGCCAGCTGCACTTTGGGATCCTCAATCCAAGGGCTCAGATGCAGTCCTCTATCTGTCCTGTCTGCACAACAAAACCAGACATTAAAAATCCTGTTTAACCTAGCACAGTCATGACACCGCTAAAAAAATTAAAAGGAACACAGCTTTATCAAACTGGCTTTTACAGGCAGTTTTAAGATTTAGGGTAGTATAGACAGGGTCTTTGTGTACAACATCAGGGTTGCAAAGCAATAGCATACTCTTCTAGCATTTATAATACTACAGCCAACAGAGATCTTAACAAGGGAGACAAAACATGCAAATTACAAAAGTGAAGGTGCTAAATTCAGTGTTAGAGAAAAGGGTAATGAGAGCCCTGTGCAATGTCACCCCCCCAGTCTGAACTGGTGTGTAGCTGTGTGTCCCCAATTCCTGGGATCCGACTTATCCTGCTTTTCTGTATGAACCACCCATGGCCAGGCTCCTGTGAGTAATCAGTCCCTGACCTAGAGAAGGAGTGCTTCTGGCCAGCCACTCATTGGACAGACCCCCAGCAAACACCCCCAGTCACAAATGGAACCCCAGGAACTGCCATCTTGCATTGTTCAATGCTGTACACAGCACCCTGCAAGCTCATTTACATTTGTCCATCAATTTATTATAGAAATTAATATGCACCAGCTCTGCCACTCTAAGTGAGGTCTCTGTACTCACTCAATCCACACGGACTGTTTTAGATAAAACAAAAAATAAGTTTGACTAGAGCAAGATTTTAAGTGAATCCAAGTCAGATTAATATAAATCAAAAGATTAATAAGACTGGACAACAAATTTTTTCAAAAGTGTGGCTTCCTCAGAAATTGTTTTTGATTATGCTAGACCACTTGAAGCTGAACACAAATATAATTTCAGACTACCTGTATCATGTAGGAATTTGGAGAAACAAGAAATTGACTTTTATTGAATGTAATGCGTTTAATCGCATAACGGTGCTGATGCTTTGCAATAGTTCAACTGAGCTAAAAATGTTTTGTTGATGATTTTCATTTGTACTCAGTGTCTGAGACTTCTCGTTTAAGTGTCCAACAATGGTCGGCCAGCATTGATGGATTCCAGTTGCCCTGATACCGTTTTTCCATGATCGCAATGTCCTGGTGAAACCTTTCACCATGCTCGTCACTGCATCAAGATTTGCAGGGAAGAAGTCTAAATGCGAATGCAGAAAATGAATCTTTAGTGACATGTTGCACTTCATGGTTTTGTATGCTTGAAGCACGTTGTCAGCCAGCTGCATGTAGTTTGGTGCTCTGTAGTTGCCAAGAAACGTATCGTGGCTGTTGTGACATTGGCGAGACATTTTGCTATCATGAATCCTCCTGAGTATACACAATATGCTATGCGCATAAAGCATGTGCATCAACATGAATGCAAACTGATATAAATGCAATGCATAGAACGGTGTGTGCGAAATGCTTTTACAGCCTTTCTAAAACCTGTCCTGCCAGCATCCGCCCTGCCTAAGCCTTAGCATTCCCACTGGATATTGTGTGGCTTGCACTAAGTGCAGTGTCACTGCATGCCCAGGCATGCTTGGACACCAGATAGAAAACTTTTCAGCTTACATCATGGGCAACATTTTAATAGACTTAAATTATTAATTGAAATAACAAATATAGGAGATTTCAAAAACGGTACGATAGGGAAATTTCATGGTGATTTTCGTAATCAGCAGCCCAAAATCCATAAGATACACCCAAAAGTATTCAAGAAGCAAAATCTTTGTTGTCCAGTGTATTGTGCCAAGGAGTTAGTCACAATCAACTAAAAGACAACTTGCCTCCTAAACTAAGATTAATATTTCAGTCTGTATCCAATTTACCACACAGGCTGGTTGCGATGCCTCTAACAACCAGGCTCCCCATGTGAGTAGATTCTCAGGCTTTGGTGTTGCTTAGAAGATGGATTCCAGAGGAGACTCTGAGACAAAGACACCTCCGTTTTTAACAAGTTTCCCCAACGCCCCCTGGGGTCAGGTGATCGACCCTGTCTGGCAATGGGCATGATTTCTTCCACTTGAGCCAAAGTGCTCACAGGTGCTTAGGTCAGCCCATTGTTCCTGTATGCATGCCTCCACTGAGCATGGAAACACAGCTTTGTGTTTGTCTGCATTTAATCAAGCCATGTGAGACACACATTTAGGGATATGACACAGCAGAGTTTCAGATCTGTACATATATATTACAATGCAGGAAACATGCTACCATAACAATAATGTTCAGTATGCCATGAGCATTCCAAAAACACCTTATATGGCATACTTTGCATCGGACAACACACAGTTGCACTGTAAGGGTGAATATGAATGATTTTCAGATCACCCAATAAGGGTGTACATGGGGTACAGTGTATCACACCCTGTGGCCTGATAATTCCTTTTTTCTTCACACCCTTTCTGCTTGCAGATAGTTTGCATCTGGAAACATCCTTTTCTGGCCTATGCTTATATTGAAATGTTCCATGTGAAGAGCATATAGACAGTAGTACTGTAATCTAGAGACAAATGTGCCTGTCATAAAAGACAGCAGCAGGGAACAATTTTCTTGAACAGGGGACAATTTAAGGAATACAAAATAAAAAGATGTCACAAACGTAACCTTAAATAATAACTTGGACTTTCATAATGATTTCTAATGAGTGGCATGTGCGGGAAAAGAGTACCAGATGCTAACAACAGTAGTAACCTTAATTAAAATTCATCGCTTAATTAATTTTATGTTCCCTTTCTACCGTGTTTCAGGACACAAATAGAAAATGTATATATAAGGTTTACTTCTTATCCCAAAAGAAGCAAAAGGAAAAAGGATTCCCTTCCCCCAGGCAACAGTTGCAGCAAATCTTTAAGAAAAGAGATGAGCCATGTTCTGTATGCTAAATGCTAACAGATTGGGACTCCATTTAAAATGAATGCCAGAAATGAAAGTGCTCTACACCCTTGCCTTGGGTATTTATCCTGGAGTGATATAAAGGGGATCTAAAACCGAGAATCCAGCTAGGGCAGGAGTCACCTGGAGCAGATATGGTGATAGATAGCCAAAAAGCTGCTTTCTGAGGATCCCGTGATAAGACCAGTATAGGGGAAAGCTGGGGTCAGTGCTATGGAGGAAGGGCTTGTCAGGAGTGGGCCCACAATATGCAATATTATGGAGATTCTAGGCAGCACTGCATTTCATAGGCAGTTACTGTAATTTAGACAGGCCCTCAGTGTTGTCTAAATTAGGCTGAGGGCTGTAGAGCAGCTGTGGATTGGACCGGGCCCAAGCATAATTTTTTCAGGCCCAGTACAAACTTGTAACATGGGCCCCTTCCCACACACATACCACAATCCCTCATCCCATGCATACAATCTCATGAGCCATGAAAAAAGTTTGCATTCTGAAATTACAGTTACATATTCTACATTTCTGAAAAATACAGGGAAATATAAATACAGGGAAATACGTTTCTGTAAATATCCTCAGGCATGATCTACAATGTAGCCTCAATTTTTAACTCATGGTAATGGAGACTGCAGCCTGGGCTGGGCCCTCCAGGACCTCTGGGCCCTGGTAAAGTGTACCTTTCCCCTCATGTGGGGGCCCTGGGATTGAAACAGTGCAGTGGTGGCTTAAAGTTCTTAGAGGTGTAGCACAGAATCTTACCCCAGCCGTCACTAGATTCTTACGTCTAAAGCCTAGCTTCAGTTGACCTCACCTGCTAGTGTGGCATCTGTGGAAGAACATAGCCATGACTCAAGCCATGCAAGGCTTTATAGATCAGTCAATAGCTGGAGTTGTACTCAAAAGTGGCTGGAATCTAGCGTATTAGCTGGAGAACTACTGTAACAAGTTCATGGTATGACCCACCTTTAGGAAACACTGTAAAACCTTCCTATTGGATTAAACCTTTTCATCATAATCAAAATGGCATTCACAGCATGAAGTGAATTCGTGTTCTGCCCAACCCAGTACTAAAATAAAATAAAAAACCTGTCCTGAGCACAGCTTTCTATAAACCACTAAGATCCATGGATTCCATGGAGACCACTAAGGACCTTGTTATTGTCAATCTATTTTACATAAAAGGTGTTAGACTGCTATGCTGATCAGCAGCAGTACAAAACTCTAAGGTAGGTGGATAGATACATTCATCTTTCTGCATCTGAGATCAATGCAGTAACAAAAGAGATTAATGAAAATACCAACAGCTGTCTTTCAAAAATACTGTTCGGTGTTCGTGTTTTTCCTTAGGTGATATTTTCCCTTCACTGCTTCTCACTGGAAAGTTTCCCCATACAGGGCTAAAGTGCATAAGGGTGTGTTAATGCAGAGCCTTTTGCTTTTTTTCTTTGTCTATTGGGATCTCTAATATTCATGGGGTGTTGAAGCGTGCTTGGTATTTTGTTTCAAAGAAGAAAACCCTCAGTGTAAAATGCAGCAGTGAAAGTTTTTATAGATGATATAATGAAAAGATTGCCATACAGATTGCTGAGTTGTAATACCATAGCTGACAATTTGGGGTCTGACTCATTAGGGAAAAGCAGAGCATTTTTAAGTTGTTGGGCATTTCCCCCGCTTTCCTCTTGCAGTTGATCTGTACATAAACAGCAGCTGTGGTAGAGTTAAATAACGAAACTTGCTTTTTCTCTTGTTGCACAAGAGAAGGTCTAATTTATTGACAAGGATAGTGGTGTGAATATTTACTCAGAATGAATCTTCTAAGGAGCCCGTTCTTTAACATTTCAAAGCAGTATTCTTGCCTTTTACTTTTTTCTTTTGTTTCTTTGTTCTCTGTGCTTCAGATTCTCCTACCCTTTCTCATGTTGAGCAGACGAGGGGGGTGAGGTAATATCTTTTACTGGACCAACTTGTGTTGGTGAGAGAGACATGCTTTCAAATTACACAGAGATCTTCAGGTAGTAATACTGAGTAGTAATTTACTTCTGTGAATAACCCTTTGATTAACCTGGGGCTACTTGTGGAGTAATGCACTTACTGTAAGATTGGCAGGATGTACCCATGAATATAGGCCAAACAACACCATTCAATTTTGAGAAGAAATCCCCGTTGACATTGAGGTGACAACAAGTACAAGCTTGCTGTCAGGTTCGATTTATATGGATCCCTCAAATAAGGAGCGACAAGGGTTGCTTTGTATACAACTTTGTTTTATTTGCAACAATCTATAAATCAACAATTACAATTTAAAAATCACCATTAATTCTTATCTAATACAACAATTTAACTACTTAAAACACAATCACAATTACAACTATACAATTATAGTTGTATAATTATAAAACTAGCTTACACTATAGGGTTATACTTATGCTATTATACTTACACTGTAACAGTAAGGTTTGTCAGCAGCAAAACAACACTCCATTATTACTAGTACGATTCCCGGGTTTGTATCTGAGTAGAATATACTGTCACACTCAGGTTTCACAGCCACACACTCTATACTCAGGTTTGAGCGGCAAACTGGGGACAAACGGTAGGTAGATCAGGCCTCCACGTAGAGCTATTCTGGTGCTCTTCCAAAGATATGGGACATCTCCAGTTTACTTCCTGTTTATGATCACCTTATATTTCTCTTCCTCACAGCCATATGCCCACTTTTAGCCAATTACAAAGTTCCTAACAGCGATGAGGTGATCGGGGGCTGCACCCTGACACAGCCAAACGTGATTTTATCTTTCTTGATTGTCCAGCTATGTGCTAGACAGACTTCTGCCCCCCTGCTTGGGCAGTCGTACTCTTTTTGTGGATTTACTCCAGCTGTTGTCTGCTGTTGACAAAGAATCACTCATTGCAATACATGTCTGAATATTATTTTAAATGAAGTTTACTGAGTTTCAAGTCACAGAGGGCCCATACAGGTTTACCAAAGCCTACAGGCCACATACTGATTGCATCTTGATTGTTTCCAATACTTAACACCTGCTGGGATTCTCCCGGTGCTTATCACAGGGATTCCTGACAAGGCAAGGCTAGATGCTGCTACAAAGCAGTTAACATTTTACATCCAGGCCCAATGAGTTTGTATTTCTATTAATTTAAAATGGAGTTGGGTCACTTTAATTATAAAAATGAAACAATGTTACAACAGACATAAATAGGGATTTTTGCTTAAAAAGTGATGGCACAATCTGTCCCTGTACGTTTATTAAATTGAAGATGTTGGTTTGATCCACCTGTGGGTAAGGGACAGGATGCAATCCTTTCTGGTTCTTAACTTTTCAGTCAGATTGCTCCTGGAGTGTTAACTTTTGTTTTGGTTTGGTTTGGTTTTTTGTGCATAAAAAGAAACAAAAATAAAACTGAATGGGTGAGTGGGTCATTGTCACGCAGTGTAGTGTGGGGTAAAAAATGCAATCGTAAAACTCTTTACAATTAAGGGTCACACATTAGTCTTGGATCCAGGGTGTTGTCTGCTATTATTATACTGAGGAGTTAAATGCCCTGCTGGTTTGCAAATTATAGTGAAATAGAGTTTGGTGGCCTGACTCTGGTGTCATTTATGCTCATTTTAAAGTTGGCTAACTCCACCAAATGACGGCATAACTTCCAATTTAAGTAATAGCATAATTTAGTTAATAGTGATTTGTAAAACATAAATGAGGACAGAATCAGGCCCTTTATATCCACAATTCTTTTTCATGGTGATTAGAGGAAAGTTTGCTCAAACCAGATGACTCTTACCAAATGAGGTAACTGCAAATGAACTGTATTTAGGGAAGGAGTGTTAGATTACAGAAGTCTCGAAATGTAGCTGAATAAAGAAGGTTACATGTTCCACAGCTGTTTAGACTGGAGATTTGTGGGCAGCTTTTATGATTCATACAAAATCTGTTTACTTTGACCCATAAGCTGTTGGCACGCCCAAGCAATATGCATTCCAGATAAAATCCTCTATCCATACTGTACAGATAGTAAGTGAACTTGCTGTTGAGGACAAGTAGTTAAAAAAAAAAAGAAAAGAAAAGAAAAGAAACAAGTAGGTAATAAGTAACATTTGGATATTGGGAAAGTCCAAACTCTTTATAAAATTAATGTTACAGTTTTATGGGAAGTTCTTTTTCAGAAAATAAAATGGTTTTGTGGCATTATAGGATGATTTAAATAGATAATATTTTTTATTTTGGTAACTGGGATAAATTGAATGCTGGGGCTGTAAACTTAGACACCAAGATGCACATCCCAGTTCATGTACTTGTTGCTCTTGCTTTGTGTGTAGGGATAATTCCCTCGTGTACAATAGCCTGTGTGACAGCTAATGTTTGGTGGAAAATGATTATACATCATGTGGTGAGTGAAGTTTACCACAAAGGAGCATAATTCTCCCAACTTGTGATGTTCTAAGCTATATGGGGCTATCCTGTGGATCTAAGAGCACTAATGGAGGTGTAGTGCTTCTGTACTACTACTGCTTTGTAGTAATGCTCACTCAGGACTCCCTGTCTAGTCTATGTCTGGGCCAGGTACCACCCCTCCTCTCAGAAAATTGATGATCTGGTCCAATGTATTTTTGGAAGCTCAGCTGGAATAACCAACAAAGAAGAATGATCATTTCTGCAGAATGTCAGTGCTGGCTAATAAAGCACAGTTTTGTAAAAATATTTTAATAAACTGCTGGTACATTAGTACAGTATACGTGAGTAACATCCGGCTTTAACAAATTGCACTTTGCCATTTTAACTATAAAATATTTATGAAAGTGCAAGTGATGTGAAAAAAGTGACTCTTAATGTTTTCTTTCTATTGCAGAGGGCTGAAAGGGGGACTGATACCGTGCGCAGTTCCTGTTGAACCTTATAAGTAAACTGCATTAGTTGACTCTCTCTTCTTCCCTATTTCTCCCTTCCCCCCTCCCTTCCAACAAAGAAGCTATAGTTTAAGCCAGCGGCAACATTAAGCATTTGTATTAATGTTTGCTCAGCAACAGCGTGAGTCTCCAGAAGCCAATAGGAAAGCGTTGTTCTGTTGTTTTACATATAGTTCAGTGTGTATCTGTAATTTCCTGTTCACCATCTGGGAAAGCCAGATGCAGCTCTTTTGATAAGAGTCACTAAGGTTTAAACTATTTGCTCTGGTCTTTCACATGTAGATTCAGACTATGCAAAAGAACAAACTGGTGCTTCCTCTGTTTTGTGCTGTTGGTTTCTGTTCTGCACTATATCCTACATGTACTGAAAGTAGCACACGGGCTGTTGAACTGCTCTCCTCCTCCAAATAAAGAACCTTACATACTGTTTAAAGCTACTGTCAGGAACTGAGTATTAAAAAGCTGCTGGGGATTTCCTGAGGAATTCTTCCGAGATGAGAACTAGGGGACAAAGTTTAAAAATCAAACAAACAAATAAAGAACAGTAGCCTGTTCACACTATCAGCAAGGACATTTGCACTTCATACACGTCTATAGTAGAGCTTCAGCAGACCAACTTTTGCATTTGTTTGAAGTCAAAACAAATTTAAAGAAAAAGTTTATAGCTCCTGTTTTTATTTAATTATTATGTTTGATTCCTAACTTCTTGTACCTGAAAATTCCCTCATTTTACAAATTGCTTTTCTTAAAAGTAATTAAATAGTTTCAGAACCTAGATACTATACTAGCAGGCATCTCTACATATTTCATTTACATAAATAGTTTCAGCATTTAGAAAGAGAAGTATAATCTGATGATGATAGAATTCATCTGTCACAATCTGACATACAATTACTTAATTTTCTTATGATTTACAAGCATCACCTCATTGTATAACAGATTTGATTCTTAGACTCAAAAATCCAGTAGGGTGTAAACGAATTGCCAGAGTAGCTCCTTTAGGATGTGGGCTGTCAGGTGTAATAGTATCCTTGAGGCTGCTCTTATTTGTACTGGGACCGACTACTCCCTAGATGGTCTCAGAACCAGGGGAGTTAAACGTGAATTTGGGCCACCTTTGGAGTCTGCCAGCAATAGTAAGCTTGGCTGGAATGAAAGGTCTAGCCCAGAATGTCTATCACATCAAGACATTCAGTGATGATTTCTAAAGCTTTTAATTATGGAAGGGTACTTTATCTACTTTTGCCCGAGCCTTGATATCGTTGCATTGTCTTTTGTGATGCTATGTTTTAAATCTCAGTGTGGATACCAGGGTCATTGTGAATGATGACTTGTTTGAAATGGGAAATGAAAAGTTCATGTGAGCATTAACACTCAGGTTCAAGATAGAGTGATTTGATTTGATTTGATTTGATTTGATTTGATTTTAAATCAAGACATTCGTGGCCTTCTGTGGACTATGATGCTGTAAAATCCAGACGTTTATACTATATCTTAACCTTATTAAGAAAAGTTTATTTCTCTTGAGACTAGTAAATACAAATAACTTTGTAATAATCAATTAGGGTTTTTTAATAAGGGATATCCCCTGAAATATACTGAAGAAAAGAAAAATATTGTTGATTCATTTAATAAAAGCCATGTTCACATATTAACCTGATGTCATATTTCAGTGGCTAATGTTTTCTGTTTCTGTTTGCTTGAACACTGAACATACGGTCTCTGAAACAGCATGACAGATTCAAATTTGCCCAGGGTTCAGCTTTGTGTTTAGATCTGTGTTTATATGTTTTCCTCATTTCAGCCACTTGTTGTATGATTGTTGTAAGGTTAATTTGTGGCTGATGAAATAAAATATTATTTCTTCTCCTCGCTATACATTAGTGGACATCCCTTATAAGAGTCAGTTGATTATTATATATATATTTGTTGTTTTAAAATGTATATTAGGCGTGGTGGAAAGGAATGGTTGACAGACATGATTTTCACCATCGTCTTTAAGGGCTACCTCAGGACCTAATAATGCCTTCCGTGTGGTGGCAGCTCTTACTGATTTAAGCATTTTCAAAACTTTCAGATGATTCAGAGCGCCTCAACCTTTAAGGGCCCAACCTGAGATACACTGAAGGGCCTTGATTTTTCAAAAAGTGTTATGCACTTCCGTAAAGTGCCTTATTTTGGGCCTCCAAAAATGGAGGCACTCAATGTCACTAATCACCTTTGAAAAACTTGGCCTATAGTATTTAGCTGGATGCTCAAGTTTCCTCAGAAGCTATGACCAAGACTGAAAATTGATATCTTAACTTTCAGGGGTCCAGTTACTGGCTCCATTGAAGTCTAGGTTTCAGTGAGGCCAGGATTTCTCTCCAGATCGCTTTTTAATCATCCTTCATACTAGACAAGTATTTTGTGTGTCAATTTAAAGTGCAAAGCCCAGTTTTTGAAAGTGGCTACTAAAACTGAATGCTCAAAACTTGTGTACACAAAGATAAACAAGCTCTTAGAGGGAAGGAAGTCCTACTATGTGAACGCAAGTCAGGTAGCCAGGAACTCTTAAAGTCTAATCCTGTACCCGACACTGACTCCTTCTGCAGCCTTGAGCATGTCCCTTCTGATTCCTTTTCCTTTTTTATCTGTAAATTGGGGGTTATGATACTTACACCATTGATATGTATAAAGAGCTTTGAACTGGGATTGGGATTTGGAACTGGGATTTACTGTCATTTGTACCCAGAATGCACTTCAAATTTGCAGATGTTTTCTGAGCTCTTGAAATGAATAGAAGAACATTTTGGGTGTATTCAGGTGTGCACAGCCTTCTTTTTTAATATATGCTTTGACATTTAAAAATAAAATATTTATTTAATCTCTGCAATCAATAACAATTTAATTGCAATCTCATCTTCACATGGTCTGCATAACTTTAGATAAAGACTTCCTAACCCATATCACTTCTGCAAGACACATTAGTGCTGAAACTAAAGCTTTTGGTAAAAGCTATTTAGGACTGTAAGCTAACATAAACATTTCCACTCCTGTCTGCAGCTGTAAGTGTGTTTTCCCCCTTCTGTGTCTGGGACCTTACTTTTCCAAGAAATTTTATTATTAAACTGTTTAGATTTTGTGATATATTTGTTGATCTAGGCTAGGGATAAGTTTGCTTATACTCCAGGGCATAGACTGGCAACTTTCCAGTCTAATACGAAATAGGATGTAAATAAGTGTCATATGTGTTTTCTGTGCACATGCTAGTATTTTTCTCTGCATATTCACTGAGCTGGAATTATCCACAGATTACAAAAGTAGCAGTTAAGGAAAATAGTCTGTGTAATGGAGTCATTTTCTGTAAAGCTATAATTTATATCTTAGTTCAAAATGTTCCGGTTAGTACTTTAGTTCAGTTCTTACATTTCACATCTCTGACTGAACAGAATGTATATTCTCAACGATTCACCAAGATGGTGAGACTAAAGAGTGGTCTGCAGAGAAAAGTGGATCTGGTCTATTTGTTTTTAGTTTCTGGGTTTGATTCTCCTGACTAGATAGGAGATGTGCAGGTTATCTTGGGGAGCATCCGCTGGGAGAGCAAGAAATATCTGTATGACTGTCCTCGCACTGAGAGAGTTGACTGTACTGTAAGCAGAACTGTCAGCATTGCCCATACTTAAGGTAGCCTAGCACTTCCGTTATAAAACCATTTTTCAGTTATTTATGATGCTGCCAAATTTTAACTCTTTGAGCTGTAAGTTCCCATGCTAAGTTTCTGCTCCTGGCTGATTTTTTTTTTTTTTTGGTGGGGGAGGAAAGAAAAGCTTTAGCTAAAATAGTTCAGTATTTTGCTGTGTTTTAAAAAAAAATTCTTAAAATTATTTAGTTGAAAAGCCCTTGTATCACCATGCTTTGGAGCAGAGACTTGGCAGAGTTTGCCCAGAGAATTTGGCAGAGAGAGTTGCCCAGTGTCAGGGATCCAAGTTAGTGGTCAGCATGGTTCCACATGATGTAATTTCTGTTTTTTTCACTTTTTTAATAAGGAAACTGCACCACCCCACCTCCCCCACCCCCCCCCCAAAAAAAATCTCCATTACATTAAAAAAACATTAAAGTTGCTAAATCAAGCACTGAGAAATTAGGAAATGTCAGAATTAAAGTTGCCTGTGCAACCATTATTCGGTGTATGCATTATTATACACTCTTTAATTATATGATCATATACTACTTTTTCTACCGACCTCTGTCTCATTCAAGGACCGGGTGGACAATACTCTGAGAATGAATCAGCGTTGTGTCGTGAAGAGGGCAGTTGTCTGTACAGCTCCTACCTTGTCGGCCGCAGAAGTTAGGTTTGTAAATGAGGCAGGAAGGGATTTCAGGAAAAGACATTATGGTCTTTGATTTGAATGGTTTTTGGTACATACAATCAGGAGCCACATATTGAATCAGAACGATATAAAGAAATATTGAATAACTTCTCATTCACTCTATCAGACTAAGGTCATTTGGAAAAAATAGTATCTGACCGTGTTATTAAAAACTATCATAATGGATACACACAAGCAACCTTCTGGCATTTTCTAACTTTTGAGTGCTTGACTCTGCAACCTTAAAGATGTTCTGTTAATGTATTTGTTGGATGCCATATTGTATAGAAGCAGTGATTGCAGAGGCTGCCCCATGGAGAATGCCTTTGTCATACCCTTTTCTAGTCAGTACTATCCAATCCTGTAGCTGTACCAGGTGGCTGCTGGAACCCCTTGGAATCTAACCCAGGGCAAATCTAGTCTTTGTCAAAGATACACCATCAAAGACACTGTTAGGTAATAATGTTTATTAACACTTAGCATGGTTGTTCAAAGTGTTTTGAAGACATTGGCTAATCCGATTGTTAATCCTACTTCAAAGAGTAAGGAAGTGGAGTCAGAGAGTTTTTGGACTCAGCACACATAGGGTCATCAGTGTACGCAAGAAGATACATTTTTATTTTCCTGGATCCAGTGCTGTGCTCATGGTGCTAGATCTCTCTACCTAGGCCTCAGTTCAGCAATGTACTTGAGCACATGAATAAATTTAAGTGCATGAGTAGTCCCACTGGTATCACTATTGGGACCACTCATGGTTACTTTCATGTGTGCATAACTTTATCTTGCTGAGTCAAGGCTATAATGCAGATATTGTAGGCCTCAAATTAGGTTTGTGTTTCTAAAATATCCTGTGAGGGAAAAGAGTAAATATGAGCTTGGACAAGAAAGCAATAAATCACAGGTTGCAGGTAAATCCACAAATGTGCCACATGGGTATAAGAAAGCTAATAAGCCCCCATTCTTTTGCATCCAATTTCTGTGCATATTCATTATCCTTAAAATAAAATTAATCACGTTATCAATAAAGTGAAAATGTGTCACCTCTCCTGACAGATATAATGTATCCATATCAATTTCTTGGCATATTAGAAAGAAAAACCATCCTAATTTGTGCTACGTGCATTCTCTCCTTAAAAAAGAAATACAAAAGTAAAGCGCAATGGAGGGCAGTCTGCATGTAATTTGTGTATCTAACACAGAAATAAAACTAGGGAGATGAACTATATGGAAAATAAACCAATATAGTTGCATTCATTTACCTTGTTCAGTAGAAATGGGAAAGAAATTCAAAATACCAATGTGGCTGTCGCCCTTAGCAAAATAAAAATAAAGGCAATTGCTGAATGTTTTCTTTTCTCACATTTGCAGGCATCCCCAAAGAACAGATAGTTTTATGTTGGATTCTCATTCATTGCCACAAAGTCTTTTTTTAAGATTAGAGGGCTTGACAATGACAGGAACATCCTGTTGACAAAAGTGAATTCTTGAGCTGAAACCTTGGCTCAAGCAGAGCTGATGGTTTGCTTGTTTCACAAGTGAAGAAAAAGTATTTCCTACGGTTTGGACAAACATAATGGGCCTGACCCTGCACTTGCTAGGTTCATCTGAGTATATCTCACAAAATCAATTATCTGTCATTGCCGAGGTCTTGGTCATTGGTGTACCTCAGTTCCTCCTATTCTCTGCCTATGGCACGCAATAGTTTAATCTCTTGAGGGCTAAGTCCAAGGGTAGTCAATTGTTTTTTGTTGAGGTCCAAATGTCATCTTCAGGTTATAGTTAAGGTCCAGACTCCAGAGAAAATAAGAATAATACAAATAATAATAAGTAAAGAAAAAGATTTCGTAGTCCATTCAAAAACATGAGGTGGTCTGGAATTTGTCCAAGGTCTGCCTACTGACTATCCCTGCTTTAGTCTGATCCTGGTTATTGGGCTCAGTGCAGGTAGCTGGATGGGATTTAGTGTTCTGTGATAAACAGGAGATCAGATTCAATGATCTGGCTTTAAACTCTACAACTCTTTACTGATGCAAATTTCCCATTTTATTTAGAATCTCATTATTCTCTCCTTAGATACCATTGGAAGGTTATTCTGAGGGAGGAATTCAGGATGGCTCAATATTTTAATAGGTGGCACTGATATAGCTACACGATGGCCCAATTGGTCCCTTTATTAGGGTTTTTGTTGTGAGGGGTCGGTGGTTTTTTTTCCAGCATTGATTACTTATAGAAAATTGGTGATGCTCATGAAAATGAGGGACAAGTAGGTTTGTTTGAAGCCTTGTATACTGCTGTGGAAAGACACTGTGTGATCTCCGCTCTGCCCAGAAGTCCTAGTGTGCATAAGTGTGGGAACAAGATGGCAGAGAATCAGTTAGCTACACATAGCTTTGGTCACTGCCATAAACTGCAGAAATAAAGCCCATTAAAGCACCTTGCAGGATTCCAAAAGAAACAGACATGCTTTTGAAAACCAGGGGAAAACAACCATAAACAAGCCAAAGGCTTCCACGAGGATTATTGCTCAGGAAAAGAGCACCCTTACACAGCAGCAATATGTCCCCTGAAGCTGCGAATTATCATATTGCAGAGGAGAAAGTCATTTTTGTTGACCTGTATCACACAGGCCACTGTGTGCTGTTAGCTTTGTTAAAGCAATCTTTTTAGAGTGACAAAGATGTAATGCGCTTTCTGTAATTATTTTAACCATAATAGACAAAAGGTCCTATATTTTAAGGTCATTTCTAGTCTTGGTTACCCAATTATTTAAAGAACCTTATTTACTGACTGCTTGATGTTAGAGGAAAAAGTCTGTATTAATTGTCATAGTGGGGAAAGGTGGTGTTGGTTTTTTTTTTTTAGCTATCCCTAAGTGGAAGTGAAATCACTATGTATTATTTGAGAAAGTTATTTCCAAAGTTATCCCTGATTTCTCATAGGTGTCACAGAAAAAAAGGATCTTCTGAAGAGATTTGGAAGAGGATGAGGGTGGCCTTTAAGATTAGCTCGGGGAGGGGATTCCATGATCTCTGGGATGCCAGATAAAGGACTAGAGGTGCTTGTGAGAAAATCAGGCAGGTGGATGTTGAAGGCTGGCAACATGAATAGACTGAAGCAATGGGAGAGCATCATGAAGAATCTTGAAAGTGAAAGGAAACAACTTTCATAGAATCATACAGTCATAGAAGATTAGGGTTAGAAGGGACTTCAGGAGGTCATGTAGGCCAACCCCAATTAAATCATCCCAGCCAGGGCTTTGTCAAACCCATCTTAAAAATCTCTAAGTATGAAGATTTTACCACCTCCGTAGGTAACCCATTCCAGTGCTTCCCCACCCTCCTAGTGAAAAAGTTTTTCCTAACATCCAACCTAGACCTCCCTCACTGCAATTTGAGACCATTACTCCTAGTTCTGTCATTTGCTACCACTGAGAACAGCCTAGCTCCATCCTTCCAGGAACCCCATTTCAGGTAGTTAAAGGCTGCTATCTCATTCATCTCTTTTACAGATTGAACAAACCTAGATTCCTCAGCCTCTCCTCATAAGTGTTGAGCTCCAGCCCCCTAATCATTTTTGTTGCCTTCTGCTGGACTCTTTCCAATTTGTCCACATCCTTTCTGTTGTGGGGGGCCCAAAATTGGACACAGTACTCCAAATGAGGTCTCACCATGGCTGAAGAGAGGGGAATAATCACTTCCCTCAATCTGCTGGCAATGCTTCTACTAATGCAGCTCAATATGCTGTTGGCAATCATGTCACACTGTGGACTCATGTCCAGCTTCTTGTCCACTATAACCAGGTCCTTTTCTGCTGAAATTCTGCCTAGCCAGTCGGTCCCCAGCCTGTAGCAATGCATGGGATTCTTCTGTCCTAAGTGCAGGACTCTGCACTTATCCTTGTTGAACCTCATCAGATTTCTTTTGGCCCAATCCTCTAATTTGTCTCTATCCTATCCCTGCCTCCAGTGGATATCTACCACTCCTCCAAGCTCAGGGTCATCTGCAAACTTACTGAGGGTGCAATCTACCCCATTGTCCAGATCATTAATGAAGATGTTGAACAAAACTGGCCCCAGCACGACCCATGGGGAACTCTGCTTGTTACCTGCTACCAACTAGACATCAAGCTTTTGATCGATACCCATTGAGCCCGATGATCTAGTCAGCTTTCTATCCATATTATAGTCCATTCATCCAACCCATACTTTTTAAAGTTGCTGATAAGAATACTGTGGGAGACCATATCGAAAGCTTTGCTAACATCAAGGTATATTATGTCCACCCTTTTCCCTACATCCACAGAGTCAGTCATCTCATCATAGAAGGCAATCAGGTTGATCAGTCATGACTTGCCCTTGGTGAATCCATGTTGACTGTTCCTGGTCACCTTCCTCGCTTCCAAGTGACTCAAAATGGATTCCTTGATTTTTCCAAGGACTGTGGTGAGACTGACTGGTCTGTAGTTCCCCGGATCCTCCTCCTCCCCTTTTTTGGAAAATGGGCACTATATTGGCATTTTTCCAATCATCCGGGATCTCTCCCAGTCACCGTGCGTTTTCAAAGATAATTGCCAATGGCTTTGCAGTCATATCAGCCAACTCCATCAGCACCATGGGATGCATTGCATTCAGTCCCAAGGACTTGTGTACATCCAGCTTTTCTAAATACTCCTGAACCTGTTCTTTTAGCACTGAGGGCTGCTAACCACCTCCCCATTCTATGCTTCCCAGTGCAGTAGTCTGGGAGCTGACCTTGTTTGTGAAGACAGAGGCAAAAAAAGCATGGAGTACTTCAGCTTTTTCCACATCATCTGTCACTATGTTGTCTCCCCTATTCTGTAAGGGGCCCACGCTTTCCCTAATCTTCCTCTTGTTGCTAACATACCTGTAGACATCCTTCTTTTTATCCTTCATGTCCCTTGCTATCTGCAACTCCAATTGTGCTTTGGCCATCTTGATTTCACTCTTGAATGCTTTAACTTGAAGTGCTGGTGAAGGGAGAAGTAATATCAGAGTGAGGAAAGTTGGTGTCTGGCAGAGCAAAGAAGAGGTTACAGTAATCAAAACCTGAGCTGATAAGAGCCTCACTGAGTATTTTAGAAGTGTGGACTAACAGAAAAGGTCAGACTTTGGAATGTTCTGGAGGAACAAGCAGTATGAGTTGATCATGGTCTGGATGTGTGTGGCAAAGAGGGAGAGGAGACTCAAAACTGACCTCCCAGTGAGAGGGTGGATGGTCATGCTGTCAAAAGTGGTAGAGAAGGGCAAGAGTGGGGAAGGCTTGGGAGGAACGTTAACATGGCCAAAATGTAAATTTAAATGGGTAACAAGACATCTAAGAGACTGCAGACTGAAATGCAAGTTTGTTCAAAGAGACTGATCAGGAGCAGGTAGTTTTGCGAGTCTTCAGTGTAAAGATGGAGCTAGAAGCTGTGTGATTAGACAATTGCCAGAAGAAGCTAAAGATGATTGAGCTTTCCAACCACTCTCTTTGCTGGAGAAGATGCTGCCACAGAGTTGCTCAACTCTACTAGAGGTGAACATATTCCAAGATCCATACTTTTTGGAAGTCATTCAGAATGCTAATTTAAAAACCCAGCCAAACCCAAAATCTAATTATTAATCTGAAGATCCCTGATGATTTAACTGATGGATGTTTCCTGCCAATATCTTTACTAGTTCAGTATGGGGCACCCTGCCCCCATTTGATTACAGTCACAATATCAGTAACTGACGGGGTGGAAGTACAAAACCCCTTACTTACACAGATTGGCTCTGTGCTCACATGAATTAAAGTCTTCACTTACAAAATGTAGTGGGGGAAAAAAAGGTTGATTAAAATATTGTGCTGCAGGAGGTAATGTTTATATTTAAACAAATAATGCTGGTGATTAGAGTGCTAATCAGGATATAGTTTATTCCAGAATGCATGAACAGTGTCTATAGTTATTCTTTATATACCTTAGTTTAATTGGGGATTAAGAATGTTTTGTATCCATTCCCACCTAATAGTAAAAAGATGGAGCACTGCATAATTCAAGGTGCCAGATGAAACACTAATAAATAACTGTGGGCATCCGGCATATACATGTTTTCTGATTGCTTCCTGAAATCCTATACTGAAATCCCATACGTTTTTGGTATGCAAAACATGAATCATCTTAAGAGCCGGGTTTGCAATAAAATACATAGGAAACATTGCAGTATTGTTGTAGCCTTGTTGGTCCCAGGATTTGGGAGAGACAAGGTGAGTGAAGTAATATCTTTTTTTGGACCAATTTCTGCTGAAGAGCTTTGTGTAACTCAGAAGCTTGTCTCTTTCATCAACAGAAGTTGATCCAATAAAAATTATCGTATCCACCATGTATATTTTATAGAAAACACTGGCTTTTTTCACCCCATTGATTGAGTACATCCTTTTATAAATAGTGAAAAGTGAGCTTTGAACTTTCAGACCTAATTACAAATGTTTCTGTATATTCCTCTCCCATGTAATTGATAGAGTAAATTTAGAACTAGCTCATAGGGACATTAGCAAGAACTTGAATGAACCGTCATTTTCTATTTGATTTCCATTAACAGAGCACAGAGGAATGTGCCCCTTTCTGAGCATCTAGCCAGCTACCAATATATATAAATCATGTGACTGAAAAGAAAAGGGTAGAGGGTTTCAGAGCATAATATGACTTTACAGGAGACAATATACCTGCACCAAGAATTGATTCTTTTCAGTAAAACCTCTAAAAGCAATGCAGTAGACAGTTGTAAGAGCAACCACCGCTTATGACCAACATTTCCCCTGGGGAACTCTTTCCCTACTGTGAATTGTCTGTAACAGCAACATTGTCACCACATAACAGCAACATTTGTGATGTTGTGACATCACGTCCAGAGGTGGAGATTCGGGATGGGGAGGCATGTAGGGGCATTGTCCCCACAAACTGCATCTTTCCACTCCCCTCTCAAATCTGGACCTTCAGTACAGCTACAGGGCACACAGCCTGACAGAGCACATGTAGGGGGGCGGGATTTTTTGGGGATGTGATGTCACAATGCCACAAATGTTGCTCTTATGCAACGGCTATGTTGCTGTTACCAAGTGGACAATTCACAGTAGAGAAATGCTGCTTGTAAGCAGTGGTTGCTCTTACAAGGTTTCTATTTTGCAGTGGGGGGCTGGGGAAACCCCATCCCCAGGGCACTCCCCATCTCCTCTCTTAAAAACTATTTGCTTACAAAATCAGACATAAAAATACAGAAGTGTCACAGCACACTATCACTGGAAAATTGCTTGCTTTCTCATTTCTACCATATAATTATAAAATAAATTGATTAGAATATAAATATTTTACTTACATTTCAGTGTGTAGTATACAGAGCAGTACAAAGAAGTCATTGTTAGTATGAAATTTTAGTTTGTGCTGACTTTGCTAGTGCTTTTTATGTAGCCTGTTGTAAAACTAAGCAAATATCTAGATGAGTTGATGTAAGCCCTGGAACACCTGTGTACTCTCAGGGGTAGGTATACCCTTGGTTGAGAACCACTGGTGTGTATCACAAGCCATTACATTTCACCCAGATACTCCTATATGAAGCCCAAAGTCTTTAGTTAGACCATAATATTTCAGTCCTCAGGAGACCAAACTATGTGCCACAGGCAGAAACCGGAAGGGAGACCAAGTTGTCCCCAGAGCCTGATGCCCATGCAACGGCAGGGAATTGATTAGGTGAGATATGCTTAGATGATCCCAGGAGGCGAACCACAGCCTGTACTACAGAGAAAGGTCTGGAAGGTCAGTCAGAAAATTCCTTCTTGATCTCAAATCTGATGATCAGTTTGACACTGAGCACGTGACAAGGCACACCAGCCAGCCAACTAGAAAGGGTTCCCTGTATCACTTCAGAGTACTGCTCCTCTCTGTCTCATGGCCCATCTTCCACTGCGGCCAATCTCTGATGTTTCAGAGGAAGGTGGAACACAAAGAAAAGCCCTTGAGCCCAGTCTATATCTGGCCAATTGTGCACTGGGGAAAAATCCCTTCCTGATCCCTATAGGTGACCATTCGAAGCCCTGAAGCAAAAGGGTAGATTATAGTCATTATCTTAATGCAGAACTGCAAGTGATTGAGCATATTGAAGGGAATGCAGGCTATCCTGTTCTCCCCAGGGTTTAAGGGGACTCACACATGACAGACTCCAAGGTCAGAAGGGACCACCTATTGTATAAAATTAGAGGGATTAAGCAGGTCCGGTGTTATGATAATTGTCTTTAAAATAAATGCCCTTATTCTAAACTAAATGTTCATGTGCAATATAAAGATAACACCGGTCTGCTGCCATCCGGTTTTGTGCAATGATCCTATCAAATAGTATAAGCAGGGGTATGACTGAGCCAGTGATGGTCTGGGAACAATTTAGCAGTTTAGTTGCTGTAGAAAGTGATGGTGGTAATTCAGCAAGGGGTGAGTATTGAATCAGCATTGTGGCCCAGCCTGGAGCCTCAGGGTGGAGAGAGAGTGTTGCGGAATTTGCTGAGCTAAATTTACAGAGAGTCTGTGTAGCTGAAACTCACCTGTTCTTCCAGCCCCTCCACCAGTTACACCAGTGTAGAATCCCTTTCTGACTTGTATACATGAACAGTTAGTACATGGTATGCTGGGGTGTAAATCAACAGTGCATCAGCGTGCCCCAAACTAAGTGTCCTCATGGGCCAAGCTACCACCATGCACTAAAAGTTCCCTAGTGTGCATTGTCCTATCCTGAGCATTAATTTTTGTCTAGGCAAGCCCTTGTTTAACAGAGCTGACATGACAAGCAGCAGGGCAGGGGTGAGCATGCTTTCCCCTCGGAAAGGGGGTAGCAGTTCCACACTCACTGGGAAGGCACAGCCACTCCCAGAGTTCTTCCTGGGACAGTGCAGCTTCACGTCATCCCCAGTGCAGGTCGGTGGTGATCAAGAGAGCCCTGTGCGGATACAAAATTTGAATCTGCATCTGATCTGTGATCTGCACAAATGATCCGCGGATATAAATTGGATGTCCACAGATTTGTATGGCTTGAGATGTAAAATTTGGATCCGCGTCCGTCCACGAGCTGCAAAAACGGTCCACAGTCCATTCGTGGATGTGGATTTGCAGGGCTCTAGTGATCAAGCACAATCTAGCCTTATGACCTAAAGGGTGTTTATATGGTATTCTGTTAGGACTTTAAATCACAGTCCTGTTCTTTGTCTTGACTGTTTTTTCCATGACAACATGCTTGAATGTCTCTTACTGTTTAAAGAATTGTAACTTAAATATATGGAAAGGGTGAAGCATGGTAGGAAAAAAAAAGGATGGAAGTTAGAAAGCACATTTGGCTTCTGCGTATAAATGACATGTAATTTCCAATAAGTCAAAGGAAAATGATTGTCTTGCACTGAAGCCTGGCTGTTTTATTTGAAAATTATGTTTCTCAAAATTTTGTTTGTTGTTTCAAAGGCGAAGTAAGGAAAATTTCCTAATGCACTTTTAAACTCATTTAACTAAGAGAAGATCATGTTAAATAAATATAGCATGCATGATGTTTAGGAAAATATATAATTAGTTCCAGTGCAGGGGTTCAATTCCCTCCAGCGTCTGGTTAGGCTTAAAAAAAAGAATGTTACATTACTAATGTGCCAGTGCATCATTTTAGTTGAGGTGTGTTAAGCAGTTAAGAACCATTTGAAAACTGCTGTCAAGTGAGATTAGTTTAGGTAGGTAATTAAAGCATTTGTGGTTTGTAAAACACATCCCCAATCAAAAGTATTTGTATTAAAAAGTTCATTTCTGTAACTAAGTTGTTTGTAATGTTTATAAATGGCGGATGCTTTTTTTTCCCCTCCAGGTGCTTTATACCAAATGTCTATGCTGCCCTCTTCACTGCTGCTCTCATACCATTAATGTGCCTGGTGGTGGTATTTGTGGTATTCATCCATGCCTACCAGGTGACTCCCCAGTGGAAAGCATATGATGATATTTTCAGAGGAAGAACCAATGCTGCAGGTAGGAGACATGCCCTGAAGGCAAATAAAAACATGGAAGGCAATTCTAACTTAAAGTGGAGTTAAATCAAATGCAGAGTTACCTGCATAGAAACCCTGATTCAGTTATGTCCTTATGCACTTACATAAGTTTAAGCACATTAGTTGTTCCTTTAAAGTCAGCAGATGATACTTCCATGCTTAAAGTTATGCACATGCTTTTGTATCTTGATGAATTGGAGACGAAGCTCTTTGCACGACTTAAAGCTTTAAAATGGTCTTGAGCAATGTAAAGGGCCTTGTGTGGAGTCTCTGCATTAAAGTGAACATCATCCTTCAGGAATAGGTGGTTGATCGTGTGTCATTTATTTATGCTATAGAGTTACTCCTTTTGTTTTGAAATTTGAGGGTACTAGTCCCAAGTAAATAAGAAACACGTTTAGTTAAAAAAAAAATCTGTCTCAAGCACAGCAGAGAGGGCTATTGATTGGTCTGTTCTGTTAGAATGATTGTTAATAAAACAGTGTTCGCTAAACCAAAGTCCAGTGTCCTCTCCAGCAATTTAGGCCAACACTTTAATAATAGGGAATTGTGTGGATGACCTGTAAAAGGAGCTGTTTTCTTTTCATAGAGTCTGAATAAAATTTAGCTATGGGGTAAAGAAATGCAATTCCGTAGGCTAAAGCTGAATTTGGCTATTAGGTTTTATAAACTCTCAAATGGTTTTTGAGTCAATATTTATATATAAAGAGAGTTTCATCCAAATAATTGAATAAAAGAGAGGAAGTGAGTTTCTACCAAATTCATTTAATGAGTCCAGGATATGACACCATGCAAATATATAAAAGGTACCTTTGTTAGATTCCAGTACTAAAAGCTACAGTGATATAGTTATAAAACCTTAGATAACTAAATAACTATTTACTAAATAGACAAATATTATATGTATTGTACGTGCACCTTTTGAAAATGTCACTGCATCCAGCTTTTAGAAATACATCTTTTGCAGTGCAAAAATAAAATATCAATATGTGGTCTGGGAATTTTATCAGAGATGGAATTGTCCTTCACTGGTAAAGTAGCAGCTTAGTTAATAGTAATATATGTTTGGATAAGATCCAAATGACAAAACATAATCTGTTTCACATGTATTTAGCATTGCATGACTTGTTTCTACTTTGTTCCCTACCTATCCCCCGAAGAAAGAAAAGGCAATGCCTGCAGCATTCCTAAAAGTGGCAAAGCTCACTGTGAGATAAAGAATGATTCCTTTATTCAATAGTGAATTATACTGAAAATTCAGTTACAAGGAATCCTTTTTCATATTTCAATATTTCAGTATGTCAATATTTCATATGTCAGTGTATGGCAGAATGGGAAGTTCATCCTCTAAATCCACTTCATCTTTAGTCTCTTTACTGAGACTGGCAAAAAGGGTGTTACTTATGATATATTTTGTGATGTAGAGACACTAATTCTTTAGGAATTGGACTGAGAATCTCAGTTTCCGCACAGGCCACTGAATTGTCATGTGTAATGACACTTAGGCCCAGACCTATAAAAAGAGCACATTGCAGGATCGAGGCCTTTGTCATTTTGTACTGAGCCTGGATTCAAATCTGCAGTTTTTAGATGGCAATCTTTTTCTATCTGTTCTTATGAATTTTAACTTTGAATTCGTAATATTAGAATTATGAATATGTTGTGTTTTGGGATGAGGTGTAAAACTTGGCTTGTGCATGTAAAATGGAAAAATCAAACCAGATGCAAATATATAAAATTCACTGGCCTACTTAACTACTAGATAACTTTTAGTCCTGTTTGCATAGAACTGATGGATTCAGTCTTATCCAACGTCTAGCATGTAATTAAGGAAAGACCATGCTCAGGCAATAATATTCATAAAGTCAACAAGGAAGTTGGCAGAAAATATTAATCATAACCATGACTGGGTGAAACAAAGGCATGAACTAGTAGAGAGACAGGCATGAACTAGTGGATGTGGGCAAAGGCCTATTTAAGTTAGGATGGGATGTCAGTACTTTGTTGCAACCCAGTACTAAAGTAGAAGGGAAAGGGCATTCTGAGGTAGCTGGAAAAAATAAAGCTGTCAAGAAAGGACATGCTAAATGAAATGTCAACAAGAGCTTCCTTTGATCAGGAAAATGTGGGTGAATCTTTCAGTAGTCATATACCATCACAGGAAATTGGTCTTTAATTATCCTAAGCATTCTGCAAGCAGACCCATTTCCCCAAGGAAAATATTACACTAAGTATAGAAGAGAGCTGGAGAGACTCCATTTTGAGAAGAAAAACATGCTTTCTAGTATGGTTAGCAGTATTTATAGATTCTACAAGGGTAATACATAATTATTAGTATATTTAGAATGTAAGCTTTTGTCATATCATTTGCCTGTAAAGTGCACTGAACACATATGGCACCATATACATAATAAATAATAGGCTTTTAGACTGTCTTATCAAATATTTCTTTACTGTAACATGAGAAGTAGCTAGATCACTGAACCTTTTCATAGGAATACACATTGTGTTTTAATGGCTACTTTACTTTTATTTAAAGTATGGTTTTCCACTGTAGTTTATTTTATGTTTGCATAATCAAAAAGTGAATGAAGGAATTAATTATTTTTAGAGAACTGTCTGATGTCTCTAGATAGTCCTGTCTATGAAGAGGGTAAAAAGTGCGATGAATAACATCACGATTCATGATCATGTTTAAAGAACTGAACTGTGCAAATATAGAAAGAAGTATTTGCAAATATTACTTGGTTCTAAAACCTGATGACTGAATTTGCTGATATTTGTAAACTCTTTTTTCCATGTTGATTCTAGTGAGCAAAGAATGTTTGCAGAAAGCAAAAGTGTCACAAATTCTCTCATATATATATATACATTTGCACACAAATATTCATACAAATATACACTTGCAGAAATGTTTATGTGGTCATCTTGAAAGCTGTTTGTGAATCATCCAGTTAGGGAATTGTAAAATTAACATGTGACATAGATGATCAGTTACCCATTGTGAATAGTGAACAACAAATATTCTCAGCAAACATTTTACAAACAGTACACAAGCTAAGCATTTTTCACACAGTTTACTGAAGTATGTGTTTATTTTGGGAGCACTTCTTATCTAACTTTTGCCTAGTCTAGCCTCTTTGGATAGCTTTTGGGAAAAGCTCAGACAAATTCTACTTTATTCTTTAAACTACAGTGGATTTATATCCTGTAGTGCTGAATTCTGTATGAAGTCGGAACTGCACAATTTGTCCAAAATACTGCATATACCAGTGGAATTTTTCAAAACAGTCAGATTTCTAGGTGGCTAAGCTACAAATGTGAGTCAAAAAAAGTTTCACAAAGACTCTTGGAAGATTTGGAAGCAGCTTTAACTTGTACAACTTTCTCTTGGACAGCAAATCAACCTAGATCTCCCTAAAAGGGCAAAATTCTCCTCTTCGATACAAAATTGTCCTTCATTGTTCTATTTCTTTCTATAGGTGTAGATAGATTATTCTCAATGCCAGATGGAGTTCCCACATATTCTGGGTATTGAGCACAGAATAGCACATTGGGTTTTATCATATGGATCTTAGAGAAAATTTCACCCTAACCCAACCTCAGGGATGACATGTTTAAACATGAATGAATTTCTTAGGCAGTTAGAAATAGGACTAGTTCCTTAGGCTATTTCTCAACTGTGATAGAGAATAACCAGGTTGTTTTCAAATTTAAACATTTAGGTTTTTCATCTTTCTGTTTATTTTTCTTCAACTCCTATTTTTATTGTAGATAACGTAAGTAAATTCTGCAATCTTTGGGCATGTTTGAATTTCCCTACATCCTTGTTTCAGTGTCACAAGCCACCAAAGGAAGGCAGGACATTGTTTCCTGCTCCTGTTTCTCAAGTTTTGGAGGCATTGCTTTTTCAAAGGCACAAAGCAACATATAGAGATCATTGCTCTCTTCCCACGGTATGTGTTTTCTAGGAGGCAAAGGAGGGCTGGAATTGATTGTCTTCCTCTCCTTCCCAATGAAGATATGAACACTTTGGCTTGGTCTACACTGCTGGTGAAATACACAGAGTAGCTTGTGTATCTCCCATTGACTTCCTAACTTCTACTTCCTCAGTGTCCCCACTATGCTGCACCGGTGGGAAATGCCTTCCCATCGACGCAGCATTCATCTTTTTGCGGAGGTGGATTAACACCGTCGACTTCCAGATTGATTGTGTAGGTCTCCACTGCTCCACTCCACTCAATCAATACTGAAGAATCGATATAATCATACCCTAAGCTTCAACACAACATGATAGCATCAATATTGTTGTATCACATTGCATTAGAGATAGCGGGCATCAGGTCAGGGAATTGTCTTCAAAGGTAAAGGTCAAGGAGAGAGAAGACCACAGGAGAGTCAAAGTTTTATTATTTTGGGGAAGAACCAGCATCTGGTTTACAGTCATGGAAAGGAGAATAGTATGAAGGAAAAAACTAGTTTACAAAGAATTTATTTAATATCTAAACAAATCAGATCTTTTTGAAGACGTAAATTTGATTTGTCTAGAAAGGAGAATTCAAGTTTGGGCTGATTCAGATTATTGTCAAACCAGTTTGCCCAGCCCTACTGCAAACATGTTCTGTTGACTATGAGAATTTGTATATAAACAGAATATCTCAATAATCAGTTTTGACAGGAGCCAAATGGAAAGTGCATAGTGACAAACACCTCTCAGATAATTTTATTATTTCAGTTTAGAGAGTGTGATCCTGCTGACACTGAAGTCAGGTAGCACAAGAGCAGAATGGGGTCCATAAATTAGGGTGTACTATACAAGCTATAGGGAAAATGAAATTGGACATGATTGTTGGTTATTTAGGCTACATCTGCACTACAGGCTAGGTTTGTGAATTTCCTGCTTGTATACACACACTTGTGCTCGCTCTCATCAAGCTAGTGTGAGTCTAATTAGCAGCATAGCCACAGTAGCATAGGCAGCAGCAGCGGAGGCATTGCAGTGCTGAGTACGTCCCCACTGGTTTCAGGAGGGTTGGTAATCCGCAGGGCTCAGCCATGCCTCTGCTGCCACTGCCCATTGCTATTCGTGGCTACATTGCTATTTGTACTCATGCTAGCCCAATAAGAGCGGCGAGAGTATGTGTGCGTGAGCAAGGGAGTTGCATCCCTAGCTCATATTGTAGACATAGCCTTAAAGACCTGATATGCCTAGATAGAGAACAGTATAAGTCAACGTGACTGAAATGTTGTCAGCTGAAAAGAGAAAAAATTGTAGCCCAATCTTCACCTGGTTTTTGAGCAGTCTGTTTGTGGCTTCTTTTTAGATTTCAAATAGTTTGCCAACAGCTGAGTATAAATGGGCCCTCTGTAAGTTATTGTGCCCAATTTCCAACTGAAAAATAAATTGGTTTTTGTTCTGGCAAAAGCTTTGTTTCTGGGTGACCTCAATTTATTGAACAGCATGTGGTGACGTAGCTTTCATGCCTTACGCATAAATATGTAATAATATTTATCTGACTCAGATTCAGCCTTTGTGAATGATGCCAGAACTAGTCTAAAGGAAAACAAGCTTTTGCCAGTAGCAAAAAACAGATCAGGTCTTACTAAATTATGGTTTAAATATTTGGCTGAACTATTCAGCCACCTTTGTGATCTCTTCTTATTTTGTGCTGACAGCGTATGTCTGTGTCCAGTCTCTTGGTATAAATGAGCAGCCTGAGAGCTGCTCTAACTTCTCACTGCTGCAAACAGCCCCAAGAGGCCAGTATGGCAGCCAGGGATCAGCAGGTTGTATGGATATCCCAGTCACTCTCAGAATGCAGCAGAGGACGGGGCTTTTGATTTGAGGTTGATAACATGTGTCCAAGGTTTGTACATAATATCCATCACAGTAGTATCTGGTACTGAAAGTAATTATAATTGATTTGCACCGTATCTAAGGGCTCCTTTCAGAATACAGAGGAAAACATATAGAATATACCCATAGAATATACATGCCCCATAGAATGTACAAATTTGATTAAGACAAGTAAGTGTAATTACAAACTCCAATAAAGGTTGAGGGGTTTGAGGGTAAGATAATGCAATAATGTAAATTTGTCATGTGTACTCTGCTGTTCAGATCTGTGTTTGTTTTGACTATGACTCACATTCCCATCCTCCGTTCTCACCACATTAGTTCCTTTCCTATAGGTGATGCTGCAGAAGCAAACTGCTTTGTGCAGCTCTTTGAGGACCTAGTTTGTACAGATGGAAATGCTGCTAACTCATTGGAAGGAGTGTTTTTTAATAATTTTATAACACACAAATGTAAATGCTGTCAGAATTGTTTGTCTTTTTCTTGATTGGATTGCTAATATCACTCTGAGAACTTCCCAGGTGATAAGCACTCTTCCGGCTTTGCCCAGAACATCACAAATGCAGTACACCACCACTTCATGTTTTAGTGCCAGTGAGAACTGGCACCAGAACATGAAGCACCACGTCATGCAATACAGTTGAGAGGACTCAGGAGGTAATGCTTATGCCTTAATTCTGCATATTTCAGCATTTCTTTTGGGGAATCAGAGAGCTTTTCACAATGCATGAATTGCAGGGTCTGGTCTGAATGTTGCTGTTATAGCCATGCTACCACATTGGGCATAATTTGACTCTATCCCTAAGGCAATGCACAAACCCAATTGTACATGTAAAGACTGGACAAAAAGTGAGTCCAAAGCTTGGGACAAGAACCATTTGAGAGTAGGGAAGGCCATAATTAAGACAATCTGCCAAAGAATCCCTTCTCAGACCTGTAGCTCATGGAAAAGAAATGGATCTCACAGGAACAATGCATAATCAGGGTGGTGGTATATATTTTCAGGAAGTGGATGGACTGACAGTAATTTAAATAAAACCCTCCATCTATCAAAATGCTAAATAATGAGTAATTATATAATTTTGCCATAGGTAGGGACCAAATACGGTTCAAGCTACAGTATATAATGCACACCAAAGCTTGGTTGCAACATATCCCACCCACACCCCTTACTGCTGCTGATTTATTGTTCCACCGCAGCTTTTTTTTCTGTATTACTTGAGGTTTATTTAAGGAATATGTAGGTGGGTGGTTGCACTTTATTTGATCCTGGTTTGGTTTTAGACTTAAACCACTGCAAGAAAAAACACATTTGTCTAAAAGGGCAATGCTTTTTCCATAAAGAAACCACAAACATTTAGAGTCACTTCAATTCTAAGCTTTATTGAATTCCCATCTCTTTTCTTACCCAGGTCCTACTTTGCAAACTATTTAAAACCAGATATTTTACAGCTGCTTAGCGGGTTTATTTGTCCTAGTTTTTGAGGCATTGTTTGAGCAAAATATACCCAGTTGTCAGAACAAAATGTCAGTGAGGTGAGCTCAAACAGTTATTGAACTATAAATACTGGCTAAGCTTCAGCATTATATTAATAGGTTGCGATCTCCACAGTAAAGCCATCATTATTGACAATGCTGCTACATAATAAAGCTGAGACCGTACTTATAACAAAATTTGACACACAGCAAGCAATAGACACCTTCTGTGTCTTTTTAAATTGACATATACAGACTCCAAAGCTTGTAATTATATTTATCTTAGAGTTATCACTCACCGTCTCAGATGAAGTCTTTGAGATCTTGTCAGATTTCCTGGTCTTGATTCTGATCTTACTCAAACTGGGTTTACATTGGTTTAATTCTGTTGAGTTCAGCGGAGTTATTCTTGATATGTGCTGGTGGGAGAGTCACATTAGAATCAGATTCACCATACTTCAGAAGTACTTTAAATCGAGATAGCTTATCAATCCATTTTCTTCATCTTTTTAAATGTAATCATTTCAACAGTTTACTCTTAAGATGAGTTAAGTCTTTATGGATTTCAGATATATTTTTTTTCTTGCTCAAATTACTTAACGCTAGTATTGCACTTGCAGACATCTGGCTTGCACATGTAGAAATGCTGCTTTTGGCATGCTTTGCTGATTCACTTTGTCCCATCAACACTTGGGTTTTCCAGCCGTAAAGCTATATTACAAATTAAAATAAAAAACTACTATAAGAAAGAAGTTGTTTGAACTTCCTTGGAATATTTTTTGCACTGCTAACTTCTTAGGCCCAATTATGGGTTTTAGAATGTGTGTGCATTACTGCTCTTTGTCGTCAGTACATTGCATTAATTCCATTTTGCATGGTCCCTTGAGCTAATTAAAGGAATACAAAGATACTGTAAATGATTGCGAGATTTAAACAAGGAAATAGCGTTTCTATTAATTAATATTTGAACAACAGATAAATAAATGAATAGCTGCACTGGTAAATACTGAATTTCCATATTTATAGAAAATTGTTAAGTAGATAATAAATAGCACAATTTCTTTAAAAATAAAAATGTGATAATTCTCACAAGAATTTGTTGTTTATATACTTTCAAATGTTAGCAAATAGAACTGCCAGTTATATGTTATCTTTATAAAAAATATGAAAAGTAGATATCTAATAAGTGTTTGTCAGATCTAATTCAGTATGAAGATAAATAGTTAACACTTATAGTAAAAAATGGAGTACTACATAATACTTAGTGCTTTAAAGTGTTCTACATCTGAAAGCACTTTAACCCATTATGAAGTGAATAGGAGTGAAGACTTCAGACACTGTGGTGGCATGGATGCTCCCATTTCCATGTCTGATTGCATGGAAGACGATTACTTACTCCAAAACATTTGCAGGTTGATTGTGCAATTCTGTGGCATGCTTTCCTCTCTAGGGTTGGTCGGTCTACAACTGAGTAGAGGCTGTGGCCAGCTGATCATAAAATCCTGAAGCTCCATGGAAAAATCCTAATCAAACCTAATGCATCTCAGGACAACCTTGCTGCTGGTTTCTCTTAAACAAAATGTACTGTGTTACGGCCTACTCCAAAATCCGTTGACGATAGTAGGAATCTTTCCATTTATACAGTGGGCTTTGGATCAAGTCATCAATATGGAAGAGCTGTAATGAGAAGAACATGTTGTGTAGTCACACTTCCCTAGCTAATGAGAGGATCAGCTAATGGGGAGCACAGGGACCTATCTTATCCTCACAATACCGCTCTGAGATAAATAGACATTATTATCTTCATTTTACAGATAGTCAGACACAGTAAGAGAGGTTGTCTTGTCCTTGGCCATAGAGGAAAAAGGCAATATCTGTACCGTGATTAGAATTGTGTTTTCTGGCTCCCAGCTCTGTGCTCAGGCCACAGGACTCTCTTAGCTGAAGTGGCTATGTTTTGGTATCTCCCACTATTAAGGAATGTATCCTGTTAACTGTTCTGGAGGGCCAAGTGGTACTTTATTTTAATGCTTTAGCTTTTCACCTTAGGAGTCCTAGATTATCATTTGTCATACATAATGTAGATCTTCATCTGCAGCACAAAACCATGATATAATCTGGTCAAGAAAGGTACAGCAAGTGCCTTATCGGTCATGACTGGGGTGCTGTCAAACAATGGTCTGTCCATGTTGAAGTGAGTATCAAAGTTGTCATTGCGCAGGATCAAGTCTTATGTGGGGAAGCCTGCAAAGTACTGCACCTGCTCACACTGCTTTGTTCCAAGGAATCCCCCCCACAGTGGAAGTTTAAGCAGTCATTTAACAAAAGTAATTGCCAAAGTAATAATAGCAGCCCTGAAACAATTATTCCCTGCCTTGCTGGAAGGTAGCCATAATGCTGGCTGCCTGACTGTGTGCATGTGAGTTTTCTCTTGCATCACAATAGGAAACGTAGGCAAGTAACGTTGTACATGCTCCTGTGTGTTCCATTTCCCTTTGGTTAGTCCCCCTCTCTTGTCTGTGAGATTTGCTGACAGAAGTATTAGTAACAAGGAGAAGGGGCAATGCTTTGCAGAACACCTCTGCAACATGAAATTTACAACACTGGGCAAATATGGACTTCGAAGTCTATCATGAGAACTGTCAACAGTAGAAGCCAATCCAGTGTCTCTTAATTTGAAGAATAGAATTTTATTTAGTTATGCTGAATGCTGCTTCCCTTTTTGTGAACTTTACACTTTGTACTGTATAGGCATATCACTTAGATCCTGTGGACTACAAATATAGTAAGACATATAAAATAGATCTGGTTATTAGGCACTCTAGAAAGGCATGTATACATTAAGATTTTGAAAACAGATATCTTTATATCTGCTGGGTTTTGTGCTTAAGCCCAGATTCCTCAAGCACTTTTGCACGTGAGTAAAGTCAACATGCAAATACTACCTATGAAGACAGTGGAAATAATTAAATAAAGTTGCTAACATGCTTAAATCTTTACAGCACCAGGTCCATACTCTTGCTTAATTTGTAGCATAAGTAACAACAGATCAGTGAATATGCTATATTCTCAGTTTAAAATGTCAGAACCATAAAGGATTTTAGTATTGCTTTATATTTAGGATTTTCCCCCCATTCTAGGAAGTACATTTTCCTTATTTTTCTTCCAAACTTCCAGGGTTTACCAAGAACTTCTCCACTTAGTTGAAAATATTTACCAAGGCCACATATACACTTCTCCACTAATAAAGCAAGAGTCCTTATCTCTCTCATTTAATTGGATTGTCTCCCACTGAACCTCCCCCACAACAGTTGTGCATCTTCACAATCAGCTGTCAGATCTGTCTGGTAAATGATCCAGCAGGTGGTGCTCTAGGAGAGGGACAGCACATACCCATATCCCTACCCTAATATCCCCCACCGTTCCGACCACCACCACAAGACAAAGAGAGGGCAACTTCAGGAATGCGCCTGATCATCACTGGAGCAGAAATTCCAATGTTAATCCTTTTAAGCAAGATATTCAGACAAAGGGTAGCGAGAGAGAAATTGAAAACTAAAACTTCTTTATACACAGGTAATGCTTTAAAGTTGTTTTTTTTTATAAGGCGTATCAACTGAAACACTATGTTTATGGTTTCTAGAGATCCCACTGGTCTTATACCTGTTTGCCCTGATTTCCATTACATGGCTTTGGGGAGGACTGCACATGGCTTACAGACATCTCTGGATGTTAGTCTTCTTTGTTATCTTCAACAGCCTTCAGGTAAGAGCTTTTCCTTGCTGTCCAGTTACAGAGAATGGGAACGCCTCCATTGTGCATAACGTCTAATGTTTCAAGCTGTACAAGTTGTATAAAAACCATTAGCAAATAGAAGATTCAGCAGGTTAGCATTAGCAATGGTCACTAGAAATGTGGTTATTTTTAGAATTAATATATTGAATGCATATTCAAGTAATAGGTATGTTATTCTAAAACAACAGCAACAATAGTTACACAGAAATTCATCTCATAATCAATACACTGGTGAGAAAACAGCCACCTGTTCTGTACACAATGTAAACCTGTGGGAATAAGTCTAACAAACAAATGGACATATCTACAGGCAGTGCAAAAAAGAAAATGGGAAGAATTTCCTTTAAAGTAGGGTAAGTAGCAAACCAGACGCTGCTAGGTCCCTTTTTCGACTGGACTTTTTGGTTGAAAACCAGACACCTGGCAACCCTAAAAGATAGTTATCTACAAATTTTTATTTTATTTTACTTTTTTTTTCTTTTTTCTAGACATGGAGGAACTCTAAAATCTCAAGTATAAAATCCATTTTTCTTCTAGATTGAAAATAGTTCTAAAAATTCAAATGTAAATAATCAATGTTTTTCTGGCTTGAGAAAATAAATAAAAATGTGTAGTAGCTGAACAGTAAATAAAAAAATTCCCTTTGAGCATCTTGAAGAGCTTAATAATTTCATGTCACATTTTTTTAAAACTTATTATATGCTTTGGTGGAGCTTTTAAACTTTTAAATATAATAAAACGGAATCTGACACTTTTTGCTATTAATCTTTAGACAGGGCTTTTAAAGTTTAAGGCTATGAAATATTAAAAGCAAAACAAAAGAAACATTTTCTAATGCTATAAAGAATAGTTTGTAAACAACTCCATAGACTGAAATTTGTTTCTGTGTGCTGTTATTAAATAATTGTGAATAATGAATAGGCTAATAAAAGAAAGGTTACATTTGTAACAAATATTATTCACAATAACTCAAGCTTTTCTTGTAAACAACTACAGTTTTATAAAACATTGAAACCTCTTACTGCTTATGAACTGAAAGGCCTAGCCTCTAGATAGATACAATACAGAAAGTTTCCCTATGCCTGCAGATTCCACAATGCAGAGCTCATGAATGCTCCAAACAGCCATTGTCCAAACTGTCCTTTGCAATTTTAATCTCAGCCCCAGTATTTCAAAGGAAGGAGTGAGAAAAGTGAAATGACACTTAATGGACCGCATGATTTCAAAGCAATTCCAAGAGGAACTTGCTACCTTCCAGTTTTTGGCATTTCAAGTCATTCCCTGTCTTTATGTGTTCAACTGCTCTGTTCAACTAAAACCTAGGTTAGACATTGCTACAGTAAAAAGCTAAATTTATCATTTATTTGTGCCACATTGTTATTATGCATTATACCTCATTTCAGTTTAAAAACAGCCTTTTTCCAGTGTGAAAAAGAGTATGCAAGGTCTCCAGAGAAACAAGGCCTTCTTCTGTGGTGTTGAAGAGATATACAGTGTGTAACAAAACAGTATTAAAAAAATAGAACATAACAGTGAATTTAGAAACACTAGTACAAATATGTTATTCTGTAAAATACTTCGTTTAGCTTCCAAAAAGGGCTCAGAGTTGGTGTTTGGTAAGCTATTGTATATTATCCAACTTGGCTGATTTATTCTCATGATAAACAGCTCTTGGGAAATACACTTGATACAAATAACCAGCTATACAGGACAAATTGTTTCCACGCACTTCCTTTGCTCTCCCTATGCAGCAACTGACAGTAATATGAAATGTCATTGGTTTCCACTGGAGATGAGTATACTGAATGAACTATTCATGTACAGTGGAAAGGAAGGCAACTCCTTTCTCCGTAGTCTTTGGAATAAACATGCCATGTACTGTGCGTGGGGACATCGCTGATATACATGGTCATTGAGAAAATAACAACCCAGAAGGTTAATGCAGCTAAATTAACTCTGTACATGGAGGCCAAAAGAAAATTTTAAAGCTTGTATTTAATCCATTTACTTCTCCTGCATGCTTATGTAATGTAGGAAAACGAAAAAATGAAAAGCTAAAGGGGAAAAAGGATAAGAGCATATTTAGGAATATCTGTTGTTTTGAGTTCTTTGCCTCTCTGTTCTTGATTATGTTATTAGAGCAGTGTTTGTGACACAGAAACATCCCTGTGTTCTCATGTGAAAGGCCTTGGCTGCTTATTCTGCAAAACACAGCAGTGAACACTTGCCTCTTCTCTATACGTTTGATTGGCTAAGGAGAGTTATTCACAATATGCTCATCAGGGTCGGGAAGGGAAAATTAAGCTGGTATTTAAATTGCTTGTTACTAAATGAAAGAATTGGGATCACACAAACTGTCTTGCACAGTTACAGTAATGTAAATTAATCTTGTATTTTTCAAATGATTAATGGGGTTTGTTTGGATAAGTGATGGGTCGCTTTCAGTGTTTGTACATGCCATTATAGGGTCTAATCCAAGCTCATGAAGTCAGGAGAAGTCTTTCCATTGATTACAGTGGATTTTGGATTAGGCCCTTAATGTATTAATGAGGCTAACTCAGCATATCTTCCCAGTAGATGCTTTGTTTTATCTCTGCAACTTCTTAGACACATCCCTGGCTGCGCCCGTTCTCCATGAACATGCCACTGGAGCCTTCCTTCCAGCTAAGCTTCGAAACCTTAGTGTCACCCTATGCCACATTTAAGATCTGTTAGGGGATTCAGATGACTCATGGACTGTGGAATACGTGGACACTGCAATTAAAAACCTGTGGCTGTCTCATGCCAGCCGACGCAGGCTTGGGCTTGGGGTGCAGCCTTGCACCCTGTGAAGTGAGAGGGCCCCAGAGCTCAGGCTACCACCAAAGCCTGAACATCTACACCACAATTAAACAGCCTCACAAGCCCAAGTCTGCTGGTATGGGCCAATCATGGGTTTTTAATTGCAGTGTAGAAATATTCCATGGGCTCTGGTATACTCTAGGCCAGCTTTACAGAGGAGGTGCCTGGCACCCAAGCAGGAAGGCTGCATCCTGCAATTGATCTTAAAAGGTGAGGGAGCAGCGGTCTTCATCTCCCCTCCCCTCCATTTGTTAAACTTTACACTTTGCTCCTCAATTTCTTCTGCACTGGGACAATCGCTACTGCCTAAAGCCTGATCTGTGTTGTTCTGTTTCAGATATTTTCCATTCAGATTTGCCCCTTGCTGCACACTAGATTGCAATTGAGCTTTTCGCTTCCTAACTGAGCTCCTGAAGGCTTTTTCAGGGGGCATCTTTTATTTTCTATGGGGTGAAAATAGACTATTACGGAAACCAAAAGTTTCTTAGGAAGCCATTAACCATTATATGTTAAGCATGGCAAAAGAAGTAACAGTATTTCTTTTATATTGTTGCTTGGATAGATATCTCTCATTAAATATGTCCTTTATTAGTTGCTACTTACACTCTTCAAGTCTTGAAACACAAGTATACGTTCTCAATTACACAATAAAACAGGGTTCATAATATCACAACTGGGCGCTCACTTCACTTTGTTCTTATATCTCACTGACTGACTTGCAACGTCCTGTCCCTTATATACCCATGAGGGCATGGCTGACAATATTTTCTAGGAAAATATAGTTCTCAGAAAGTCTGGAAGGTTCCACAAGATTCTACAAAGGTCCAGAGCATTCTAGGAAGTTCGTGAAAAGTGAATCCACATATGGAATACCTAAAATATTTTACTTCAAAAATTTCCTTTTCCCTTTTGTCACTGACAACAAAAACAGCCTCCCAAATCCAGCAGCCCCCAAGCCTGGCACCCCAGGCTGTCGTCTGCCCCTAAATCTGGCCCTGATTATCATTACAATGCAAAAGCCACTTTAAAAGTGACTTAATTTTAAAGAGGCAATTTTTAACAACAAGCTAAAATTATACAGGGCCATTGTACTACTAGGACAATGTAAGTTACAAGCAGAATACCAAGAAAAAACACAGTGGCTGAAAGTTAAGGTAGTACAAACAAGAATAATGCCACCCACCTGCATGTGCGGGTAGGGGAACTTGATGTGAGGTGAAAGGGAGATGCCCATCAAAGAACAATAGGTAGCTCCTGTCCCTGGGAGTCTCTGGCACCCATTGGCTAGCTGGGGGAGACGGATGCTGACTGGCCAGCATTCACCAGCTCCCAGGATTTAACCTGGCATGGGGACCATGAAGAGCTCTTTCGTCTCTATTCCAGCAGCCCATCCTACCCACCCAAACTAGGAATGGGATTCCGGCCTGACAGATGCTGCAGGTCTAGCCAATCACCTGTTTTGCTGGAATTGTTTCTCCCATGAGACAGGGAGGATTTTTTGTCTTCCTTGTAAAGGGAAGTCATGCCACACCGATCTATTTGAATTATTTGAAGGTGTAAACAAGCATGTGGATAAGGGTGATCCAGTCAATATAATGTACTTGGATTTTCAGAAAGGCTTTGACAAGGTCCCTCACCAAAAACTTTTAAGCAAACTAAGTAATCATGGGAGAAGAGGGAAGGGCCTTTCTGGATCAGTAGCTGGTTAAAAGATAAGAAACAAAGGGTAGGAGCAAATGTTGAGTTTTCACAATGGAGAGAGGTAAACAGTGGGGTTCCCCAAGGATCCGTGTTGGGACTTGTGCTGTGCACCATAATTCATTAATGACCTGGCATAGGGAGTGAACTGTGAAGTGGCAAAGTTTGCAGGTAATACAAGATTGTTCAAGATAGTTAAGGCCAAAGCTGACCGCAAAGAGTCAGAGGCAATCTCACAAAACTGGGTGACCAGGCAATGAAATGGCCTATGAAATTCAGTGTTGATAAGTGCAAAATAATGCATGCTGGAAAAAATAATCTCAACTACACATATACAGTGATGGTTTTGAAATTAGCTGTTACCGCTCAGGAAAGTTGGAGTCAATGTGGATGGTTCTCTGAAAATTTCAGCTCAATGTGCATCAGCAGTCAAATATGATAACAGAATGTTAGGAACTATTAGGAAAGGGATAGAAAATAAGCCCGAAAATGTCATAAATATGCCTCTAACTAAATCCATGATGCGCTCACACCTTGAATATTGCATCTAGTTATGGTCATCCTGTGTCAAAAAGGATATAGTGGAACTGAAAAAAATTCAGGGCTTCCATACAAGGAGAGGCTAAAAAGGGAATGGCTGTTCATCGTAGAAAAGAGATGACTAAATGGGGATATGATAGAAACCTATAATATCATGCATGATGTAGAAAACGTGAATAGAAAATATTATTTATCCTTCCACACAGTACAAAAACCAGGGGCCTCTGATGAATTAATGGGTAGCAGTTTTAATGCAAATAGGAGGAAGTACTTTTTCACACAATGCACAATTGAACTGTGAAACTCATTGCCCTGAGATGTTGTCATGGCCAAAAGTATAACTGGGTTAAATAAAAAACTAGATACGGTCATGAAGGATACATGCATGAGTGGCTGTTAGTCAAGATGGTCAGGGATGCAATCCCATTTTGGGGGCAATGCAGAGTTCTTCCTCAGGTGGTCTTCTCAGGTTTGCACAGTGCTTTTCCTCAGAAACTGTGAGAGAAAGATGGGGTGATCACTTCAACTGCCCTGTTCTGTACACTTCCCCTGAAGCTGTTACTGGCCGCAATCAGAGACAGGATATTGGGATAGATGGACCACTGGTCTGACCCACTCTGGCTGTTCTTACGTTCTTTAACAATGACTACTTACCTAGTGTGAAGCAAAGAAAGTGTGGCAGGACCAAATAAACACAAATGGAATTGTTATGTGATGTGATTATATCTTTTTCTGAATTCTCTATGGTAGTCTTGTTGATTTAGAGATTTGATATTACAGCTTGAGTCAAAAGAGAATGGCTTGTCTCTGTGAGTTAAAGTGTGATCCAAACCACTGCAGTTAATTGTATGATAAAGAAAATACATAAAATAATACAAACTGTAGTAGTGAGCACTAGAGGTGGGAAAGTCTAGAATGCCCTCTGGCTTGATGTTTGTTTTGTTTTGCATTAATTAAACTGACTTTCATCTAAAGAGAAAATGCCAGGGTAGGAACTAAATTCTATCCAGTCAAAAACTTCTATTGGTTTGATTATGTCCATTATGCACTTATGGAGAGGGGAAAAAGTAAGACAGATTCAGTGACATGCAAGCATATATGTCTTTGGGAAAGATATGAGCCCTCTAAACTAAGAGGATTCACTTATTTAACTATTGACATTTCATAGACTTTCAGTCACTAAAATGCACATGTTTCTCTACAAAAAGATTTGGTTTTATTTTCTTGAGAATCACTGTGCAATATCTCTTTCAGTCACAGGACGGGAGCCTTTATAGACAGTTATCTTGCAGCACATTTCCATTACCCATTTTTTTTTCAAACATGACGGGAGGTGCTGAGCTCCTGCGATGCCTGTTGAAATCAATAATTACAGCAGGTGCTCATTTTCCCACGGCAATTGTTAGCAAAATTATTGATTTCCACAGGAGCAGGAGCTGACCACAGTTTTCAGCTTCTCAATATTTGGCCCATTGTATTTATGCAATCTTTCCCTTATATTTTTTAAACAGTTTAAATAGGTTGTACATGCAAAGCTCCCGTTGTGGGTTACACTGGCTGATGTTTCCTACTCCAGTGTATCACTGTTTTGAAATAAATAGTGGAAACCTCAGTGGTTAAAGGTCTCATTTAGTACATTTTGATGTATTGCTTTTTATTGACATTGCTCATAGCAGTCTTTTTTTTTGAATGCTACACTATGATATAAATCAAATAACTATTTCATTAGAAAAAGTGGCAACCCAACAGGAACACTTGATATTAGATGTGTTACAGATATGAAACCCTGCTGCAGAAAGTATCACAGGTAAAAGCATGCAGACTAGTGGAAGATAGCTTACCGGTATGAAGAAATGGACACAAAAATGTCTATTTATAGGGACTGAATCAAGGGACTGGCAAGTCTAAAATGTAACTTACACCTTTACAATCCTCCTCCTGCTCCTAAAAATTAATCATCCCCTTCCGAAAAACAAACTGCAACACTGAAAAAAAATCCAATCTGTTCACTCATATACAACAATGAGCCTAAGGTACTTGGTATCTTCACCATAATAAATTCACAAGTGTATGCATATCATGATGCCTGTTCTTTTCTGCTTCTCTCTTTTAATGTTGGAAACAGACTAGACTTTTTGCCTGGTAGAAGTAGTTGCGATAATAAGTATCGTAAAGTATGTTAACAACAATAGCATATATCATTACATTGGACAGGAACAAGTACACTGCAAATGACTTGGGATCATGAATTCAATTTTTTTCCCCCAGTTGTGTCACCGACTTGCTGTGTGAATTTAATTATTTGACCTCTCCGTGCCTCAATTTGTCACCTAGAGAATATGCATAATACATATTTCGACAGATGTTGAGAGGGTCTAAGAGCCAGATTATGCCAGACATAATTGTATGGTCACCATCATTCTCTTTCCACTTATGATGGCTGTGATGTTTAAACTCTTAGCAAAGACCATGATACCATAACCAGTATTTAATTCTACTACTGAAATAATGGAAACAACTCAGCAATGAGGAAAATGTTGATTCACTAAATTAATTTTTCTGAAAGTTAAAGAACTTTTCCCACTCCCTTTGGTTTTACTTTATACTATCCTCAAAATAATGTAGTTTAACAAGGTGTAGCTGAGAGAATTTATGTCTGCAGGAAATTGGAAAGCATCCCAACTGGGTTTCTTGTATGCCATCCAACTGTAGCATACCAAAAGGGTGCTAGGTAATGCTATCCTGCCCTGCCCTAATTCATGGGGCATGTTATTTAATTGGAGACAGAGGAGAGCTAGGCAAGGGAATGAAAAATGAAAGAAGGATTTGGAAAGAGCAAATGTAGTGATTAAACTATATGATCTGAAAGACATAATGCAAAAAGGAAACTTTTTTCAACTTGTGTTATATGAGTAAAACTTTTAAGTGTCTATGGGAACCAGTAAGTGTTTGGGGCTCTGTGCATTACAAAAAAATAGAAATAATAAACTGTTTTATAAACTCTTTCATCTAGCACAGTTTTCTTCCACTGCGGACAAGGTGTAATAGAGTTAAAATGATCTTAAAAACCATCACCAAGACTAACCCTTGTATTTCTTTTTTTTAACTATATTATCAAGTGTTCATCCCACATTTGTCTCATAAGAGATATAGATAAAAAAAAATTTTCAGGTAGTTCTTGCTTGGAAATTCCTTACACTAGACTTTGATTAAGCTTGATAATTTTTCACAACCCATTTTAAACACATTCTGCAATATCCAGACTAGGGCAAAACTATGACAAAAGGAAGTGTTTATAGTTTTGATGGGTTTTTTAAATTGTTAATTAGTACATTTTTATGTTTCATACTACACCTAAATTAAAGATGCTTGTTACAAGAAACAATGAGTTCTCTGATATGAAAATATCTTTGAGAGACAGAGGATAAAACTGCTTCAAAGTATTGTAAATAGAAAGGAAATATATCATTTTTAATCAATTTAATTAATTTAATCAATTTAATTAAATTCAGGCACTCCACTTACTCGGTTTTATTTTTACTAGTATTCTTTAGAGCCTTCCTGACATTTAATACAATAACTTCCTGCAAAGAAAAAAAATCTTTTATCTAGCCCCCTCTCATAAGAGTGAGAGTCCTGTGGCATCTTAAAGACTAATAAATTTATTTGGGCATAAGCTTTCATGGGCAGAAACCCATTTCATTGGATGCCTGCTCATAAGAGTTACCTCTTGCTCCACTTCCATGCCTCTTTTTTCCAAGAGTTAGACAGTCAGTTAATATTGCTCTCCCTAGATCCTTTCACCTTCAAGGATAGTAACTGTGAAATGAAATGACCTGGTGATTTCTGTTACTTTTACATCTGTTTGGGTGGGTTCTCTTTGGATTTGGCTCAGCCAAGTGGCAGGTGACCCTTTCACCTGGTGCACAAAAAAGCTGCTTTTTAATCAAAAGAGGGGAAACAAATAGAGTAAAAACTTGGTGTAGGGATTCAGAGGCACCATTTTTACAACAACTGAAGGTAAATGATATGCTGGGAGGATTCTGATGGTCAGTTACAGAACCCAATCCTGTACTCTTATTAAGGCAAAATATCCTTCGGACTCTGAGAGGAGGCTTGCTTGCATAAAGATTGCAGTACCGGGCACTAAACTGAGAAAATATGTGATCAAGTTTAATTTTAATTTAAATTAGAAGAGACTTGACAGTATGGGCCTCACTTATATAACCAAAGACACACAGGACATGTAGGCCTTGCTTACACTGGGAAAATTTGCTGATCTAAGAACCAGTTTAGCAGGTTAAACTCTTATAAAACACTTTGCAAGCACGCAGGAAAGTGTTTCAAATGGTTTACAAGTGTTCTAAGAACCGTTTGGAATAGAGTACATATTCAGCACATTTAAGAGTTTAAGTCAAAGTCATTCAAGTCAAAGTTGATTCAATCTGAACTGATTTAGTGACACAGTGGAGACCGGTCCTCCCATTGCTGTCCCACGATGCACTTTTTTCAAAATCTCCCTGAACACACTGCTCCGGAAGATGTGCTGGGAACTACAGGATAGGCACCTAGAGAGGTTGGAAATGAAACTGTTTAGAATAGTACTAGTGTAGATGTGGTGAAATTTGCAAGAATCTTTATCCACTTTTGCGTGATTAGTGAGGATGTGCTGAATTGCTTCATCTTAAACTAATTCAATATAACCTGTTCAGTTACAAAGAGGATAGTTTTCCAGTGCAAACCGGTAGGATATAGGGTGAAGAAGGGGACAAGGAAGGGAGGTTAGGGGCTGATTTTCAAATTTAGGTGCACAATTAATGCTTTAGCAAAATTGCCCTCTCAAATTCAGTATTTATATGCACAAATGGGTAGGTAGCTATGTAGCCTAGATTTTCATGTGCAGAATTGCTCAGTTAGACCCTTTTCTTGCGTCATTAAAATAAGTGGGGACATTGCCACTGACCTCAATGTCCTTGGATCAAGCCTTTAGTGGGCACCAATTAGACATACAGTTGTGGATGCATTTTGGTACATAACATAGCCCTGTAGTTTGAAAATCAGTTCCTCGATGTTTAATGCCACCACTATTGTCTATTCACACTGAGATTTTTTAGGGATTTTTTTTTTCACCAAATAAGAAATTGTAAGCACTTAAACTTGAGATCTGAACAGAACTACTTAATAAAAATTCTTTCAGAAAACTGTCTTTCTAACACATGCAAAGGCTGCAAATCATTTGTGTCTGGAAAAAGCTGAGCAACTGTGAAGCTAGAGCTAACCACAATTGGATGAAAGATGCTAAATTATGTTTTCTTTATTTTGAGCAAAATGTCAAGCCGTGCTCTTTTGCCTTGACAAAGGTCAATTGGATTAAAAAAAGCACCAAATCCGCTTGTGCCATTGGCTTATTATTGGTTTAAATCTTCAGAAGTGTTTTGCTGTTCCATGACAGTGTCATGGAAAGTTTTAGTGACAGAGACATATTACATCATATATTGTAAGCATGGTAACTACCTTGACATTTTTTCTTTGTTCTTTATATGTCTTCATGAAGAAGGACGAGGAAAAAGACTTAGTTTCGGCAGGGTATCCTCTTTTTTGCATGTGTACGTATATATATGTATGTATAAATAAGATATGAAATATATTTGAGTGCATGTAGTTAAAGGAGAGGACTTCCTAATATTGTAACTGATTAAAAAAATCAGGAAGGCAAGCTAGAAATTATGGGACTGATCTCGCAAGTTACTGAGCCACTCTCAATTTCTGTCATGAACACAGAGTTTAGTTTTGCCAATGAAGTCCTCAGCACCCTGTTAGATAAGAACATTTAACGAAATAAATTATGCACTATGGCTCCATATCTGATCCTGCCGTGCAGTCCGTGGCCATGGCCACTTAAGCCAGTAAAAAGTCCCACTTGAAGGCAATGAAGGGGATACAGGGACCCATCTTCATGGATCAGATGGTCAGATAAAGGGCTTATATCATTAACAATAGGGATGTTGTGTGACGACTGTGATTTATCAGAATCCCTCACCAAGAGTTTAGAATAGACCTGGGCACATTTATATATTTAATTATTTGATTATTGGCAAATTCAGGTCAAATTTGGCAAATTGTTTTGGCAGAATAACAACAGAGAAAAACAGATTGTGAAAAAGTGAAAGCATTTTGTTTTGACATTGTTTTATTTAACCCCAAAATACATAAAAAAGCATACCCTGCCAATGAAATGTTTAATTTCTGATCAAATGAAACATTTTGTTTGACCTGATTTTTTTGTTTCACAGAGAAAAACTGAATAATTGTAGTTTTCTGTCAACCCAAAATGACTTTTTTCTGCATTTTTTGGTTTAGCCACTGAACCAAAAATCAATTATTCACCTAGCTTTAGTAAGAGTTCAGCCCAGGGTTTTATACATGCTGGTACATTCCTGGTGACTTAATTATTTTGTGGAATCTAGGGAAAATAGGTACGTTGCTCTTCATGGATAGTGAGCAAGTGAATATAATTATGCATTAAATGTAATACTGAGAGATGAGCAAAGCATTCCTGGGCTGTTAATGCACAGGATATCAATTTATTAGAAATACCATGCTCTTACTAATTGAAACTATATCATCACCCATAAAAATATTAATTCCCTTTTTTAATTTGTAGGTTATATTAATATATGCGGGGCATTTCTTCAGGCTTAATGACCAGCTGCATTTAACTTAACAGTGTTCATAAGGTCATCAGCTCCTCTATAGTCATGTTACTAATTAATCAATGAATTTCTAGTTTTCTTATCATCATTTATGCTGTTTGTTTATTTTTGCATTTCACTCAGTTTGGAAAATGACTGGAGTGGACTAAATTGACCAGTTGAATATTTGCTTATATTCATTTTAAATATCTGTCAGTTTCACTTTTGGATTTTCATGCATTAGCATAATATTGCAGTGTTTCAGTCCACAGTAGTGCAGTGCAATGTAAAAAAAAAGTGTTTTGTTTCAAAAGTATTAATAATAAAAGTATTAGTACTTGTATTAGGTATTGGACATTTTACATACACCCTTAATAATGGGAAATGCTTGATGTTTCATTAACAGAAGATCCAAATTCTTGCACAGGAACATCACCTGCTGATATCTATGAGAAATGTTCTTGCACTAGGACTGATCATTCTATCTCCCTTAGGTATTTTTAGGGCAACACATCACTATAGTAGTATAGTGTGTGATCATTTTGCAATCTTTAATGTATTTATCTTCACAAACATCCCTGTGGGGTAGGAAATGATTGATTATGTGGTATAATTGTAGTGCCTCAGGGCCTTAGTCATGGACCAAGACCCCATTGTGCTAGGCACCACAGAGAGACAGAATAAAAAGATTGTCCCTGCCCCAAATAGCTTCTTCTTAGCCTATGTGCAACATGCCTCAGGTGGCATGTGACCAGGATTCATCACCAAATTTGGTCCTCTGGTTGGATTATTAGCTTTCCCATCTTGGGAATCAATGCAAATGATGGTTCTCCCCCCAATAGGTTATGGATACAGACAGGCAGAAAAGGAAACAATCAGGCAATACTGGCCAGCCTGTTAGTCTGTGGTCTCAGCACAACAGCAGCCTATTATGCCCATTTTACAAATGGGGTCTGAGACATAGAAAGACTAAATGCCTAACCCACATTCACGCAGGAAACGTGTGAACTTGGATCTCCCAAGTCCAAGCAATTGCCCTAACCATTGGATATTCCTTCTTATCCTACAGCTGACCCTCTGTCCCATTCAGGACAAATGAACTCGAAGTGGAGAAAGGAACAACCATATAACACAAAATGTAGCAGTCTGCCACTAACCCAACTTGTGATAATCTTGCCTTTCAGAGACACTACTTCTAGACAAGACATATCCCTACTGCCGGTACTTTAGAGGCACATGCAGTAGTCCTGAGAAGTAGCGAATTATTTTCTTGTATATCTATAAATATATTGACAACATAATTGGTAAGAGATTTCTGCTAGATATCCACTGCTGATGAGTATTATTTCACAAACCCCTGTGAAAGTCTTCAAACAAATTAGTGGAGACAGTGTGGCCTAGTGGATAGAGCACTGGACTGAGACTCAGAAGATCTGTTCCCAGTTCTGTTACTAGCCTGCTGATGACCTTGGGTAAGTCTTTTCACCACTCTGTGTCTCAGTTTACCTGTCAGCAAAATGGGGTTAGCACTGCTGACCTTGGTAAAGTGCTTTGAGATCTACTATCCAGAAGGGCTGTGTCAGAGTTGGTTGTTGTACGGAAAAGCCCTTTGTCATTGCTCCCAGTCCCTATCCATTTCAGAGAAGCTAGCACTTGAGTATGGGCAGTGGGTATAATCCCCTGGCGCAGCCACTGGACACCTGGGCTGTGGTGGCCAATCTTCCTGTCCCTGATCCACTCTTTCCCCAAGGCCCTCATAACACCTGCCATGTTGCTCCTTTTGCTCCCTAGGGATCAGGGCTGCTCCAGGGACCGGCTGGGGTTTGGGGCAGCTGGCGGGCTGGCCTGAGTTTGGGGCTGCTCCAGATACTGGCTTGGGTTTGGGGTTGCTCCGGGCACCAGTAGACTGGCTGGTGTTCAGGGCTATTCTGGGTGCCGGCCGGGGTTTGGGGCTGTGCCAGCAGGCCGGCTGGCAATAGTGGGGGCCAGGCCTCTGGCAGAAGGGGCAGGGAAGGGGGCTAGCCTCCCTGAAGAGGGGGTGCGTGCATGCCAATTCACTTCAGGAAATGCTAGATTAGGGATTCTTTGCATTCAGCAAAGAACTGGGACTTGCTCCAACCTGACCAAAGGAGAAGTAAGACTCCTTGCATATTCTTTCCTGTATAGGGATGGGAACAACCTTGCCTGGGGCATTTGGGTTTATAACCCTAATGGTATTTTGTTTAACATTAATTTCACATCTGTAGGCCTAACAGCGTTTCTGTCTGAAAGTGGGGTGGCTAACATTTGGGACTTTACTCCAACTCTCCTGATGAATTCTTTTGACATCTTGTCAGCCCCCCAAGTACATGATTGGGCCATTCTGCCCTGCTTCAACAATCCATTCTTCTCCCACACTTCTGAAACATGTGACCAGAGAAAGGGGTGAACTCCTAATCAGGGCAGTGCTCCTTGCGCTAGTTAACACAATGCAGGCCCTGCTTTTCAGGCAGAGCCTGGAGGGCAGATAATTAGACTGACTTGGGGAAAGGAACGAGCAGGCAGATTGCTATCCCACACCACCACCTGATCAGGGGGGAAAAGGGAGTTAGGGTTAGCTATGAATTAAGGGCAAGGAAGCAAAAAGAAGGAGAAAGCAAAGCAGCACGTCTTCTTGGCTTGTACTGTCTCTGCACACCACCTTGCACAGCTTATTTGCTGGCCGGGACTTGGCAGCTCTCCATATTTGCTTTACACTGGGCTTCACTATGTACCCACGACATCCCTGTCAAGCACTTTGGGTGGTTTTGCAATATGAAAACATGATACTGCAGAGCCAGCCAAGGGATACTGCCAGGTAAGAGTTATGAAAAGAATGGACAGCAATCTACAGCTCCCTCTTCCCTCCCACCCCCCCGCAACAGTGAGGCCTCAAGAGGCCAGTTTCATTGCACTAAAAAAAAAAAAAGACTGTTTGCTTTTTAAAAGTGTGAGAGCCATCCATTCTTAAACATCTATTGATTTCTTCCTCTGAGAAATGCTCCATAGATGGCAGAAACAGATCACAGAACAAATCATATTAGACCTTTTTTTCTGTTCATTGCTGCAAGCATTTCTTAGGTCACTTTTGGCATTAATCCATCAGAACAAAATAACAAGAAGCAAAGTAACTTTGTCTGTTTTTCCAAGTATAAGCCAAGCAAACAGTTTGATATATGTTTCATGACCTACTGTATCTGGTGTTGACATTGGAGAGAGCTGCACTTCCAGTAAATTTAATGCGTGTAGTAGCAAGGCACTAAAACCAAAACTTGCCCACTACTGAACTTAGAATATATATAAATATATATATATATGGGTTTGGTTTTTTTTTTATAGCTAAGCAAATAAGTATAACAAGGAAGTTATTCAATCAAAGGACTTTGATCCTCTCGGGAGCAATTAATGGTCACCGGTCTAGAGCTAATCAATAAAATTATCATTATATTTGTTTTAATGTACATAAGTACTTGCTCACCTGGTGCTGGCTCATTAGTGCTTACTACTACCAGTCGTTATATGTGCTGGTGTTTTTATTTAAAAAGCCAAGTTGTGAATTTTTGTTGCCATTGATGTATGTATTTTGGAATAAAAATTATATGTTGCAAACTGAAAGAAAAATAATTAGGGAGAACCTTTGTGACAGGAGCCTTCCCCAACGGTGCCACCTGGAACTGGGATACTACTGAGCTCTCTGTCTGACCAGCCTGGGCTCCTTCTCACACTGTGATAAGCCACACACCTCTGACAGGTACTGCACTTACATAGCTATCCACAGGCAAGGACCACACCAAGCTGAGTTCAATGAATGCTTTCCCCAGCCACTCATAAACTAACAATAGAGAAGCTTCAGCCGGCTCCACCAGCCCAGGACCCCAGGACTGTTCCATCTGACCGTGGTCAAAAGCCTGACCAGTGAAGATAGTTGCCCAATCCATCCCTCCTTCAAAGTGGAGGGGATGTGCACCAGCTTTTGTTAACTTGAGCCAAGATTTTCTGAGCACTTCAACCAAAACACACTGTTTTAGGTAAAATATAAAACAGCTTTATTAACTACAGAAAGATCGATTTTAAGTAATAAGTGTACAGATCAAAGTAGGTTACCTAAGAAATAAATATAAAATTGCAATCTCTTCTGTTAATTAGACTGGATTTGAATTGAGCAGTGTCTCACCTTGTTACACAGTTCAGACCACCTGGGATCCCCTCCCCCAGTTCCAAGTCTTTATCTTCCAGGTTTCCAGGTGTTGAGTTGTGGCGGTGTAAGAACAAGTCATTATATCACTCCCCATCTTTTATAATCTTTTCCAACTTGCTGAACCAGGGGTCCTTGTGACTTGGCGGGGTCATCCTCATTGCTTTAGTCAGTACTTCATTGTGTACGTGCTTCCTTGGTGAAGTCTCTACTGTTAATAATCCCTGTTTGTGGAATCTGTGGTTGAATGAGTGAGACATAGCCATTAATGCTGTCTGGCCACTCCATTGTTGTGCCTGAAAGGCTGTTTTGGGGAGTTTCCGGCCTTGAAACATGTTCTAATAGGATATTCCAAAATGTTTCACAACTTCACATACAACGGTAGCACATACAATCCAGCATGATATTAATGTTCAGTAGATCGAGACTTTTAAAATAATTATCACACAAGACATACCTTGTATAGGATATATCACAATTACATGACATTGGTGAATATGGAGTTTCTGACGTATTGTCCTCAGACACAGAGTGTCACAGTCTTAAAATGGCATTTTCTTTTTAAAATTCCAGAAGACCATTCTAGCCAGCCAAAAACCTTCTAACACAAGATTCTGATGTCCTACTAGTATTTAACAAGGTTTGTGAGTGACAGCTTCTCTGTGAGAAGATTCCATGAACTCTTCCCTGAATTATTCCGTTTTTTATTCTGCACTCCATTGCTTTTACTCTTGGTTTTGTGTGTGTGTGTTTTGTTTCATTTTGGTTTTTTGTGAGAGCAGCTCACCACATCAAACCAGAGAGTGAATGATTTCAGCGATGGAGTCAAAGATATTATTGTACCTCCACCTCCTTACATTCACCTACTTATCAGATAGGGATGGGCATCTGTTCCTTGTCCCCCTTTTGCCTACACATCATCTATTGAAAGGAACACTCCTAACCAAGAAAGTGTGAGCCACCTACTTTGTAAATAAAATGTGCCTTCTGTTGCCTCTAATGCTGCAGAAAGGCAATGAGAACCCACAACAATTTCCTTTAAAATAATGGGAGATGTGGATGCTCAATGTATCTCAAGATAAAGCTCCATGAGCAGGGTTTCTCTCTATTGTGAGAGAGCATGCCTAGCAGATTATACTATAGTCTTTACCATCAGAGTGGTGGCAGGGCCTCTCCTACACCCTTTACTAATACCTTATGGGAGTAGCTGTAGCTAAGGGTATCCTGGAGCTGGCCAGGATTTATTCAGATCCCAATACAACTCAAAGTAGCCTCAGGACTGCATTAAATTGCATTTGATTACCACCAAGGGGCTGTTCTGTCAGGCAGGGATTTCTAGCGTACAAGAGTCTATGTCCCATTCCCAACAAGCTTGCTTCCAACAAGCCTCCTGTGCTGGTGGTGACTGGGTAAGTGGCGGTAGTGAACTCTGATGGCTATTCATCACCCACGGATTCCCCTTAAGCCAGCCAGTTTTTTGGCTAGCTTTCAGTTATGCTGGCTTTCTGGCTGCTTTGTGTCTCTGAAGCAACACAAAGCAGCCAAGGCTCTGGCTTCTTTTGTGGCAGATCAAAGCCAATTGAATTGCTAAATCAATGACTTTGCCAAATTCTCAGCCATTGCGGTACAACAGAATAACAAGGGACACACAGGTAAAAGTGAGTGTTCAAGAGAGATTTGTGACCAAGCAAAATATTTATGGACACTAACAAAAAAGGAAACAATTTAGGATGGAACCTCATGTGCACACCATTATAATAATAATTCTTAGCTGTTATGTAGTTCTTAAACTTATAAGATTATCTTGATCATAACAAGAAAGACTTCAGCACTAATCACAAGTTTACTTTATCCTTTTAAAGCTTTCTGTATTTCAACACAAGCTTTTAATGCCACTATTCATTGTTTTTAGGACTTTTTTATATTTCTCATTCATGTACAGGAACAGCAAATACTTTCTACAAAACATCTAGTATGTGTGTATAAACTTCCTTGCCTTTTTAAAACAGGGATATTGTTAAAGGCTGACCTGATGTTCCTTATGCAGCTTCTCAGGTTGCTACAGTCTCAGAAGGTAGCTTCTCCAGTTTGTAGCAGAAGTAACTATCTGAGACTGATAGGAAGAGTTCATTCTTGAGCGTTGTGTTTGCTTAGCCATGTGGTAGCACAAGGTTGTTGCTTTATCTTGCCAGATGCAGGGGGAGATAAATGTTTCTGTGGAGTGTACGCAGCTGTTCAGGATGGTGGGGCATTTCTTCACTGAATGAATAGGACTGTGTAAGGATCCAGCCTGGACTGGTTTGGCTGAAAGGCCCATTTGGCATGTATTTTCCTTTACAACAGTACGATATTATCTACATTTTTATGGCACTTTTGGTGATGAGCAGCCAAACGCACTACTTGAGGAAAAAATAAATATATGGTGCTCATTTCAGCTTTCAGCCTGCTTTCAAATATAGCTATAAAATTCACTGATGTAATGTCAGGGAATTCCTTAGCCTACAGGTAAAGTTGACAAAGGCTCTAGCACCTGTCATCTCCAATCTGTATTAGGAAGCAGTTAATAAAGCAGTATCCCTGCATTGCAAGGTGTGTAAAATATAGGGTTATACATGTTTACTTAGAGGAAGTAAGGGTAAGAGTAAAGTCTCTGCTGACTGTTATGGGGTGCAAGGTGTAAAATCATGAACTCCATTATTTATACTCTTTACAAAGGCAGTCAGTGTAGTGATGGAAAAATAAGAGAAAGACATTGCTGGTATGTGTATTAGGAAATAACCTAACAGCCTTTGGGCCTAGCTGATACTTTCTTAAAGTACTGTGTGTTCTGAAGACAGACCAGTAGAGAAACAGCGCCAGATTCTCCACTGATGGGCAGCGCAGCTGCTTTCTGTCACCTTCCAAGTGTATTCTGGTCCTCTGGCACAAGCAGCTGCAGGAGGATTACTCAGGGCAAAGGTTATCCTCCCATGGTGTAGGGACCCTTATGTTGCTCCTGGTCCCTACTGCTAACAGAGGTAAGAGCTTCTGACGAGAGGAAAGGGGGCATGGTGGGATTTCACTGTGTGTGCCAGCTCTCAGCTCTGTTTTCAGCCCCCAGGGCCATTTGTAATTGAAATGAGTTAGAGCAGTCCCCAGTCTGTTGTAACATGGTGCAGGGCAAATTGCCCTATCCAGAGTTGCTACAGCATAAGGAGAGTGCAAAGGTGAATTTTAAGCCACTTTTGCACACTGTCCCAGGAACTTTGCTCTCTGCAGCTCGGTCACATTCCAGCATCTGGACCATACTGAATGGCCACTACTGCAGTTTCTTTCTGGAACCAGAGGTGCTGCAATACCAAAGGGTGGTTCTCTCAGAGTTTCCAGCAGGACCAGAAGTGGGAAGTAGCAGAAATCTTATTAGTTGTCCATTCTTACAAGATTTGTAGCCTAATTTTGCATATTTGACACGTTTTTGTAAAAAAAATCTAGACTTTCTGTACTTCTCCATATTGATTTGCTGAATCTGTTGAGGTTTGTTTATTGCTGGGTGGCTCCCTTTCACATTTAGGGGAAGCATAACAGCCTAGGAGACAGGGCCTTGGGTTGTATTCCTGGTCTGCTGGCGGGTGATTGTGGGCAAGTCATTTCACCTGCCCGTACCTCAGTTTCCCCAGCTATAAAATTGGAACTATACTGATGTTTTTGGAGATCTACTGGTGAAAATTATTATATTATTATTAATCTCTTTTAGCATAACACCTAACCTGTAAACTCACCCTTCATAAACAGTGACTATATATTAGCCCCAGAATCCTTTGCACTAGTTCCTGTAGTGACACAAGAGTTACAAAGATTCTGTTGTGTGGAGACAGTTGTCAATAGGAAGCAATGTGGAGAGCTAAGCACAACGTTCATCATGAAACCAGACCCTCAGAGAAAACCTACTTAAAGATTTGGCCAAGTTTAGAATGAATCTGAGCTCAGTGTTAGCTGCCAGAGAGCAGTTTATGGTTTTGAGTGGAAACTATGCAAGATTGAATAGTTTTGCATGGTTTGTCCCAACATAAAGAGAAACTTGGCAGTTTTGATTGAGTTTCAGATTTGTTTGAACTTGAAAACCCAAAGTGAAATTCTGGGGATTTGAACCTTTATGAACAAATTTGCAAAATGAAACTATTTTGTATAGTTTTGGTTGGTGAGCTCTGTGGCACTGTAACAGGTAGAGAACAGGCTAATTTTGGCAGGATTTCTCATAGTGTAGAAATACATTCTCTTGGTTTCATGCAGATGTATCTCAAAAAGTAGGATGGAGATTTGTAAAGGGTACCCATTTTCTGAAAGGCTGATGTGGCGCAATCATCTCTAAAATTGAAAAGCTATTAAACTCTTTTATGCTAATGAGGAGAAATTTGATGTGAGAATTGACCTTTGTCAAGTTTTGAGATACAAATCAAGCACTAACTATAGCCCAGTATGCTCACTGCTATTAGAGAGGCTCATTGCTCTGCTTCAGCAACAAGGTTGGATTTAAGATACAGAGAATAGTCAGCTAAAGGGTGTGATGCTTTGTGGTTCAACGCAGATCAGCAAGGGGTTTTGTGACCACCTACTCTGCTACTTTGCATGCCTTACATGCTCTGCTGCTCTGACTCACAACCCTGACACCAACAGCCATCCTACCAGCATGTAGGCCACACCCTGTCTTCCACCTCCCAGTCATGCTTTCATTGACTCAAACAGCCTCTTAGTCCCATATTTCCTGTAACATCTCCGTGTGAAAATCTGCTGAGGTTTCCAGAACTGTGAGTTACTGTGTCAGCCCTTTCAGCCTCAGCAGGTGAGGGCACATCTACACTGCATTGAAAAGCCCACAGCACCGACTCTTGGAGCCTGGATCAATTGACTGTGGGCTTGGACTGCAGGGCTAAAAATTGCAGTGTAGATGTTCTGGCTTGACTGGAGCCCAGGCTTTGAGAGCCATCCCCTTTGTGGGGATTCAGAACCTGGGCTCCAGCCTGAGCCCAAATGTCTGCAATTTTAGCTTTGCATTCTGAGCCCTGCAAGCCTGAGCCAGCTGACCAAAGCCAGCTATGGCCATGGTGTAGGTCTTTTATTGCAGTATAGACATAACCTAAGAGTTTTGCTACTACTAAGCTCTGGGACAGTTTCCTGACACACCAGCTTGTTTGGCCTATCAGCAAACTCTTCAAGACTCTGCCAGTCCAAACTTTGTCTTGCAGGTAACAAACAGTAAACCGTAACTCCCGAGTTCCCCAGAGACATCTGCATCCAGTGTCCAGCTCCTTTACTGAATACTTACAGAAGTTAAGTTAATAGCTCCTTTGAAGGGACAGTACCTGGCAGCTCGTTATTTGAACTGGATTTGACAAACTTCTTATTTCAATCACAGCACTGAACTGGTTTTATAGTAAAAGTAAAACACTTTTATTTCACAAAAGGACCCAGGACTAAGCAATACCAAGTATAAGGAATAAAGACAGGGTTACAGGCAAACAAAAGTAAAGATTCATTTCTAAGACTAATACTTAATTTCAGCAAGTTACAATCTTTGCCTAAGCAAGTTTCTCATCTAAACTCAGTTCCCAGAGATGTCCATGCCCTTGGTTGAAGGATCCAACGTTCTGTGATTTCAAGTGTTCTGATCCCTTGAATACCCCAAATTATGGACATAAAAATGGCTTTATGTTTCTTTTCATATCTCCCAACATCCATTAACCCTAATTCAAGAGGTAGGAATGCTTCCTGCTCTTTTTCCCTTCCTGTTGACTTCCCACCCTCATGCTGATTCATATACCATTGTTTTCCATAATGCTTAATGTAGATTGGAGGCTGGTAGATAGCTCCCTGCCCTTTAGTCTGAAAGAAAAATGTTGTCTCCCTGTATTTGGTCACAGACTTTAAAGCATAATATCAATGAATATCAGTATTTCCTCATATAATGTTAATGCATACATATCACACTGATTCTAATCACATGTGTCACAAGCTTTCATAAAACATTGACTGGATACACTTTTGTAATACAGTAATATTGTATACAATCAGTTGAATCAATTGCTTATCATTTGAAGGTCAGATCCCAGGTCTTTATAGCCCAGTAAACCTTTGGAATGTATGCTTGGGAAGTAAGTCCATGCCAAGCGTCTCTCTCCTGCTGGGGTGTAGATGCCATGCTGTCTTCCTAAAGTCTCTGCTTCAAGAGTCAAGAAAGCTCCTTGGGAATGCAGTCGACATCTCCCATCAAGCTACTTAAGTTATCATCTTTCCCCACTTGCTCTCCTGATGGCTATGTTTACCTCTCATGAATGTGATTTTTCTTTGTCTTTGCTCACACCTTGCCTAATTTACATCACAGACACATTCAAGCAGGGAGAACCACATTCTTTTATCTGAGGCCCGGTCTACACTTACCTTGGTGATTCAGCAGCAGTTGACAGGAGATACGCAAGTGACATAAATCACCTGCATATCTCCCGTCGACTTTGCAGCGTCTCCTCCGCGCGGCGTCCATACTGCGCTGCGTCGAAGGGAACAGCGCTCCCTTCGACGCAGCACTACTTCACTTACCGGGGTGGTTTTCCTGCGTTGCTTCCTGGATCGATCTGGATCGATGGCGAATTTGCCGCCATCAGTGTAGACCCAGCCTGAGACAGGTGTGGTTTACGTACTGCTTGCCAAATACATTTTAAAAACACATTTGCAACACACATCTATAATCCTTTGTACACAACCCAATGAAGAATAAGCAGTGAAAGGCTTGATGTAAACTAGATTCAAGG